>CP136872.1:2874494-3304494 GCA_033000465.1 Sciaenops ocellatus | reverse complement strand
CACACACACACACACACACACACAACCCAACAACCCCCATGTGACTTCTGAACTGACCTCTATATTAATCAGTGTTGCAGTCAAGACCACCTGAATTGAGACCAAGTCATGACCAAGACTGGAGTGTATCGGGACCGAGACAAGACCAAGACTTTGAGGGGTCAAGACCAAGGCAGATCAAGGCCAAACAATATATAGTTATAATCTCTCTGGACGCTGTTTTGCAAATGAACTTTGCCGTTGTAGACTACATTACAGAGGATTTTGCTGACATCTCGCAGACAGCCACAGCTTCTTCTCAGTAAAACCGGTCTCAAGACTGAGACTGATCTTGGGTAACTAACACTGGTATCAACCTATGATTTAGTGATGGAAATTTCGGTTCTTTTTAGTGAGCCAGATCATTTGACTCAGCTCATCAAGAAGAGCTGGTTCTTTTGGCTCCCCAACGGCTCTTCATTTTACCACTTATACCTTTAATAATTCAGCAAAATTTATCACTATTGACTTATGATTTGTTTGTGTACACGTATTTCACTTAAATTATTCACTACATCCTTGGTACTGAAGTATTCAAAAGTAAAAAATTACATTTTCTAATATCGGTAAATTGCTGTAGATTGCTGAACTTTCATACCTCATCAAATCACTCATCTTTTTGTTGAACTGACGATGTCAGAGCATTTCACTCACGTTTCCTCACATACAGTCTTCCTCTTGGGAGATGAATACACACTCGCAGTTCCACAGTTGTCTTCTCTTCAGCCAATATTTACAGCTCAGCAGCACAAAGCACTTTCATTTGTTTTCCATTCCCTCACACATGTGATACATGCTGAGCTTTATGCAGATCAGGTGAATTGCAGCTGGGTCTTAATAAATACCCTGCTAAATAACAAAATTGCAGTGATGCAAAATGTTGTGCCTCTGGCAGCAGTTTTGGACAGGCTTAGTCAATCTCCCCATCTTGTTTTATACCATCAGCAAAGTCTAAACAGTACATGGAGCCAGTCTTTGTAAAACTGACTCCTGTCCTCTTTTCTTATATTTGTCTTCATCAGCGTCCTCTCAGAGTTTTTCTGTTTTCTTCATAAGCAATCACGCATTTCAGGAGTTGACATTTGGACTTAAACATAATCTAACACCTGGCCCAGCGTTAACCCTTTGTACATACCACGCAGATACTGTCACGTTACAATAGCTACAGTGATCCGTGCCTCTGGTGAGCTGGAGCTGCTGCAAGCAGGGAAAGTTTATCCCATCTTGTGTCCCTGGAACAGGTGCAGGATTTTGGCATCGATGGTTCAGCTTAGCACTTAACAGCCAAGAGAGGTCGGAAAAACACATTTTTACTGCACACGCAAGGAAAAGGTCTGAGAAAGTCAGACGAATGGAGAACGTATATTTTGTATGGGTCTTAGCCAGCCCATGTTAGGTCAGCGTTCTCATTTTTGTAGGTTTACATGAATAAATAGTAAATAAATTCATGTTTTTTTTCTTTTTATCTTTATCACTTACTGTAGGTCAGAGCTCACTGACTGCAACTCTTTCAACATGTCTAACAAGTTCATTTACTACTGTGCAACTGCTGTCATCAAGAACACATCATTAAAGTCAATTAACCAACAACATTTGACTCGAGCTTCTTTCAACACGTAACAAAGGATGCTTCTCTCATTTGCTCGTGTCACAAAGGCTGGAAGTCAAAATGAGCCAACTGCTTTGTCAACACATTAACCTCAGGCCATTTGGTTCGGGAACATTTGTCTGGCCTCAATCACGTCCAAACATATCTCTGCTGCCACTCCGTTTTACGAGCCGGGATTAAAAGTTGTTGGCTGGAGATTCCAACGCCGTCCACGGTGACCATTCCCCCCGCGGCTCAGCCTCCTAATGGCAACATGGGAACGTGAGGAAATCGGGAGAAGGCCACACACGGAGGACACGCAAGTCTCAGAGCCAAGATATGTAGTTCACATGTCAGTAACAAACACGATGGGGGGTGAAACACTGTCAGGGATGAGTGATGAAATGAGGTCTATTAATGCACAAATTGACTTTAAATGAATGGGCACCAGAGCCAGTTCACACCTGCAGTCCAGTACACATAAGAGCACACATGTAAACACATTTAAACATGTAATAATCAGTTTACACTTGGCTCTGAGGTCCTGATGCAGATCAGATATGGATCCACAGCCTGATGCTGTATTTAAACAGGTGCAAATGGTGACAAATAAAACTGGAATCTTAAATGCAGAGGCTTAGATGGGATTAGAGCACACATGGAAACCGAGCGTTGGAAATATTGTGATTGTATTCAAATTATGAGGAACAAATCAAGAATCTATAAGTTTATGTTCATTTCTATTCAATTTCTTTGTTTTTTTCTAATAAACCTAGGACTTGAGACCTCACTGTGATTCAGAGTCAATGAGTGATTTTGTCCCAAGTCTACACTGGACCAGTGTGATAGAAAGAGAATCTCCAAACTGTTACATTCCACTGAGGCCATGCAGGTGCCCAGGATTGCTGAGTAAGCACGACCAATACACTACAGTGCCAAATACACATCAGACCTAATTAACGTGTGTGTGTGTGTGTCTATGTATGTACGTAGAGAGTTTCCAAATATGAGTCTAAATTCATTTCCAGGTGTTCAGTCAATAGTGTACAGGATAGATTCCTCAGCTTGTCTATTCAGTCATGCTACACAACTGTAACTGTAATTTTAAGTGAACAATACCAGAACTGGTCCAAACAGACTGATGTCAGAGTCTGATGATAGAAAAGGAAAATCTACAGTACAAATTGTGGATAAACTGCCCCACACTAAAGTGCTACCTTACTGTACAGAGGATGAAGTCTTACCCGCCGTGGCTGCAACACTGAGTTGGTCCGTCCTCCACACGACTTCAAACCCCACCAGGAGCGTTTCAGAAGCGATTAGCCTGCCAGACTTTGTTTACTTGCTCAGATTTGGTCATTTTCCTGGTTTATGTGCTTCTAAATATGCTTCTATGTGTGTAAATATGCTACGTAGTTAATTAGTTTCTCTTTTGTCTGTTTTTACAACCGGCAGTTTGTGCGGGGTATTTTGTTTTGAAAATCCACCGGATTCTCTATGCTGTTTCTGTGTCTGGCTTCCTGTCAGCTTGAGGTGCTCTGTGTAAATTGATGCAGGCTGCTCGCGGTGTCTGTCAAAAATAGAACAGCCACGTATTCAATGCGGAGCCGGGCAGAGGCCAGCTTCTGAGATGCTGGTGGGGTTTAAAACATTAACACGAACGGCCGTGTATCGTTGCGGTGACCATAGCGCACAATGCGGCGGGGTTAGAGGTGGTCAGCATGCACTCGGGACATTGCATATTAATCCTATGTGCTGTCAGGTTTAAAGGTCCAGTGTGTTTGCGTTTTGTAACCCTAGATTGAGACTTTTGTATCTCCAGATGCTGCAGGTCAAACCAAATAAACCAAATTTTGGCAGCACAAGGATGCAGATTCCACATAATTCTTTGCATTTCTACCATATGATTCCTCACCGTAGTTGCCTAATTGGAAAATTAGCCAAGAGTTGGTGCATCACTCAGCTCCCCTGATCCTGATTTTACTCATCTTTCTCTTCCTCTTTTGGCCTTCTGTAAGTGTGCGGGAGAAACAGGTGTAACGTTTGCTACAGTTCTGATCAGATCTGGACTGCCCCTGTTTGATTAGTAACACTCAGAGGGAGAGTCTGGCAGAAAGTGTGAATAAAAAGACATGTAAGTTACTTTGTATGAGCTCACTCCTCAACACCACATCATAGGACAAAATCTTTGCTCACATCATTTAATGAACGCCAAACGGTCACCAAATCACAGAACCATGGAAAACTACACAAACACGTGTGGATTATCATGCACGGAGAGGATAACGAAGATACTGACTTGTTTATAAAGCTATACAACACTATACTCTGATCTCTGTCTGCTGGGCAAACTGCAGCAGTGATCACTTTGAAAGAAGTTATCAGCAATATGTTTGGGCTTACACACTGAAAGTGAGCCCACAGACTAACTCAGCAGTCGGATCTTTTATGGACACAGGCTGGTACTAATGTTCCAACAAGACTGATGACCAGAACCATGTTCAGCATGTACTCATGACTCTGTACAAGCCTTTAGATGAAAGCGCCCTCAGAGGGGTATCTGATATCAGCCCATGCATGGATTATAAGGGGATTGAGCAATAATTCTCTCACCAGCGCAAACGTTCAGCCTTAAATCACGAGCTGAGCTCCACAGGTGACATTTAGCTTTTTCCGCTCGCAGTCAGCACTGTTCACTGGAAATACTCTGAATGGAGAGCACCTTCAACAGAGAGAGTGATAGAAGAATCATAAATACCCTGCTGAGATTATTCCCGCTGCATGCACACACACACACACACACACACACACACACACACACACACACACAGATTCACACACACATTTACACACGTTATATTAAAGTGAACTAGAGGTGAACTCTGCTACTGTCTTGCAAGAGATGTGTGTGTGTGTCTGTGTCCACAGGGTACTATTTTCTCCCTCATTAGGAGAATGGGAATCCCTCTCTGCCTCATCATCTGCTCACAAAATCCACTGCGTGTGCATGTGCGTGTGTGTGTGTGTGTGTGTGTGTGTGTGTGTGTGTGTGTGTGTGTGTGTCTGAGCAAGAATAAAAGTCTGTGTGAGTATATGAGGAACAAAGACAAAGAGGGACAGTGACTGAGTTAGTGAGTGAATGATGATAGAGATACTGACAGATGGACATGTTAAGTATCAGTACAAGTATTTTGTGGAGCATCAATGCTAGCATTAATAGGCCTGATGTTAAAAAAACAAACACAAAAAACACAGTGTGATCACATTGTGATCAGATCAGATACACGCTACCTGTCAACATGACCACTGTTTCAACTTCCTTGACAGCACATTAGTGAAGCAATAAGAACTGCCCCTGATGATTCCGTACTTGCTATTATTTAGTATCAGATTGAAAGCAAAATGTGACTTTGTCCTGTTGAACAGTGTTAAAGTCCTAAAGAGGAAAAAATATTGCAATTATGCATGTGCAGAAATGAACATGTGATAATCGTAGAGCACATTTAGAATATGTTTGAGGTATTTTATATCTTCATTGAACATGAGGTGACATGCAGCAAACCTGAGGATGATCTCAAAACATTATCAGATTATCAAATAAAATGCATTGGAACTTTCTTTTTGATTCAACACTGTTTTTAATCGCACCGGGTCTGCCACAGAGTGAAATGTGCAGCACTTGTCTAGAGACCGCATGTGTCAGACCAGATGTGCTTTTTATGAGTTAACAGAGCACTAGTTATCATGGAAACAAGTTTCATCATTTTAAAAGTGTCATATTATAGACACACTTTAAAAAATGCTTCTTTTTTTTGTCTTTCAAACGTAATCTGTTCTAACTATACATACGTATTTTCTATCTGACCTGCCTCTATACCACAAGGCACTATATTAGAGACATGTTTTTAGCTCTAGTTTGGTACATATCATATTTAGAATAATGTTTTGGATTTATACTTGGTAAGTTTTATTTCAGACAACAATTAATTTTGCTGTATCATTAAAATGTATTAAACCTCACAGCAGTCAGATGGAGGTAATGACAGGTGTACAAAGCACAGGATTTTGACTCCAGCACCCATCCAGACTCCCGTCTGTGGTCAGTTTTAGGCAACTACAACAAAACAGTACCTTGGTTAAGGTTGATGCTATAAAACACAATTTTAGGGGCCACCATGTTCTTGTTATTTCTCATTATGTTGATGTTTGCAACAAAAATTATTCAAACCACATTCAGCCACCACCAGTGACCACGGACATGTCAGCAGAGTTATTGAGCACTTAGTAAAAGAGATATGTAAGATATGAACAGAATTATGCTTACAAACAACAATTAAACATTCAGTTAACAGCATTGTGTTGCAGAGACACTTGCTGTTATTGAAATTAACATTACATAACACCCTAGTTTTGGCCCATTCTTTTTTTCTTTCTTTAAATCACTATAGCATTCAGTCTGTCCTCAGTCCAACAGACAGAGCTGCTGCTGTCTGACCCCGGCCTCAGCAGATTGGGGGAGCTGTAGAGGAGAGACCTGGAGGCAGAGCCGGAGCTTCTTTAGGAATAAACATCCGTTGTCACACCAAATTCTGCTCTGATCCAGAAAAGTAGATCCAGATCCAGAAGATGTAGTAATTGCTGGATCTTTTTGATCAGTTTATTGTAATCAAATCACAGCAAAAGTGAAGTGGTTCATACCACTGTAACATTAGGTCAGTGGTTCATAGTTGCTAGCAAGAATAAAAATATAAAAAAGATCCCAGGTCATATTGTAACCACTTGGCATTACTGTTATGTGAGTTTGAACAATCTGCTGTATATTTACAATTTTGAATTGAGATGAGAGGAGCTGAAGTGCTACCCCCTATTTTTTGTTTTCTTTTTTTAACTACATATTCAGACTAGTTTCTCTACCACCGCTCAGTAAATAGATGAGTTAAAGAATACTCTGTGTGAGTCAGTCAGTGATTAAACAAGGGAGAGCAAAATGAAAGAACATGAGATGAAGAAGAGATGGAACCAAAATGGAGGAACAAAAGGTTAATAATGCTGATGAGGAGGAATTGGCAGGGAGGCCATTAAAAACAAAAGAGCAGGAGGGTGAAGCCAGAGGCTAGAGCCGTGCAGCGTGCAGGGCTGAGGGCCTTAAATGGAAAGGCCTGACTTTACTGTACACCACACCACAAGTGTCATAGGCTGCTCCACATGATGCTTGTCTAGTTGCAGGGAAAACAATCACAGTACTCAGTCAAGCCATTAATAACTGTTTGTGAGTCAGTATGCGTGTGTGTATGTGCATCACATGTGCCCATTTGTAAGAGTGTGTGTGCTCCAGGGTGTTAATTTCCAGCGATGGGATGAGTCCTTGGCATCCCGGCGTGTTTCATATTAAAAGTCAATTGGCCTTAAAATTTGGCCAGACCCCCAAAGTCTGCAACGGCGAGACGTAGCTGTCAGCTAATGGCAGAGCAGCCCACAGTCATACTGGCTGAAATTGAATCTGACCACAGAAGCCAATGGGCCAGAGACAGAGTGCCACAACGAGTGACCATTACGCTGATGACATCCTATCTGCTAACTGGCCGTCCCCTCCACTTCTTCCTGTGTGAGCTCACAGTGCTGCTACTAGTGGTCAGTTGGCAGCATGTATCATGTGACACATTGAGATTTATGAAAAATAAAGCACCCAAAAGAAGTCTTAAATCCATGCTTACTTCATTGTTGCAACAATATACTAATAGTATGCGCACAGGGTATGTGTGTGTGTGTTGTAACCTCTTGGCCTGTAACATTAGTGAGAGCTATCAGCGTCTCCTTGCTCTTAATTTCTCGCCTGTGTGCCTGTGTGGTGAGGTATGTCAGCGCTGGCTGGGAAATAGAAAGAGATGAAGGCAGAGAGGCTATCACCCACCCGCTGCTCTTGTGATTTCACGAGAACCTCAACTATAATTACTGTGCACGCTATTTGCAGCAACACCAAACTTTACTACTTAGGAGCAAAGCATCTGTTTCTGGCTTGAAAACTTCTCCTACACATGGCTCACTTAAGTTAATATCACTGAATTTACACATCCATGAAACCTTTGACTCCTTATGTCATCAACAGAGATATAACGTCAGAGGAGTTTCATTTTCAGTTTGAGTTCTGTTTAGTTTCTGCCAGCAGTGTTGTCAAGACCACCACAGAGGTTCACCTCCAAGTCAAGATCAAGTCCAAATGAGAGCAGCAGAGTCAAGACCAAGACTGACAAAAATAATCCTCTTCTAGACCACTTATCTGTTTATAGTTTTGGTGATATTAGACAGACAGTAAGTTAAGGCTGTGGCTCGGAGGTAGAGCGGCTGTTTGATCCCCGGCTCCTCCAGTCTGCATGTTGAAGTGTCATTGGTCAAGATACTGAACCCCAAATTGCTGCGCCATTGGTGTGTGATGGTTAGCTCCCAAAAACTGATGAGCAGTTGGCACCTTGTATGGCAGCTACTGTGTGTGTGAATGGGTGAATGAGATATGTAGTGTGCTTTGAGTGGTCAGGTCAAGACTAGAAAGGAGATATATAAGTACAGTCCATTTACCATTTTTCATCTTCTGTTTTAAAATGATCATGTTGCACTCTTATTTAAAAAGTCACAAAGCTGAAGTGCAACTTCACATTTTCATTCAGTGAGTCTTTTTATTATAGTGTACCAAAACATCCCCATCTAACCACTGTCTGATTTGTGAGCAGCTGAAATAAAAATAAATGATGGTTCTTGGCTTCTACCAATAAAACATGTAACAAACGACAGGCATTTGTTCACACAGATGTCACTGTTTTGAAGGCGGAAGAAAACAAACGTATATTGCTGGACTTAGTCAAAGACCAACTAGAATATTTGGCGAAAGCAACAGCCAAGTCCAAATGCAAACACCAAGAGACTAAAAAAAAAACGTCTCGAGTCCAGACTCGAGTGCTCCAGTATTGGTTTCTTCATCGACAGAAAGAGCAGCTCCCTAAGAGACATTCAAGCACCAAGGTAAACATTCTGCACCCCTGTGTGCACCCCTAAAGACAAACTTGTAAGGATACACATGAATTCACTTCTGCTCTGATTTGTATCTCTAAAATGACTTCTCTAGCCTCACTTTCCCTCATATTAAACATGTTCAGATGAACTTCAGGTAGAGATTAAAGAAGATCAAGATATTGAAGGCATAGAACCACCAATAATGATTAAAAACTAGACAAAGTTTCAGCCCAACTAGATATTCATCAGGTCTCCAAGATAAACACTCAATTCATTCATTGTCAGTGACTCCACAGACATTCATCTTCTATGTCTGTGCCCCAAATGTAGTGGCCACAACATAGAACACAGAAAACACGTGGTCTTACACCTGCGACAAAGAAAGCCAGCTTCATTGTGTGTTTATAAGTTTATAAGTGTAGGCTTTATAGACTGTTACTGAATAATTAACTGGACCTACAACTACTATTAATCAAATCAACTACACATTGATTAGATTAATAGATTTTAAAGTGTAATGTAAACACACCAATGAGATTGCTGTGTTGCATCACATTGTGTCTTGGAAAATGAGGTATTTAAGTATTTTTGAACAGACTGCACTCATTTCTTACACAGTTCTATGCAGTTTTTTACCTGCTGGAGGGCTGCATATTTTTGACCATGCAAAAATAGAGATGAGCCATGCAGGTGCATGTAGCAGATGACGACACCGGCTAGGCTCCATAAATATCAGCCCGACTTCTTGAAGTATGGCTTTTCGTGCATGACAAAAAACAGCACAGAATATCCACAGTGTGTCATTTGCTCCGAAGTGCTGGCAAACGAAAGCTTGAAACCAGTAAAACTGAAGAGACATTTAGAGACAAAACACAGCAGCTTAATTGATAAGCCAATTGATTTTTTCAGCGCAACTTAGAAGCCAAAAAACAGTGGTGAGTGAATATTCTACAGTCCCTGCTAAGGCCCTTGCAGCTTCATATGAGGTGGCATATCTGGTGGCTCAATCCAAAAAGGCTCACACGATTGCGGAGAGTCTCATCCGTCCCGCAGCCGTAGCGATGACAAGAGCAATGCATGGGGAGAAAATATCACTCTTTTAACCATTCCCCTTTCAAATGACACTATGGGGCGCCGCATTCAGGACATGGCAAATGACATTAAAGATCAGCTCATTGACAGAGTGAGGAAGAGTGGAAGATTTTCCCTGCAACTTGATGAGTGCACAGATGTGTCAGGAGATGCGCAGCTGCTGGCCTATGTGAGGTACAGCTACGAAGGGAAAATGCATGAAGATGTGTTATTTTGCTCATCAATGGAGGGAACATGCACTGGACGGGACATTTTCAACAAGCTCGACTGTAACATCCAAAAAGAGGGACTGAGATGGGAGAACTGTGTATCTGTGTGCACAGATGGAGCTGGAGCTATGCAGGGGGCAAGAAAAGGTTTAAGGGCCTGCGTGTTGGAGGTAGCTCCCCATGTGAAATTTCTGCACTGCATAATCCACAGGGAAGCACTCGCTGGCAGGTGTCTCGGGCCAGAGCTTCGTGATGTTCTCCAAACATCAGTTAAGATTGTTAATTTCATTAAATCTCGGCCACTGCAAAGCAGAATCTTTGCCATACTCTGCCATGAAATGGGATCAGACCACGAAGCACTTCTCTTTCACACAGAGGTCAGGTGGCTTTCTCATGGTAAAGTTTTAACGAGACTCTTTGAACTGCGTGAAGAAGTGCGCATATTTTTATCAGACTGTAGTTCTCCCCTTGCTAACTATCTGACTGACTCAAAGTGGGTTCCGAGCCTCGCATATTTAGCCAGCATTTTTGACAAACTAAACAGCTTAAACTTGTCCCTACAAGGCCCAAACACAAATATCCTTATTCTCTCTGATAAGGTCACAGCATTTAAGAGAAAGCTGGAGCGGTGGGCTGCACGAGTGGAAGGGGGGAGTGTTGAAATGTTCCCTGAGCTGGATGACTTTATGGACAGTTACGACATAACCATTCAAACTATGAAAGGAATTATTGCCTCTCACCTCAGGAGCCTGCTTGAAAGTTTCAATAAGTACTTCCCAAACGATGACACCCCGGAGAAGTACGACTGGATACGCCAGCCTTTCACCAACTCCACCGCGCATCACCTGCCATCACAGCTGCAGGACGCCCTGCTGGATCTCTGCTCTGACCGCACATTACAGACCGCTTTCTCGGCATGTACACTGGAAGAGTTCTGGTTGTCAGTAGCTACAGAATATGCAGCATTGTCAAAAGCTGCAACCGATGTACTGTTTCCATTTGCATCCACATATCTGTGCGAAAAGACCTTTTCTGCACTGACATAGATGAAAAACAAATACAGATCACGACTCCTCAGAGTTGAGAGTGATCTTCGCGTGGCCGTGTCTAACATAAAGCCAAGAATGCAACTGCTCTGTTCAAACAAGCAGGCCCAGCCATCACATTAAATAGGCCTAGTAGTTGCAGCTACTTGGCTTTCTGAAAAAACGTAAACTGCTTTGACAGGGAAAGGGGCCGAATGAGCGGGTTGACAGTGTAAGATGTGTGAGAATGTTATGACTCGTTCTTTTTCATGTTTACAAGCTCTCAGCAACATAGATGTTTAAAATGAAATATGGGCTGTTTTTATCCCCTTTGTGTTTTGTTAAGGCATTAATTAGCATGTGTTGATTACTATTGTTTTCTTTCATTATAAAGAAAAAATAAAGTTTGCGGTATTTGTTTACATTATTTGTCGGTCGATCGCTCCACTTCGTTGTGTTTCTGCCATCTTTCGATTCCTCTACTGACATTAGAGTGAAATTAGAGCCAGAGTTTTATTGACAACCAATTAAGGGAGTAGAATATGAACTCAAAGAAGATTTTTCAGTTGGTCTTTCAGTATACCTGCACCGCTTTTGTTTCAGCACTGCGGACAGCGCTTTATCAAAAGTGCGTTCACACGGGGGTGGGGGGTGGAGGGTCGCGGACAACATGCATGTTAAATTGGGGGTCGCGACTCAAAAAGGTTGAGAACCACTGCTCTACGTGACTGGGTGAGAGTTCAGCCATAGTTTTTTTTTTCGTCCACCGTTGACAAGGCCATCCTTGCCAAGACTGGCCCTCAAATTCACATGATCACCTGTCTCACTAATGGTCTTGTAATCACAGACATTGTCGGAGCCGTCTGGCAGACAGTCCTAAGAAACACGCAAAAAAAGACAGATATGTGCATCTCTGTGTGTGAATAGAGTAACAAAGCATAAGAGCTTCTAAATTACAGAATATTAATATTAAATTACAGACTATGTATTTTAGCAGAAGATAGATGCTGGTCAGTCCCAGATTTCCTCTTGTCCAGCAGCTCTTCTTAGCTTTCTCCAACAAGGTCCTGTTGGGTCTCATTGCCTCTGCTGTTATATCCATGGACGTTGTTGAGCCCAATTGTGGTGGCTACTAAGGATGACGTTGGCAACTGATAGCCTCTAGAAGTGGATGGATAGGAGGTTACTAGACCAAACAGATTAGTGGTATTTAAGTGTATCAAGGCCTCAGAATCTGCAGGTTTTCATTTGAATATACTATACATACTCTAGATCTTAGTGATGAGTTCACAAGTTTAACATGAGATATATCATCTAAAGTTTAAGTTTAATGGACATTTGACCTCGAGCAGCCCTTAATTATGACTGTTGTCTGTTGGATCCAAAGTCTGAAGAAGCATGACATTATAGATCCACAAACCCCTGTAGGGAAGATGGATGAGTCAGCAAGGTCAGTGAAGTAGGAAGATTATCGCCGATTTCTCACTCACATTCAAGATTGGTTCCTTTAACCACGACCTGCCATTCTCTAAGCTTAACCAAGTAGTTCATTATGACAAAGGTTTACCTCCTTTTTACTTTTCCCCCTAAAACATATCTTAGCCATACCAATAGAAAATTAGGAAGCAGTCATATGAATATATTGATATATATGTTGTCCTGCCAATGCGGGCCATATGTTGGGTGATAAGATTAATGATATCAAATACTAAAATAGACAATAGTGTTGTTCCATCCATTCATCTGTTTTTTTACAGAAATTAGATATTTCAGATTTAATTCCACAGTGGAGTATGGACAGTTTTGGACAGTTGGTTAAAGAGGCCGCCTGCAGCCAAAGTGTTTCTGGGGCAATGCCCAGTAACATCTAACTGCTGGGACTAACTTGAAAAGTAGTTTTACAAAACATCTAGTGGCACAGTTGCTTGTAAATGTCCTGGTAAAGATAGGAAAACAGAGTAGTCTGTATGTCTTAATGTTTTCTGTTCTCCATCCAAAGACAGCAATCCCCTTCATCTCCATCCGTGTACATCCTTGACTCTTCTCTCTCTGTTTTGTCACTGTTGGCGTTCCACCCCTCCTTCTCCTTGCTTTCACTGGATCCATCTTGGTGGCAGATGTACGAGGCCCGGGGCAGCTCCTCTCACTACATGAGGCAGAGAGCCTTTGTTAACGTTTCATTCTTCTCTCCCCCATGACAGCAATGAGCTGCCATGGCAGTGAAACCCTCTGGACTGTGAAAAACTAGCTTTGTCCCCACTTTACCCTCCATTTTCTCCATGCAGCCGCACAGTTAAAGGTAGAGCTGAAATCTGAGTGTACACTGAACAAAAATATAAATGCAACACTTTTGTTTTTGCTCCCATTTTTCATGAGATGAACTCAAAGATCTAAAACATTTTCTATATACACAAAATAACCATTTCTCTCAAATATTGTTCACAAATCTGTGTAAATCTGTGATAGTGAGCACTTCTCTTTTGCCGAGATGATCCATCCCACCTCACAGGTGTGGCATATCAAGATGCTGATTAGACAGCATGAATATTGCACAGGTGTGCCTTAGGCTGGCCACAATAAAAGGCCACTCTAAAATGTTCAGTTTTATCACACAGCACAATGCCACAGATGTCGCAAGTTTTGAGGGAGCGTGCAATTGGCATGCTGACAGCAGGAATTGAATGTTCATTTCTCTACCATAAGCCGTCTCCAAAGGCGTTTCAGAGAATTTGGCAGTACATCCAACCGGCCTCACAACCGCAGACCACGTGTAACCACACCAGCCCAGGACCTCCACATCCAGCATGTTCACCTCTAAGATCGTCTGAGACCAGCCACTGGGACAGCTGCTGCAACAATCGGTTTGCATAACCAAAGAATTTCTGCACAAACTGTCAGAAACCGTCTCAGGGAAGCTCATCTGCATGCTCGTCGTCCTCATCGGGGTCTCAACCTGACTCCAGTCGTCGTAACCGACTTGAGTGGGCAAATGCTCACATTCAAAGGCGTCTGGCACGTTGGAGAGGTGTTCTCTTTACGGATGAATCCCAGTTTTCACTGTTCAGGGCAGATGGCAGACAGCGTGTGTGGTGTCGTGTGGGTGAGCGGTTTTCTGATGTCAATGTTGTGGATCGAGTGGCCCATGGTGGCGGTGGGGTTATGGTATGGGCAGGCGTATGTTATGGACGAAGAACACAGGTGCATTTTATTGATGGCATTGTGAATGCACAGAGATACCGTGACGAGATCCTGAGGCCCATTGTTGTGCCATTCATCTACGACCATCACCTCATGTTGCAGCATGATAATGCACGGCCCCATGTTGCAAGGATCTGTACACGATTCCTGGAAGCTGAAAACATCCCAGTTCTTGCATGGCCAGCATACTCACCGGACATGTCACCCATTGAGCATGTTTGGGATGCTCTGGATCGGCGTATACGACAGCATGTTCCAGTTCCTGCCAATATCCAGCAACTTCGCACAGCCATTGAAGAGGAGTGGACCAACATTCCACAGGCCACAATCAACAACCTGATCAACTCTATGCGAAGGAGATGTGTTGCACTGCGTGAGGCAAATGGTGGTCACACCAGGTACTGACTGGTTTTCTATTTTATCTGAATTATTTGCATTTTAACAAACTTTTCCTATTCAAAAGATAAACTGCTTCCTATTGCATAAGTGTGCTTACTTATTTAAGATCAACTTTTATGCTAAGGTTGCTAACACAACAAAACTAAGGTGTCTGTCTATATATCATCCTCGCAATGTTACATGCTAGCATGTGGCTAATGCCAACACCATCAATCACCCTGACGCTATGCTAGCACATGGATAATGTATTTATCATTAATCTCATCAGTGCTGTCTTTCCACATCATTTCAAGGCTTCGCTATGATTCCTACCACTAATTTGATGGTAATGAACCCATCGATGCACAGTGCTTGATGAATACATTGATAAATCACCTTCTGGTGGGTTTTGGACGGGCCACATCTGATCCTATTAGATGATCTCTAGCCCTCATTCTGTTAAATATGCGTGTAGAAGCTGTGTAAAAACTGGCTGATGATTTAGATATGATGATAAAGTACTTAGGACTGCCATTTGTCAGCACATCTTGTGTCTTGTGAGCCTCTTGGTCCACTTAGTTTATCCCAAGTTATAACTGCATTCAATACAACTTTTATTGTTTTCTTTAACATTTCTTCATTCTTTTTAGTGAATCGCAACCTACCTCATATTTTACATTTATATATAACCAAATCAAGATTTACTCTTACTAATTCTCTACTGTGGAATATAAACCATGTAAAAAGATTTAGTTTTCACTCATTAACTGGTGTGCTGCTAATTTGTAGCATGCTGAATGCTGCCAACAATTGCAGCTAAATCTCAGCCAGCCTGACTATCAGACATGTCATGCTATCTTGTTTAAGTTCCTCCATTCAGCCTGACAATTTGTTACCCCTAAATTCTACCTGACACGTCTATGATGTGTTCTGGCCGCACTGCAGCCTGCTTGAGACAAGCAGGCTGCAGTGCTTGTGTCAAGCAGCACAGAGCAGACTGAGCTGGTCAGTCAAAAAACGGCACAGAGAATCTTGTCAATTTTCAAAATAAAGCACCCTGTGTCTGGCAGGCAAAATGGTCCACTTCTGAAAAGCTTCTGGTGGAATATGAAGTCAGGAGGAGAACAGATCAAAACACAGCAGTTATAATTAATTATAGTATCACTGATAGATTTAATCGTAAAAAGTTAATAATTTAGTGAATAAAGTGAATTACAACAACCTCTCAGTTATAGTACAGTAGTTTCATCCATGCTTGTTGCCGTTTTTTCAAGTTTCCAGAGATAGTGATGTTAGTGATGTTGGACCGTGATACATACTTTGTTTGGTCTAGGCTAAGCGGCTTTATCACCGTTATGCTTGTTTTGGACTCTAAACTGCCCGTAGGTGTGAATGTGAATGGTTGTCTGTTTCTATGTGCTCTGTGATGAACTGGTGATTTCTCCAGAGTGTACCTCCTCTAGCCCAAAGTCAGCTGGGATAGGCTTAAAGGATAAGGGATAAGTGTAGAGTCAAAGCAGGATCACTCAAAGGCATGTATTTTATGTGTGGAAAAAAAAGGTTTGTTTTAAATATCACATTTTGACAGTTATCCCCATGTGATTGCAGCATGATTCCCACAAAAGCACAGCACATCAAAGGTGATTAACATTATATTCATCCAGTCACAACAGGTGGTCAATATCAGAGGATGAGTGTTTGGGGATATCGGCCAACCCTTTCTTTACGGTCAGTATTTCCTCTCATAAGTGTTGCTCCCTGGATAACATGTAAAATGGAGGAGAGGAGGCTCTTCAAGTCCACATTTTCCATCATTCTATTGTTTAACATGTTTATCAGCTTGTTTTAGTATATCAAGCTGAAAAGTGTAAATGATGGAATGACCTAAAATATAGTGATGAGAGAGAAGAACCCACTGTGTCTTAGAAAGTTACATAGCTGCTAAAAACAGTGTTACTGTTGCATCAGTTTGGTTTAAATTGAATACATCTAGACTGTGAGGGAGTAGTTGTACTACTAAATGCTAAAGTACACACATCATGATAGCTGTGGTTCTTTTTTGAGTACTGAACCTCTTGTAATCAGCCTCAAGGATCCCCTCCCCAAGGGAAACTGGCACCTTCAGCCACTTGTACGTCATTTAACTTGTATGTGGCCTTGCATGTGTGGTGCTGATACTACATGCATGCTAACAGATACAGCTACTAATTTATAATCCTTAAGACAATAGTGATTAGTGATATTAGTGATTTGACTTATCTTTACTTCTGGTGTCAACAAGTTCAACACTGAAGCAAACTTGAGCAGCCATTTTGTCAGAAGTCCAGCAGAAGAGCAGCTGGTTTATTTATTTATTTATTTTTGACAGCCCAGCCACAGAAACTCGGGTTGTTTTAATAAAGAAGTCAGTCAATAATAATTACAACCTCCATATGATTTCATGCTGCACACCCAGCCAGTAGTTTTCCGCACAGCAGGACACAGTAAAAGGAGCTGGTTATGTTGCTGAGGAGTTGGAGGTGTACAGCCTGTCATCTGCAGCTCTTCATCTAACAACTCACTGCGGCTGTTTGTCGCTCTTCCATCGTTCACTACAAAGATTTAAACTATCCACTGATGAAATATGACAACAAATAATGTTGTTTCAGGCATTTCTGATGAAGGATTGTGGTTAGCATTAACCATGGTGCATATGCACTGTGTTTCCCGTGACTAATTCACAGTAAAAGCCACCCTGTGTTTTGCCAGTTGATGTATCACAGACTGTATAAAACATGGAAGTAGTATCCATGATGTTACCCACAGGTTTCTGAAGAGCCATTGTGAAGCTCAGTGTGGTGGCTCTGGTCAGCGCCATCTTGGCAGTCCTGCCTCCGCCGGTTCCCCACTCCTCTGTGATGGCCCCGCCTACTCTTTCACTCTGGTGACGTCATTGTGTTTTTCTCTGAGGTGATCAGCTGATGCCATCAACCGGATCTGGAGCACCTGGGCCCAGTGTCCCAGCCGGATAAAAGGGCACCTGTCATCTCTCTCTTGCTTCTCTCGCAGGCGTCCGCACCTTTTTGGGTTTCTTTGGCGTTTCACTCATTGTTTCTCACTTTATAACACCCTACCTTGCATGATCAATACACCCACATTTGCATGACTGAAACTACTGACATACACACCTCATACTTGCGTTACTTTAAGTTGTGTTACTTTATCTAAATAAATCTATTTTTCTATTGGTTATGCACTGTCTCTCCCGTTTTTGTCATCTCCTTTGAGCCGGGTCATGACAACTCCAAAAATTGGCAGTTATGGAGTGTGGGTGGAGCTGAGTGCTTAATGAAGCCTGGTTGCTCAATAAAGCTACCTGCGAGTTCTATTAAAATTCACCATCAGTACAGGTGCCATGAAATTAGCTATAAGGACCAAAACTATTTTTTTTTTTTTTTGTACCAGGCATGTTTATTTCTGCTGTGAAGTTAGACTTTTTAGTGCAGAATGGAGAATGGAGCTGTAATAACAATATGAACCACCATATTTGAGACACTGCTCAACATGCTATTTCGTTGCATTCCTCTACAGCAGTGTGTCCATGTGTGTTTTGCAGCCCGTGGCTCTGCATTAACCATCAGGTCCATCCAACTCTTAACAACTCCCATCTGAACCTAGCAGCCCTCCAACACTGTGTACTGACTACTTTTAGTCACATCAGGATACAAAGTGGAGTGTGTGTGTACTCACGTGAGGGTCTGTGCACCGTCACTCAACCTCCCACCAACCATCTCCTCATTAACCCCATCCCGCTCTCCTCCACCCTTGACTGCTGCTCCCATATGGACGACAATCCTCTCTCTACTGGTAGTACTGGGGGCTGCTCTCTGTTCATTACAACAGCCTCCAGCCTGAGGCAGCACACTGGCCTTCAGTTTCTACTGCTGCACACAAGGCTTCCATAAATGGCTTCAAACAGATACAATAACGTTTGAATTTGTTTCGGCCTCATCTGCCATTTTTCAAATTGTGGATACATCCACACAAGTTTCGCCAGTATTCGTCTCTGAAACAATATTTACTGCATTACCATGACATGAACAAGAATGTCAGCAGTAACAGGGGCCTGTGTCATGAAGCAACTTCAGCCCAGTCTGGCCTTCTTTGGTTTACTTGGCTTCACTGAGCCAGATATTGGATAACAGGTGTCACAAACTGGTTATCTACTGGCTCATTTAACTCTTGGTTTTCCAGTCCAGCAGTGAGCATGTCCATGTGACACAGTTACAATCTAGTCACGTCCAAAACAACAGATTTGGAGTGGATATGAAGTGGTGATATCCTTGAGGAAAAAGTAAGTGTCACAAATATGACCTTTTTATTGATTGGAACTTTCACCATGTTCAGTAGTCTGCAGTCAGTATGGGAAATATCTATTTATTGTCCATAGGGACATTTGTTACTCTGCATCTCATAAACAGACTATTACTCATTAAAACAAAGACATACTAAAAGTGTCCATTTCATATATATGTAAGACATTCTAGTCTGAATTTTGAATTTAGACATCTACATAAGGTTTCAAACGAACAGCTTTCTGATTATGTATAAACGACCAAAGGTGGTTTAGATGCTTATTTCTATATGTCTTGCAAAAGTAGAGTTCACTGTAGATATCCAAAAGATCGTTACAGGGGTCTAATATAGACATTATCTGAACGTTTATTTCACTATGTCTTGATAGCATAGGTGAAAGCCAGACCTCTGTAGCCCACTTCTTATCTCTGCTTGAGGTTGGAGGCTACTATTGAGTGCTATAGGCGTGTGATGGCTCTAAGGTTAATTTTTGAGATGTTGGATGTGGAAAGGCAGATGATTTGGGAGGCAGCATGTGTGATGCCGCTAAGTTTCATTTAGTTGAAGATGATTAATTTGAAAAAGAAGCAGGGGAATCAGTACAGCAGGATGGGTTGAATTATCCTTTCGTAAAGCTACACCAGGAGGTGAGGAACAACAGACAACGCTCTGGAGTTGGATCTTTGCTGGGAACATTTATGGATAAAAGTGCAGATGTGGTGATGAGCATTACTTGTAAGAGATTTCTCCTTTCAAACATCTATTGACTTCAAACCCCTTCTAAATACCAGTTATGAAACTCCAGCTAAATGATACATCTAAAGAGTAAAAAGTAAGAAAATGCTACACCAGTTCATCACAGGGCTGACATATGGAGACAAACAACCAGTCACGCTCACATTCACACCTATGGGGAATGTAGTGTCAATTTGGGGGGACGCTTGGGAACCAGAGGGTGGTCGGTTCAAGTCCAGTGTGGACCTAAGTATCAAGCGTGGACTGTTAGCTGGAGAGGTGCCAGTTCACTTCCTGGGCACTGCCGAGCAATTCACAGAACCCCTAACTGCTCCCAGGGATGCCCATCACTCCACATGTTCATATAAGCCTTTGTCTGTGTGGTAATTTCTGGCTGATATATGTAAAACTTACCCATTGAGGGATTAAATCCAAAGACATGCAGGTTCATTACAATGCAACCAAGGAGAACCTGCACAGACACTGAGGAGAACATGCAACCCTCTTGCTGTGTCAGTGCTAACCATTGCACCACCGCACTGCCAAAATAAAATGCTACACAGCTAATAATAATTTATTAAGCTGTAAGTGTGGCATCTGTTTTTAACTGTGAGTGGACAAATGCTATGTTGAATCTCAGACATGATTTTAATGGTAGACAAAGTGATTCTACTGGTATTTATTACTTGTCATATTTTTGCAGAAATGACTCAAGTCATTTGGTCTCAAGCAAGTCCCAAGTCATTTTTTTCTTGGCAAGTGATGTTAGGCCAGATCAAGTCCATTGAGGCTTTAGTTAAGGCAAATCAAGTCAGAAATCTTTGATGAGCAGGTCTTTCATTCAGTAGGTGCCCTTTTCCTTCACATGTGAAGTTTTGACTCTTGGCACAGACATGATGATGATCCGTATTAATCCATGTAGATCGTAATGTTGCAAGGAGCTTGACTGAAAGGGTCGCCCTCCTGTCATGATGCCGTTCCCAGTATGTGCTTGTATACCAGGTAATATTACACAGAAACTTGTATGTCAGCATTTTTAATATTTTATATTTAAACTGAAAATGAACACAGACAAGTAATTAAAGCCATAATCAGCTCAAGTCACAAGTTTTCCACTTCCAAGTCGATTTTCTGTCATGTCAAGTTTCAGGATCAGATCAGTGACTTGAGACGACTTGCGTCCACATCTCTGCTTTACTGTAAAGTCAGTTGTGTTTCCCACGTCCTTTAGAAATGAAGGTGTCTTTTTCCAGTGAACTGATTGGTCAGCAGTAGTGATCCTATGAAGCTGTATACCATCTGTTACCTAGGCGATGTACCCTGTTTAAAAGTGAATCAGCTTGATACCAGAAACCTGAGATAAAGATAACTGGATAACAGACTTATCTCTTAGATTAAAGTATTTTAATAAAACTCAGAAAACAAAGCCAATACAAAATAGTAACATCCATCCATCCATTATCTGTAACCGCTTATCCTTATCAGGGTCACGGTGGGGCTGGAGCCTATCCGAGCTAGAATAGCAGCATATTCAACATTTAAAACAGATCTTCTAGCTCGTCTATAGAGTGTACAACCTAATTTATCATTTTCCAATATCGGTAAAGTTACACCTTGTAAATGTAATGCAATTGAAATGAAACAGTATGAAAATATAACACTGATGAACTGTCATAGTGACAGGGATGTTACCAGGCCACTGTCTGTGATTGAGAAGATGAGTCTGCCAGAAGCAGCAGAGTGTGAAGTACAGACACACAAGTTCCAGCAAACCTGTCAGATTTATGCCCCAGCCCACTGCAGTTATTACAGCCACAGCTTATTGGGAAACTGCTACATTATGAGAAGTGTCTAACAAATCGCTTATGCTCCTGTAATTGGATTACAGCGGCAGCTCGCTCCCACCACTGGGACCTGGCAGGTTGCAGGCACACCTGCACAAACATACACACAGTAAAATAGATTTTAGACAATGTTTGTGTTTGTGTGATATTTATACATATACATTTACTATTCTTATGTTGTCAAACTTTTTGGTATGAGAAACCCACATATTCAGTGTCATTAATTACTTTTCACGACATTTGTTTCAGTAAATTGTCATTTTTTCTTGACACATGATGTGAACCTGTAATTAGTACTCCCATGGCTTTATTAATTGCTTAAATATACATGGTTGTCCTTGTTTGTTGCTGTTTGACTCCATGTTCATTTGATGCCTTTTGTAATGTCTTTCTCAACAGACTCACCTGCAGGTCCACCTCACCTACACAACACACACAATGTGAATTTGATTTATATACAGTAGTCAAAAGTTTGGACACTTTTTCTGTCAATGTTTTTTACACTACATATTTCATTCATACACACACATTCATACACTGATGCTCATCAGCATCTGCTCATCAGTTTTAGGAGCTAACCATTTATACACATTCAAACACCGTTGGTGTAGCCATCAGCTATTTGGGGTTCAGTATCTTTCTCAACGACACTTCGACATGGAGACTGGAAGAGCTGGGGATGGATAGTTCACAACCTAACCCCTGAGCCACAGCTGCCCATGGTTCACTGTGGGAACCACACATGTAGATACCATCCATTCATGTTCTCTGCATCTAGACTAGACAGGACTAAAGACAAGTTTAAACCAACCTAAACACACCATGAGATAAACATGTCGTAATTAAAATAGCCAATCTATCAAACAAACAAATATCCAGATATATACCAAAAACATATTTTGCTACCACCAGCCCTACACCTGTCCCTCTATTCTTGAACAAAATATAAAAATTTTAAGCACTTTCAATGATCCATTTCTGTTTATGTCTACTATTAAAAACTTTCAAAGCCACTTTCAAGGACCCTTGGGAAGCATGATGTGCTGTATTTTACTGATAGGACAACCTACAACATACAGACCTACAAAAATAAAATCCATGTTGTTATAAATTGGATGCTTCTATTAGCCAGCACTGGGAGAGTTCACCACATTCTGTGTGTGAGCACTGGGGGGTAGAATCAGTGTCTATAGCCCTCTTAATAGATCAGTCCCAGGCAGCCGTCCTCTGTCAGCCTCTACACTCAGTTTCTATGCAAATGCAGCAGTTTATTGTCCGGAACGTGTGATTCTTTTGTCTGGACCAGCTTTGACTGATCACAGCTTGACAGTTTCAATGTGTGTGTGCACTGTGTGTGTGTGTGTGTGTGTGTGTGCAGATTGTATCATTAATGGTGGGAGGACCCAGCATTTGACCAGCCTTGTCCCTGAATGAGCAGCTGAGTCTGTCAACACACACACACACACACACACACACACACACACACACACACACACACACACACACACGCACAAAGACAGACAAACACACACACTCCAAGCCACTTCATTCATCATCCTGATGTTAATTGGTACAGGCTTAAATAAACCTCTATTACCACCTCTTAACACACATGACCTTGTGCGCACTCTGCAATATCTGTGAATACTACAGCAGGGAGTATGGCCACATCCCCGGAGCATACTCTCTGTCAGATGTTTTGTTTTGATCTGACTGAATGAGTGTGTGTGTGTGTGTGTGTGTGTGTTGGTCAGAGTTAGGTGAATGGGCTGGCAGAAACCCACGGCACACACATCATAATCGCCATAACCACCATAATCACACCACTGTATTTTATGAGTGCACAGACGTGCTGTTACTAATAATACACTTCTCTCCTTGTAGTTTGGCTTGTTTATGTTGACACAAAGAGATTTTTGATTGACCTGTGTGTTAACTCTCAATAAACTATATACTCAGATGAATTTTGATTGATTTGTACTATGATTCTACAATTTAAAAAAAAACAATGTGATGAAGATGAAAGTCAGCCTCATTCTATCATATTAGTGGTACTTGGTTGCTGCTGTGTCTTGGGTGACCACTAGCAATAAAACTATATAATGTAAATAGTGAAAGTAAATCCACCAAATGACTAATGCTAAATACTAAAGCAGAGGTGGAAAAGGTTCACATTTTCTTTACTGAAGTAGAAGTACAGATACTTGTGTAAAAGAAAAGTGAAAGTAGAAATTAAAATGAAAAAGTTCATTGAAATGTTCTGCAAGTATAAAAGTAAAAAGTACTCCACCTGCTGTGTCTGTGCAAAGCTCACTGAAACATTGGATAAGATAGTCCAACTCTTTTTCGTCATGTTATTGTTGTCGTGCATGATATGCACCAGTCTTGATGCTGGGAGGGCGTGTAATGTTGCAAATAAGTAAATAAATAAATAAATAAAACAATGGTAAATCAATAATACCCTACCCAACAAGCCAATTAAACAAAAGTAACAAGTCTGTTTTGAAAATAACTATGCATAAAAAAGTTCAAAATAAAAGTATTTGTACTTTATTACTTGGCCGCCTCCGGGAGTCAGGGAGTCATAAATAGCCTGGTGTTTTTTGAACATTGTGTGTGTTTTCTATTGTTCTGTGAATGTATCTTTCTATGACCTGTACTGACAATCCTGCTAGGACCAACACAACCTGGCCCCCAAGTACTAATCAAGAAGAAGAAGAAGAACTGAGCAAGATGTGTGGATTTATTATAAATATCACCAGACTATTCACACGTGTTTGGGACCTGGATGGTATCATTGTCAGGATTCAAAGGTCGGGCACTTTTGGATCTAAATTGAGAACAACACCACACAATGTGGAATCCTTCATCTATGAATCTATTAGATTTAAAGATTGATATATTAGATTTAAAACAGGCATAAAAATGTTTTATGGAAAGAAGAGAGCTGGTTGAATAGTTGTGTTTCTTTTTTATGTTTTATGTGTTTTTGTTTGTGATCCTGATGAGTAGAAGAGTGGATTATCTCATTAAGCAACAATTACATTAAACCATTAGCAGAAAATTTTAAATGCTCACCATAAATCTGACTGATTTTCTTTCAGAGACACTAAATGCTAAATGCTTGAACTGTTTATGTAAAACTCTTTTCCATCTACTTGTTTTGTTGACACACACTTTTACTAAAGCCTGTGATAAAAGTACCACTCTGAATCTGGCCTGTGTAAAATAATCCCAGAGATTTACAGGATAGACTTGGTGGTGTTACACAACGCTGTACCTTTTCCATGGTTTTTAAGTTTTTCAGATAAAAAACTCTACACTACACTACACTACACTACCTGCTCAGCAGCAAACACCTGGTGGTTAGCTGGTGGACATAGTGGAGCACATAGCAGCTAAAGAGCCCTCAGAGATTGGTAGAAACCAAAAACAGAACCAATCAGTGCCCTTTGTGTGCTGGATATATAAACAGGAAAGTGTTTGCTAACACACTAGTCAAAACTCTATAAAGCCGTTATTCTGTACGTCAAATGTGTGTGTTCGATGGACAGCTTGTTGTGCTCTGCCCCCACATGGCAAAAAAAAGATGATTCATGCAGCTTTAATGACCCGCAGGAACACGATGCTCTTTACAGTTTGACAAGACGCACTCACAATAAGGTATCAACAGCATCAGGGTTATGAAGTGTTTCCAGCCATCTGTTTTTATGCACAGTAAGAACACCAAAATTTCAACAACAGCCTTTTGCAGGTTTATTGGAGAATGAGCTCCACTAACTGTTTTTAAAAAGTAGTGGATGGAAACACACATTCATTCAATGTCTTTTGTCAATTTTCAGGAAATTCAGTTCAAATGTGTGTTCTGTTTGAATGACTGTATACTTTCAGGCTAATAGTTGTTAAGCAATCCACTCATGGACCACATGTTAGTAGCAACAGTCAACACTAGTCAACTGCTGTTGCTGTTTATTTAGTAACATTTGATTTTAATTTAATGAAAGACAACATGAAGAACATTTGTGAATGTTGCTCTACATCTTCGTTCAATTGATGCGAATGAGATGAAATATAAAAGTACCAGTAGAGCCTGGTCCTGTCCTGGTCTGACATATCATTTCATTTTGGTTATCTGATAAAAGAAATTACTTGTTATATTATATTTTTTTATGATATTGTCGTGGTGGAATAAAAGAGCAGGTCAGAGTTTGTTTGAATCTATGACATTATAAAATGTGCTGTATACCAGAGCTCTGTAAGGTAATTTATTATCGGTAATATTGATGGGCTTTACTCTTTAGATTCATAGTGTGTGTGTGTGTGTGTGTGTGTGCGTGTGTGTGTGTTGTGTATGTGTGTGTGTATGAACTGCGTGCTCACATTTGATCTCTGTGCTCTAATGTAATCAGTGTTTCCATTTTAGAAACCTGCCTTCTCTGAGGCCCCGGGGGCTCTACACACACACACACACACACACACACACACACAATTGACTTTACTCTTATACTTGTGAGAACCCTCATTGACATTCCTTGGCCCCTAACCGAAACTTAACCGTCACAACTAAATACCTAATCCCAACTCTAAACCTGAGCTAACCATGATTCTAACCAAGTCTGAACCTTTTAGAACAGTCTTTAAAAGCAGTGAGGACCAGCCACATGTCCCCATTATAACAGTGCGTGTGGGACACACACTCAATCACACACAACACATGCAACTTAGAGTGTATTAAGGCCTGCAGGCCTTCCCCTCCTGCCTGTGTGACATTTACAGCCCGGATAGAAACACAGAGAATGGACTGAGCCCTCTGAGCTGTCAATCAAAAAGTGAAAACAGAAAAAAACAGCTCAAGGTTGAAGCCTTTTATTTTGAAAAGGCGCTCAGTTCACCTGATGTCCTGTAGTTAGAAGTGTGTTTGTAAGAGTTCAGATCAGATCGCACTCCATTTGTTCTTCTCACTCTACAGAGTTTCAAAACTCAACTTTAATACACTTTGGCTGTGTTTATTCAGATAGGGCAGAACTGTTGTGGAGAAATTGCTGAAGTTAAAGGTCAATGGTGAGGTCAGGAGTGAAGACAGTGTTCAGGAGCCTCTGATGTCTTATGCTGTAATATTTATTGACACTTGGCCAAGGAGAATTAGAGACACTCTCAAAGTACATCAGAAGTGCCTGAGTCGGTCTCACATTCTGCCAAACTCATCCTGGTGGTCAGACTTTAAACCCCAAGATAACACCACAAATACTATACGCCCAGAATTAGTCAAAGAGAATGTCTTTACCCATGGAGGTGTTATTGTCAACATATTCTAGTCTGGAGACACAGATGTCTGTTTACGCAGATTGGAACGTCAACAGCCAGCTATCTATTATGTCTATGAAGGCAGCAATAGGTCTCTTCGACTCTGGCCACCACAGTGTTGAGATAGACTGGCACCTCCTGTTCCCAATCAAAGCCAAACAATTAATACTGCTGAGGACCTCAAGTCCCACACGTGACCTCGTGTAACCTAAGGATAGAAAATTCCATAACAGGAACTTTTTTTAAATTTTACTCTTTTTAGTTATTTAAAGCAAAATCATAACTCCTGTATCAGAGTTTGCCTGGATCTGTCTGTAACAGAGGGCCTGTGTGCCTCAGTGTATCAGTCTAACTACTGAGCATGCCTCTGTTACTGCAACTATTTCAGCAAGTTGTCCGAGCCCCGAGCTTTGAGGCTGACTAAAAGCATGTGTCAGCATTCATCAAGTCTCCTGTTCAGTGTGAGTGAAGATGTGAAGCATCTACAAATAGATGAATGCTCTTCCTCTCATTCTCCATACTGCACGAATAATGAGATGCTATATCACTGCACTGAGAGGCCTGGGAGCCTCCTGATTAAAACACACACGCACACACAGACACACACACACATACACACACAGACACAGACACACACACACACACACACACACACACACACACACACACACACACACACACACAGGCTGTCTCCCAGCATAACTAATGGGAACGTTTCATGGTGGTGACAGCGAGCGGCGTGTGTGTCTGTCTGAGCATTATGGCTGTTACGATAATAATGAGAACAAATGAGAGCCATCCATTTCCTTCCTGGCAGCTGACCCCTCCCCCTAACGACCGTCTGGCGACCCGCTGGGAGTGCGTCAGCCAATGGAAGAGCAGCGCTGAGGGCGGAGGATGGGGAACGTTTAGGGAAGGGTGAGGGCTTACTACTACTGTCTTACTATTACAACCACTGGTACTACTACTACTGCCACAGCTACAACCATCATTACTATTACCACTACTACTACACCTACTATAGTTACTACTACTACTGATACTCCTACACCTACCATAATTATTACTACTAGTACTACGAGCACTACACCTACCATCATTAAAAAATGCTGCAAAGTGAGAAAACACAACTAAATCTATAAACTGTGAAAACATGATCAAATAGAAAAGAGCTGAAAGTAGGACAGACACTGGAACCAGGAGGACAGACACTGGAACCTGTTTTCAGGGGACACTAAAGAGTGATGAACATGGCTGGGACACTTGTTTCTCACTTTGCAGCATTATTTCTAAATGCTGTGCATGTGCTGTCAAATTGGTGATGATGTTTTCTTAGTTGGCATCTGTTGCAGCTGCAGTGTGCTGTATTCTCAGGGCCAGCGTACCCACAGGTCTTCAGTCAGGCCAGTTGTCTTTATTAAGCTCTTCTATTTCACAGAGGACACCCAGCCGCTTTGTCACACAGGTCAATAACATGACCACCAGGGGGCCTCCATGATTCAATCTTAGCGCACTTACAGTTGTCATACAGGGTGTGTGTGTGTGTGTGTGTGTGTGTGTGTGTGTGTTACACACGTGAGATGAGACAAGACAACTCAGTTAGGAAGTCCCTCCAGTGGAGAGTCAGGCAGCAGTGAGGGAGATTAATTGAAGAGAGGGAAACAAAACATCAAAGAAACAGAGAAGAAGAGAAAGAGGTGAAGAAGTGATGATGTGTGATCTATAATAAAACTATATAAATATTCCATAATAATTGAGTTAATGGAGTAAATGAACTAAACCAGACTAGAGGAGAACAGCAAAGGGAAGTGTGACTTCTTCAAAAATGTATTTATATATAAACTGAGCTTCAGCTGTGGAGGTCAGATAATAGGATCAGTTCTACTCACCTGTTAATGGTCATACTATGATACCTGTGTAATGCAGTTATAGAAACATCAGTATAAAACAAAGAACTCAATTTGAATGTGAATTTCAGCTTATTGCAAACACATATTTATATTAGCAAAAAGCCTCATATAAAGGGAGAAGGAAAAAGCATATACTATGAGAGGCTTATATATTATGAGACTTATATTATTCTGTACTTTGAGGTATGTATTCTGTAGGGTATCATAGGTATCATAGGGTATCATAGGGTGGTCAGGTTTCTCCTGTAACATGAATAGAACATACACTGACAGTATGCACCAAGTGCTGGATAAAACAGACTAATGTTACTCAGCCTGATTTGGCTAATCCTTTGTTCCTTTCCTTTCAGCCATCTGAGGTTAAGGTGTGGAGTTATGGACATGTTTTAATAAGCATGCACAGACACGCTCATCTATTCTATTCTAAGTATTATGATGTAGTTTATTGAACGTAAATCTCCTGCTGACTTTTCTTTTTCAAAATGGCTCCAACACAGCCTAACAATAATAACTGTAACATATTTTTCAAAAACAGCCAACCGTATTATCACACTCTCTCTCTCTCTAACAAGTCTCCAACTAATGACAATTTATAATCTGCTGTGAATGAACACATTCCTCTCACCTCTCAGTCCCAGCCTAATGGTGAGCCATACAGAACAAATCTGTAATGTTACGTGCCCAACAGTCAACCTGTAACCTGCCTGCAGCTTGTAATATTATTCATTAACGTTAACATCTTTCTGAGTTTCATTCTAGGGAGCGGATTGTGGCAGCGGAATATTATAGTCATGGCAACAGGTTTGTGTGAATGTGTATGAATGGTTAGCTCCCAAAAACTGATGGCACCTTGCATGGCAGCCAATGCCATCAGTGTATGAATGTGTGTGTGAATGGGTGAATAGTAGTGTAAAAGCACTAAGAGTGTCAAGTCTTCTGAGGATAAGTCTCAAGTCACTGTGTGTGCAACTGAAATCAAGTGTGATTCCTGTCCAAGTCAACAAATAAACAAATAAACAAATAAATTTGCAGCGTTGTGTTTCATCTCTCCAAATCCAACGGTGTTGGATAATTTTAACCACAAAAAATGTTTAAATATCAACAGAATGTGACATCTGGAGTGTCCAGCTGTAGTCATGAAAACTGCAGTCTACAAACTTGTAGACAAGAAACATTTTATCTTTACTTTTATCTAAATAAAGCCTCACACATGTAACCAACCTGACATACAGTGTTGGTGCATTGATCTACGTCAATGTAGATCCCTCTGCAGTTTCCCAATATGACTGATCCACACAGCTACATTCATGTAAAAATCATATTTATACGGACAGCTGTAGGAGGCTCACCCTGACATACATTGTTTCATTGAAGTTTCATTAAATCTTGGCAAGTGCAAAAGTTCACGACCCTTAGAGCCACAACAGCAAAAACATACACCAGGTTGATCTACATTTTTTCTTCAATACTATGTGCTTAATGTTCAATGTGTGTATATGTGTTTCTCATTTTGTCATTATTGCTGTTGCTTATCACTGTAATCTGTTCTGCACTTTCCAGAGGTCACCTGTCAATCAAAGTGTGTCAATTTTAGGAGTGCAGTCTGCTGGTAACACTGTTACAGTCTGTCAGCTACAGTAAGCTGTCATGACTGTCAGTTGTTAACACTCCTGTGCCGCAGTAGTTTTCAAACATTATCAGCAGGACAGACATTCTTTCTGCAAGTTGGACTCAATGAAAAGTGGGTATGATGGTCGGGCATAGTTTGCTTGAGTTAACTTAATGAAAGCCGCACAGCTTTCAATTCAATCTGTCTACTACTAATGATTCACCTAGAGCTCAACTCATGGGAAGGACGGACATTTGGAATGAATAAAGGACAAGTAAGGTTGCACACACAGTCACGTAAACCTGGGATCTGGTAGACTGGAAGTGTTATCAGACATCAGCTACATTTAGTTGTTGCACACATGATTTTTGATTGAATAAAAAATAAAAAATTAATCAACATCCCCACAGGCAATCAGACTGTTAGACAACAGTCAAATGTAAAACATAAAAAACAACATTCGGACTGTTAATGTAACTGCAAACATAAAACAATGTGTCTTTTATCTCTGCTGCTACTTAATTTCATTCAGTATCAACCTCTCTACTGTATATACCTTCTATAGTCATACTATATATATCCATATGTAGCATACGTACATATCCAAGTGTGGTACACTCTCTCTGTTGTGTCTTGTCATTTGTCACCTGCTGTATACTGTGGGTAATACACTGTTACAGGTAGCTCACAGAGCCCCACTTCAAAAATACCTGACCCAACCCTTTAACTATTGCCTAACCACATGTATGACTGGTGGTGTCCTGGAGTCCTGTTTTTTCAATTCCTAACAGGCACACCAACACAAACTGTGTGGTTAAAGAAAGAAGCACTTCATGGACTGGAAAGGCAGGAGGCAGCAATGGCATTTCCAAAAAAAATGTAATAGATGAACATTAAGATGTTTATTCAAGATATTAGGAAATGTTTCTGGTTTTCCTGTAGGTCTCACAGCCTTGTGTTCACCGAGATGAACCCACATGTCACATGATAAAATAAGAATCTAATCTAATGGCCTGACAGTGCTCGTATCTGCTCGTGACATACAGTATTGCAGGTCTCAGGACAGCCGGTGGAATTTACAAATTTGGAGCTCTGTAATAATTGAGAATAGTGTGATGAATTAGGCTGATAGAGAGAATGTTCCAAAGGGCAGGATTTTCTCAACAAAACAACCTTTCATGCACCAGCAGTGGGGCTAAAGTCACAGGATTTAGAAATGTGGAATGCTGCCCGGGTGATTGTTACCCAGTGATCAGTTGCAGAGCACACGGCCCTTCTTCTGTTAACTAACTAAATTATTAGCACATGATCACTGTGTTTGATTGTAGAAGTATTGGAATCTTATGTTTAGTTAAAAGACCATAACTGTGGTTTTAAATGTTTTTTTTTCCCATTCATTTGTGTATTACATAAACCTCTCACCTCCTCCTGTTCGCCACTTCTCTAATCCCATTTCCTCATTTTCCCTCTCGTGTCCACATTTCCTTACTTCTTTTTTTTTTGCCTCTCCCTTCTTGTCATCCTCAACTTACCTCTCTCTGTTCTTTCTTTATCTGCTTTCTCCCACTCCCCTCAGTTGCTCTCTCTTTTTATTTCCCCCCCCCTTCCTTCATCCTTCATCTCCTCCTTATTTACTCATATTCCTTTGCTCGCCTTCTCTCTTCTCATCCTTGCCTCGTCTCTCCTCTCCTCCGTCTCTTCTCTCCACATTGTTTATTCTCCCCTCTCAATTCCAATTCTTATTTCCTCTTGTCTCTTTCTCACCTGTTGTTTCTTCTGATTCTCTCCTCTCCTCTCCTCTCCTCTCCTCTCCTCTCCTCTCCTCCGTCTCTTTCTTTGTAAATTCACTTAGAGTTAATTGCTTCCAGCAGGCTTTTCTCTCAGTCCATCACGCTGCTCTCCGTCATGTGATGACACTGTGTGTGCTTGTTATCGGGGGCCTCTGGCTGCTGTTCGGTGGAGGAGAGGCCCAGCCTGCTGCACATGAACTGCCTCAACCACTTTAACCTGGACCCTGTGACCACGCCTGCTACTACAGCCATGCGATCCTCTGCAGTGTAGAGAGAAACCCTGCTGCTGTTTGCTGTTTGGGACTGGGTGACAGAGATCTTAAATGGCTGAGGAGGTATTAATTCCATCGTCTGGGAAAATCACATCGGTAAGTTCAGACTGGCTGCATGAATGGGTTTAGATCCAGAGCTGGGACTGTTAGCTGACTGATCCTCTATTATTTTACACCCAGAAGCTATTTACCAACTTTTAAACTTGTAGCCTTGTGCTTGGGATGAAATAGAACAGTAGCTGCATTATTGAGATCTTATGAGATATCTGAAGTGAGTCCCCAAACTTTAATTTTTTTAATAAGAGGAAGTATTCTTTAATGTTTTTAAGTTATGTGAATATTGATATTTGATTGAGTGATATTTTGAGTACACTAAAGTGAATAATATACAGATAGAATAGACTGTACAGCCTGAGAAACGATAGGATATGATATGAAGTCAATATAGGAATCACATCAGGCTTGATTTAATTTAGACTGTCCATTGTAGTAGTCATTCAGTCAATATTCGGTATTTCAGCAGCAGTTTTGGTGCATTAGATCATAGCTATTTTGAATCTTTTGTCAGCATTGACACAATTCATATTTCAATAATATGATCATGTTAAATAACCAAAACAATGACTCATTCATAATCAAAGATGGACTGGTTCATTCGTGAATCAGCGTTGACGGGTAGATTGAGTAGTTGAGATCAGGCTGCTTGACATCATTCTTGAGTGCTGAGCATGTCAGTGTTACGAATAATAACTTACGTCTATGGATTTAAGATCACAGGCAAGATGATATTTTTACTTATTTTTTTTACTTTGTGTGTCATTCAGGCACTGATCATCCTTCAGTTGATTTTATTTTTCATCTTCAGATAAATTTCATCATAATCCATGTGAATGTTTACAGCGCTTTGTCATGATAGATGCATACATTGTCCATTGTCTTTTGTGCCTCCTGCCATCACTGCAAGCTGTTGTACAGTCTGATGGCCAGGGGGACGAAAGACTGACAGAAAGTAGCATGGCAAAGATCCTCATGGATACTACTTTTGAGCAGGCATACTGGATGACTCAAGACGGCGACTGCCAGTGTGAATAAGTAAAGACTGTAGGCCCAAGTAGCAGACTGATTGAATAAGTAGTGTAACAATGGCAGTATGACAGGAAGGAGGTCAAAATGAACAAGAGTTTCATTGATTGACTGACATCAGAGATTCTGTATTATTTTTGTTTGTTAGATTTTCAGACACAGATGTAGAGCCTGTTGTGTCTTGATGTAACATTCCCAAACTATGTTTGACAAAGCATGTGATTTTGACTGTTCAGTTCTTGTGTCAGTCGTGTTAGTGGCATTTTTTTAGAAATTTTGGTCTGGATGGTCTATGATAAAATATCTCAATAACCATCAGATGGATTGGGGTGGAATTTTGAACAGATGCTCATGGTTCCAAGACGATTACCTACTGACCTACTGGTACTATGTTCATGGTCCCCAGAGGATGTTTTGTAAAAACGTGTTTCCCCTGCAAAACTAATTTTGTGTTTATTACTAATTTGATAATGTTAGCATGCTAGCATGCTAAATTGAGTTGTTTAGTTGGTAGTTAGTTAGTTAGTTAGTTAGTTGTTTAGATGTAAACCAGTGAATATGGGTATGTCGTATGTTGTTGATTCAGGCCCAAATTCTGACAGTTCAAAGTACAAAGTATTTGAATTACACATTGTGCTATAAATATGCATCGCTACCTCCATCCACATATTGAAACTTGGCTAATACATTTGAATTTAGCTATTTGCTGATTTTGAAGGCAGGTGACATATGGTGGCAGCTTTTGTGAGTTTGCTGGAGCTATGGCAGTCACTGACTCATTCATGATATGTTTTGTTTGCTCTGACTGCAATTTCTTCCTTCACAAACTAAAGTGACAAAGGGGGGTCATCTGGATGATAGAATAGGATGATAGTGATCATACACACATTAAGCCACTAACATGACTAATAGACTATTCCCAAACCATAACCAATAGTTTTTAACCCACACTTAGCTCAATACCGTAACCAAGTAGTTTTTGTACCAAACCACAGTGATGGCATTTGTAACACATCATGACAAACAACAATGTCCATATTAAGAGTGTCTGAGAATCCCTTGATCACATTTAATGGAAACATTTTTTAAATTCCCATTTTCTAGAATATGTGTGCATGGTAATTAAAGAATGGTTAAGTTTAGGCAACCAAAAGGAGGTAGAGCAGGTGTAATCACAGGGTGATGACCTGCCCCAGATCCTCCCGTCCACATGTCCAAGTGTCCTTGAGCAAGACACTGAACTCCAAATTGCTCCCAATGGTCAGACCAGCACTTTGCATGTTAGCCCACTACCATTTGTGTGTCAATGTGTGTGTGAATGGATAAAGAAGAAGTATACTGTGAAGCGCTTTATGCTGCCAAAGCACTTGATCATTGTGGTTAACTTACACCTCTGAAGAGAAGTGTATATTAAATAGAACGTTTGTGTGTAATAGAGAAACTCTCATAAGTTCCCATGTAATCAACACAAGTACCTGCCACCCATGAAAACATTTCTTTTAGTCACTTTGGCTTCATGTCATAGGCCTCTTGGTTATATATTTTACTTTTTGGGCCTGTTTAGATATTCTCTCATGTTTTTTCCCAATGCAGTGTTTTCCCTCACAGTTCATACCTTGACATTTTAAAGTTTAGCTGGATAGTTCTTTCATTACCAGATACTGGTCACACTGTGGGGGAAAGGTTTCTGTCTTGGCAGCCAGCCATGCCCTTTGGTTTGGTTGCAGTGAGGAATGTGAACAATGCCAACAAGAGATTTTGGACAAGCAAATTAAGAGCCTCATTTCAAATGAAGACGTCCACTGTTTAAGAGGAACTGCCATTTCTCTCAAAAGGTATCTCTCAAAAGAACAGCGTTTAAACAAACATGGTAACTGAAAAGTAGCACTGAGAATTACTATCAGAGAAATCTAAGGTTCATGGTGTCATCGTGTGCTCCGAAAAAAACAACTGCTTGTTCCATCAGAAATCCCCTTCCTGATGTTGGAATCTTGGGGACTGCATTTGATTGATTTGATGATTTTTGTAACTTTCTGAGATGGACAATCTGGTAATGACGCCCACTTTCATGCTGTGATTGATGAGGTGTGGAGTCTGTGATGGCTGTGAAGTGCAGCCAATGTGGAAAGAAAAAAAAAAACTGCAGTTCCTCAAACGTCCACTTGAGGCTGGCTCCAAAAGTGAGTCAGTCTCCATAAGTCCCCATGTTAAAATGTCCAACTTCACAGCAGAAATAAACATGTTTACAGCCTGGTACAAAAAATGTCTTAGTCTCTATAGCTAATTTCACCATTCATGACAACTGTACTGAGGCTGATTTTTATGTAAGTGTAATAACTATTTTTGGATTGGTGGCAGAGCTGGCAGAGGCAGGAGCCGCCACACTGAGTTTAACAAGAGAAATCTGTGGGTCATGGAGCCATGTTTTAGAGTCTATTATGTGGAGAAGTGAAAGTAGGCAAGGTCTGAATGCCTCTCAAGCACTATTTTTTGTCACTTTTTCATGTGAACAACTAAAGTGCATGCCATTACCTCCATTTCATACGTCTTGCATATCATTTTTATCCACCCTGTTGGTGAAGAGAGAAACATTTTTGCCCTAAGACGTGGTAACACTTTGTACAATCTTGTTTCAAGCACAACCCAGCTTGATAGCCCTCATACACCACTTGGATTAAACAATATAATCAATCAATGATTATTAGTTGCTAGTCATACAGCCATGAATGAGCTAATAATTGTGAAGCTTATCACCAAAAACTGATGTCAATCAGCCAATGCAAACATGACTTTAGACTTCAACACCGACTGTTGGGAAACATATCTCTTAAATATTGCTTCACTGTCAGTAATTGCAAACAAATAAATCAATCAATAAATGAATGATAAAATGTAGCTTGTTTTCCACTTCACTCATTTATGGACCTGGATATAAGCAATCAAACGTATTACAAGCAAGCAAATTTATTACTGCCAAAATGATTGGTTATAACAAATCATCACTGTTTCAAAGCTACATTTTCACTATCACTATGTTGCGAGGACTTTTATTGTACAGTACATGGTGAAATGCATATAAATCCCAATTCACATCACTTTCTGGAAAGCTGTTATATTTATTTAAGAGGATAAAATGTTTGTTGTTTTGGAGAAACATTAGCACTTACAGTCTTTACCATGGTCTCATTTGTTTTATTACAACAAGGAATCGCATCCCATTCAGTTTTCTGAACTTCCTAACATACCTCCTTCTCCCTCCGTCTGCAGCAGCTGACTGGCTCTTTGTTGGCGGTGGCATTCCTTACCTCCTTCGGGAGCTCCATGCTTTATGGCTACAATCTGGCTGTGGTCAACTCCCCTGCTGTGGTAAGACACATACACATACTCTAGGGATTATCAACTGGGAAAAGTGGGCATCTGTTCAGGGACATTAGACCCCCAAGGGCCCCCAAAGTTCCAGATTCCCTGTGTCAAGTGACTTTCGTTAATTTTATTAATTACATTTGTAAAGGAATTTGAACCACTGATATAAGATTTCAGCTAAGGCAGCTCATTCTGTTAGCCTGTGATGTAGAGAAGCCCTGTGCACACCTGGTTCATACTCTAAATAAAGTGTTTGGTCAAATTACCACAATATGGGCAGAACAGCACAGTTCCATTATTATCCTCTTCTAGTGATGATTGGTTCCCAGTCCATGGTCATAAATGGTGTCATCCACTTTAGCCTCTATCGTCTATATACAAACACTTTGTGCATAGTGTTTTTTATGTCACTGCAACAGCCAGTGTGAATGCAAGTCTTCGAGTTGCAGCACTGTGGCTGATGCCCATGGTCAATCTAAGACTTGCCCTTGGCACTGTTTCAAGCAGGGATCTCGCCCCATCCTGGATCGCCTCATGCCTTGACGGCTGAGATGGAGAAAGTGAGCAGCTTAGGTCTCCCAGCTGCAATAGTTCTACTGAAACACGTTAACCTCCTCTACTCCTTGGGCATACGGGACATCATCGTTGGTTGTATGTTCAGTGTTTGGTGGACAGTGCCATCGACCAGTGTCATTGCCTCCAGTAGCATGCTGAGACAAGAGTCATGCCTTAGAGATGTGTGCAGCAGTGATTGCAGCCCTCTATGGCGGCTACAACTGCTTCACAACTGGGCTCTTGGTGTATTCATAGAACTGGAGTTACATCCAGATAAGTACTATTTCTGATTGTAAACTGCATGACATACCAGACTTTATTAGAAGGAATGCAGCTCCTATCCTAGTCAGTGAGGATGAGTATACAGAAGAGGCTACACATAGAGAGAAAGAACTGAAATATTCGCCTGAAGTTTTATATATATATATATATATATATATATATTGTATTTAACATTGAACTAGCTGTTCAAACTACTTCGAGGCCATTTTAAAATTCCTGTCCAGTGTGAAAGGACATGATAATAAAATGATCAGTACTGAAAATTTTTATAAAAATATATTTAAAATATAATATTAAATAAAGGCAAAGTCTTGAAATCCCATATGGACTCACTGTTGTCCTGACTTCTTTAACTACTTTGGATATAATAAAAAAAAAGTTATAGAGATATATTTAAAATATTAACTGTGTTTTTGTTTGGTTGAAAAAAAACTATTTTCTACGTACAAAAACAAACTTATTACATACAGAGTGAACCACATGACATACTATTCTAAGGCTGGATCTTCACTTCAGAGTTTCATTGTGGTTATAAATTTTTATGTCTTAGCTCTAGAACATAACTTGGAATTTCAGGTTTTACTTTGGCTCTCTATAATGTCCGAGCAATGATAAGACATATTTTGACAAATCATTTTCTTCTTTTGGACAGAATTCCAGGATATTTCAGTTCTGTATCTCTCTTTGCTCCTACTATTGCTGAAAGGCTGACATCACAACATACAATCCCACAAAAAATTCAACAGTTGTTGAGTTTGCAGCTAAAATATGCCTGATGACGCTTTACTGTAGAACCCCTCTGAGAACCCCTCTTTTGCATTTGTCTCCCGGTCTTCCTCCCGCAGTTGGGGAAATTGATGCTGGTCCAACAACTCGTGCCATCACATGGTAAACTGATTAGTGGGCTGAGGTGGAAAAAAAGACTTGGAGATTTAATTAGAGCTGAAAATGTCAGAGAGTAAAAAAGAGAGGAAGAAAAAGAGTGTGTCGCTGTCTCGTGACTGAGATATCTCGGCCACATGACACACTGACTGACTCTAACAGGTGGGATAAACCAAATGTTCTTTATTGGGCCAATACAGCATCTGATCTACAGTATAACAGTTCAAAAGGAATTTCACCTTTGGAAAGATGGCCTTTCCATGAAACTCTGCTGTCTATATAGTAGAAAAATGAAATGAAATTGGTGATACAGACCAGAAAAACTATTTCAGTGTCAATTCAATTTTTATATATAGCACCTAAAAAAAAAAAATTAAAAAAAGAGAGAAAAACACCTGTGGTATTCCCTTTTACTCAAAAGGTCAACAATCTACAACAACCAGAATGCTCTGATCTGCAAAGAACCAATAAATGCTCTGGATGGTGTGCGGCAGGTTGGGCAGTAAAGTGCCCTGGATGTAACGTTACTTTCCACTGTCTTTATCAGAAAGAATGAGTAACTTAGTAAATATCACTGCATTATCTGATGTTTAGCTTCTCCGAGTTAAACCCTTAACTTCTTCTAACTTCTGTCTCTGAATCACAAGAAAGATGGCTGCAACCTAAATGGATAAAAAAACAACAAAAGAAGGAATTAAAAATCTACATCTTTATGAATTATCTTTTATTCATACATCATGTATTTTTCAGTGTTTCAGACACTTCCATAACATCTTCTTCTTCTGACCTTTCCTACATCATGTTTCTACTATCCCTTCACTCCTCAGTACATAAAGGACTTCTACAACAAGACAGTAGTGAGTCGAAATGGAACAGGACTCAGTGGGGAGACCCTGACCCTCATGTACTCTCTCACTGTGTCTGTTTTCGCTATCGGAGGTCTGCTGGGCTCCCTCATCGTGGGCATGCTGGTCACTCGCTTCGGCAGGTGAGACATTTGTTTTCACGGGTTATTCAGGAGAGGATTCAAGGTTCTAAGAGCAGTTCAGTTTATGTTGCTTTCCTGTAACTATGAACCATTTTCCCAAACTTTAACCAAATCAATAAAAACAGACATGCAGGCTGCCGAGCCACACACCAACTGTGTTTTAATACTGCACTGGGATCTGCATAGCTGGACACATTCACACCTCCAATTGGCATGTACAGTCTACAGTCAATCTACCTAAACCATAACTGTATAAGCCAGTACCCTGAATTTAAACAGTAACTTTTAGGTTGGTGTCCTCAGTGCAGTATTGTGTAGGGAAATTATGTAGAACCTAAAGTGTAGATATACATTTTACCTAAATGCTGTGCTGTTTCAACGTTCAAAGTTTGGTTGCACCAAAACTGCTTGCCACATTGTAACTCCACAGTACGGTTACAGTAAGTCCTAAATCCATCCAACAGGTCGTTCTTTAAGTATCTGAATCAGTTTTTTCTCTGTATTTCATCATGAGGCCTCTTCTGACGTATTTTGTGGAACAAGTATAGTTTGACATCAAGCAGGGACTATTTCTCCTCAGCAGCCCTCTGAGCTGTATTTGGAAGTTGGCTTTGCTCTGTCCTGACACCTTACCCAATAACCCCCCCCAGACCGTCCAACCATGAGAGTGGATAGTGGCCAGTTGGCAATGCGAACCTGAGAGACACTCAGCAGCATCTGGTGCTGCCACCAACATGAACACCTGAACACACACACCAGTAACGCAGTCACACCAAAGAACATACAATACTCCAAATTATGAGAATTACACTGATAAACATGGTGCAATATGCAGTATGCAGTGTGTAATATACAGAAGTCAAATAAATGGCATAGCACATGAGTAAAAATAAGGCACATAAGAGACAGAAACACACACACACACACACACACACACACACACTTATATTGGCACAAAAGGCACTGGATCAGGGCCTTCTATCAATCATGCCTCTGTCCTCTGTATTCAGAGCTGCTGATCCCCCCCACCTTCCCCTGGTGCCCTGTCGTCCTTCAGAATGCACCAGCATCGTCTCGTCCCCTCTGCCCTTCAGAAGTGTGCAAGTCCTCAAAGTGCAGAGGAAAGTTCTTTTATATCCAGTGCAAATCAGCTGGAAGCTCCATTCATCTCCACCATTTCACAGAATTTTACTGGACATTTAAATGCAAATGAAAAGCGAGCAATTTATAATCCCATTTACAGGCTGATCAGTTTCCTCACACAGCAGTGTTTTATGGTTAATCACAGCTTATGACCAACCTTGTGAGCTGTGTTAGCGTTTTATGGTTAATCAGGACTTATACAGGCACACATGTCTATCATTATGACTGTGTGTATATCAGGGGAGGGGGTTACTGCTATCGACCATGTACTGCTGCTGTCCTTACTGTTTCATAAACCTCTGGATCATATGCTTTAATGTATATTCCTAATGTCTGCTGCTTTTGTGTGTGTGTGTGTGTGTGTGTGTGTGTGTGTGTGTGTGTGTGTGTGTGTGTGTTTCAGAAAAGGCACAGTGATAAACACAACAGTGCTGGTGTTTATTGCTGGCTCACTCATGGGCTTTAGCAGGATTTGTAATTCGCCTGAGATGGTTATCATCGGCCGCTTCATCACAGGAATCCACTCAGGTACACACATACACATATTTATACACACACCTCTTAATCCAGTGCACAGTGAGTGAGATGTATGCAGACACCCTGTTCCAGTTCAGTGGAAGCTGATTCCTGTTTGAATAAATAAATGATTTTCTCAGTTTCCTGTAGAAGAACTTTGGCGTGCACAGAGACCTGACCTCAATCTTATCCAACACCTTTGGGATGAACTAGAACTCTGACAGTGAGCCAAACCTGATCACCAAACATCAGTGTTGGACTTCACTGATGCTCTGGTGACTGAATGGGAGCAGACTGTCATTTGACGGACACTACTGCACTACTGATAGGGGTTGTACTAATGATAAGTTACTACCAGCCAAGAGAGCTGAGAGAGCAAAGAGAACCAGAGCAGTAGAAAGAGCCATATAGTTAATCAGTGACAACAAGTACTTATAAAACATCATTTCATCATTTTGTTGTCAATTAATCTGTATTATTGTGACAATTAATCAGACCTAAAAAATGATAATAGTGAATGACGCCTTCAAGAATTTCCCAGTGGTAATGTCATGTCTTTCATCACCTAAACACATTTCATTAACAAGCAGCAAATCCGCAATTTTATTTTTTATTACATTTTTGCTAAATTAATAATGATCAAAATTCAATGACAAATTAAGTAATTAATCCTTTGATGATCAAATATTAGTTAATTGATTAATCATGCTGGTAGGGCTTGTGCCATTGTTATGTTCTTCTGACATTTTACAAGTTACCCAAGGCGATTTCATTCTGCTTCTTCTTTTCTTCTTTTTTCATCTCAGTGTGCTCAAGAATTTTAAAATGTTCTGCCACGGTGCCACGATTTAAGAATTTTTTTTTACCAGTTTCAGTTCTCAGGACTGCATCCAACAATCACATATTAATATAAAGTTCAAGGAATCTGCGTCCATATACTTTTGTCCTCGTAGTGTCTCTTTATTGGCTGTTTGCTCAGATGCTCTTACATATTTTTTGACATAATAATTGAATTATTCTGTCAAATCTTTATAGAACATTTCATCAAGGTACATCAGTGTATTGTTTCATAGATTCTCTCTGCTTTTTTTTTTTTACTGCAGGCATCTCTTTAAGTGTCGTACCAATGTACCTGGGTGAGATAGCGCCGAAGAACCTGCGAGGTTTCCTGGGTCTCGTGCCGAGTATCTTTATTGGCACTGGAGTCTTCACAGCCCAAATCCTCGGCCTACATGAGCTTCTAGGAAAGGTAGTAAACACTGCTTTCTAAGAACACCCATTGTGTGCAGGGGATTAAAGTAAAGTTCATGTGACCATGTGGATTATGGTGTGGAGCAAAAGCTTGGCTCTGAATTAACTCACGAGTTCTTCACTTCCACAAGTGGTATATCAAACTCAATCTCAAAACTCTATTGCAATTTGTGCATTTTATTCGTCTAAATTTTGTCATTTAAACGCCAAATAACAGTGACTGAAGAACAATTCTGAGCTTTCCCCAGACACAAGTTTCCCTAACATTAGTGTGTTTAGTGTTACACTGCCTGACAAAACATATCTTGGTGAGATATCGCTGTTATCATGGTCAACTAGAGCTGCAATGATTAGTTGTAAACTCTTAATTTAATTGCTATTAATCACCACTATTTTGATTATCGATGAATGTTTTGAATGTTATTTTGTCATGTCATTTTTATCAGAGAAAATTAGCCACTCATATGTGAATTATTTCAGTTTTCTTGAGTCCTCTATGTGATGTCACCTCGGGCTTTGGGAAACAACAATCAACACCATTTTCACCATTTTCTGGCCTAAACTTCTAATCAATAATGTTGTCCTATGGACAACCATTGTAGTGAAAAATTAATATGTTTTCAACCAAAAAACACAATAGATGACATGTTGTAACTATTACAGGAGGAGCACTGGCCCCTCTTTCTTTCGGTGGTGGTGGTACCCACCTTTATCCAGTTGATGCTGTTGCCGTGGTTCCCAGAGAGCCCCAGGTACCTGCTGATTGAAAAGCACAATGTCCACGCCACCATCACAGGTCAGTGTTGCTGCACATCAACAAGGGGGAGCTTTACACCATTTCGACAGTTTAGTTGTAATATGTTTTGAGACGTTTGGCAGTTATCTATCTTAGCAGGAAGTATTACTATTAATGCATGTACATAAAGAACATTATGAAACCAAGAATGAATCTTTGTGGCACACCACAAATCAAAGGTGCTGATGACTGGTGGACAGACTTTCTGACTGACTGATACTTAAACAGGGCAAACCATTATCAGGAGAAAACTTCCAGACACATACTAGATGTGCTGTTGTATCTTTCTATGATGTGCTATAACCATGCTGCTTCCTGTCCTGTTTCTCAGCCCTGAAGTGGTACAGAGCAAAGTGTAACATCCAGGCTGAGATTGAAGAGATGCAGGAGGAGCAGCGTTCCCTATCGTCAGTGGCGACGCTGTCAGTGTGGAACCTGTTGCTGGATGACACAGTCCGTTGGCAGGTCCTCAGTGTTGTGGTCATCAATATCGGCATGCAGCTGTCTGGCATCGATGCTGTAAGGACTCTTTTTAATAATGAAAGAAAGACAAAAGTAATGAGTGGAGGGTTGGCATGTCTTTTTGATACTATTATTAATATTTAGTCTATTTAGTAAGTCCATTTTGTTTCTCCAAGGAGGAAAATCACAAAGCTCACACATCAAGCATGGGAGTCATGAGTCAAGGAATGTTTCAGTTCCAAGGTCCCTGAGGCTGAAATGCATTGAGACAAATAGAATTAGCTATAATAATGAAATATTGTTAAATAATAATGACATTAATCTGTATCAATAGAGTTTTGGCCACTTGCGGAGTTGGAACAAGCTAAGAAAAACATGGCTACTGTTAGCAGACAGTTGTGTGTTTACATATCCAGCCAACACAAAGCAACATAAGCATTAATTTAGATGTGCGTGTGCAATATTCACTCTCTGGTTTGGTCTCTACAAACTCCCGAGGGAAATATCTGGCTCTGTAGCTACGAAATTCTACATATGCTTACCATAGCTGCTGTTTGTCTGGTGTTTGGTGTAGCTTTCTCACTCAAAACAGCTTCTTGTTTGCAGATGTAGTTTGTGCACCAGAAAAAAAACAATGAGGCTAAAAAGCTCTGTAGAGCTGAGAGGAAATGCAGAGTTGGGCATAATTATCTGTTTGTTCACCACAACAACCAATTTTTTTCGCATTACTCACATCATTTGATCCATAAAAATGTTTCACTAAACAGTGTCACCTCATATGACACTTGCTGTATGATTAGCAGGTCGTTTCATTACAGCAGGACAAACAGATGCCAGAAAGATGACAGCGTGTTTTCAGAACTACATGACCAACAGTGTGACTCACTTATTAACAACAGACCTACTACTACTACAGACCCTGCTGCACTGCTCACTCAGCTCCACTGCTCAAACCACATATATGCTAGAGGAGGTGATTCCACTTTTTTGGTCCAAAGCTAGACAAGAAAAACAAAATGGAATTATTTGGGAACTTTTAAAGTTTGAGGTTGGTAATTTTTAAGAGGTTTTTGTGGTCTAAAGGCAAAATCCAAAAGCTCTGAAGAGGAAAAGTAATGACAATAATCACCAGTTTCTGCCATAAAGACCCAGATACATTACTAGAGGAAGAGAAATTGCAACTGGCTAACTTGCAGGCTAAACTAGATGAATTATACAGTCAAGAAGCAAAAGGTGCATTTATCAAGTCTAGATCAAAGTGGCTTGAAGAAGCAAAATTCACATTATTTCTTTAATTTAGCTGAAATAAGACTCAGGCTAACTCAACAACAGGAAATCAAAGAGTGTTGTTGCCACATCTTTACAGAGACCTGGTTCCATCACAACATCCAGGATCACACTACTGCACTTCATGGGCAGACTGTATTTCATACCAACACAACACAAGACTACAGTAAAATCAGGGGAAGTGAACTCAATGTCCTCGACTCAGTGTTTTCATCAATGACTTTTGGTGCCTAAACGTGGTTAAAGTGGATGGGCAATGGACGACATTTCCCAAAGTTGAGTTTTAACGCTAAGATGTTAATGTTTAATGTTAAGATGTCAGCCATATTATCTGTCAGTGTTATTGTTGCTGCTGTTTATATTTATCCATGAGTTGTGTAAATTAAAAAAAAAAAATGCACTACAGGAACTGCATGAGGTCATCAGCAGTCACACGAGAAAACAAAGAATCCAGACCTTTGCAGGCTACAAAAGCAGCAGCCCATCATGTGTGAGGACACATCGCCAAATGAGCTTAGTACATTTTCTGCTCGCTTTGATCTCCTTAACAAAAATGTCGGCTGTCAAATTGACTCCACTGCTAGAAGACAGTCCACAGACAGTATCCAGAGCAGAATCCTGCTGTGAATATGAGTAAAGCTGCTGGGCCTGATAATATCCCTGACTGTGTCTTAAAAACATGCCAACATGTCAATAACATCAACACTAGTTGACATTTTTCACACATTACTGTCATGGGAGCCTGTTCCCACCTGCTTCAAGACATACATCCACCATTTTACCCAGGCCTAACAATTCTGCAGTGTCCCGGTCTCCCTGTGGCACTCACCTCCATTCTAATAGTGCTAGTGCAAAGTGCTTGGAGAAAACCAGCACACCAATATTTGCATTCAGAATGAACAGATCCACAGAGGAGACCATCTCCACTGCCCTCTAAACAGTCTTCACACACCATGAAATAACAACACCTACATCAGAAAGTTGTCCTCCACTAAACTGGGCACTGTGGGCTTCAGTACCACACGATGAACTGTCTTCACAGACAGACTCCACACAGTTTGGACTGGTGGTCACACTTCCTACACTACTGTGCTCAACACCGGAATCCCCCAGGGCTGAGTGCTCAGCCCCTTCCTGTTCACACCATACCACACATGATCCACGACGTAGAAAGAATTCTGTTGTGTAGTTTGCAGAAGACGATACCGCCATCAAACAACGATGAGTTTTGAGGACAAGAAGTGTAGTGAAGACACTGGGACTAGGCGTTAATTCAGGGGGTTATCACACAGTTCACATAGGGGTGCCGGCCAGAGCATCAACTTAAGGCGAATTAACATCTAGAGGGTCCAAATGATGAGGCAGGTAGTGGCTAGTGCAGGTGGTTTATTTCTCTCTTTGCAGGCAAGGAGGTCATGTGTGTTTTTTTTTTTCATTCACGCACAGACCACTTGACGTGACATTAATTAGCTGCTGATCTCTCACTCTGCCGTCTCACCGGAGCACATACCTTTCTGACCAAGCGCCGTCAGTTACGCTACAGAACCAGCAGGGGGGGCCGCTCCTATATGAGCTGACCAACACTACAACTGAACATAACACAACAAACATAATATGTTCCAACTTTGGGGCCTTTTCTACAAGAAGTCTCTGCAGCTGTTGAATAAAACCACCTTGTACATAATTGGTGCCCATCCATAGAGGATCAGTGATATCTGTGAGGTGAGGTGCCTTCAAAGGACACTAAAAGGACAACGCGGACCCCAGCCACAGCCTGTACACCCTGCTGCCATCTGGCAAATCCCAGGAACCCGTCAGCTGTTGTCTGAACATGATTTAGCCTCTGGAGGCAACAGCCAATGTTTTTGGCTTCAGGTGTACCCAGCGGATACCCAAGCCAAGACTTCCTTTGCAGTCCAATTAGCAACTCTCCAACTGTTGCAACCGAAGCTGTGATCAATGATCAACAATACTCACCTACAGATTCTGCATTCATAAGCAGATATCTGCTTATAGAGATTACCATCTGGCAAGTGATACAGAAGTGTCTGCTGCCGTATCACCAGACTACAGCTGTGAGACTACTCAATTCATCATCCCCAGTCCATAAATATCAGTTGTTTTTTCGTATGTTTTCTGTGTAGCATGAAGGGACTACAACATTCAATTTGTTGTACAACCCTGTGTTGTTGAATGATAAATAAATTAACCTCAAACGTTGATATCATGGCCTAATATTATACCCCAGTTGTTTAAAGTACTGTTATTGGCCACGGGGGATTTCGAATATGAGCAGGTGTTTGTTTCAGAATGGTATCAACAAACGTTCTGTCTCTATAGCCCCTCTTTGTGCTTGCTTACCATCAGCTGTTGGCTGCCAAATGGTGTCTGGTAAATGGAGTCTTTAGGCTACAGTGGTGAGCAGCACAAACTGGCACAAGCTCCTGATGGTTTCAGTCAGTTCTGACTCTTTTCACTTACACTTTATCCCCCTCACCCAGACTCCCCCTCATTTCCACCTCAACTGTTCCCCCGTTTCTACAGCTCCCTCATCTGATTGATCTATCTTATTAGACAAAGACACTGAGATGAAAATGTGCCTAAATGATCCCTCATTGTTTTATACGCCTCGCGTGGTCTCGTGAATAAAGCCAAAAGCTGATGTCATCATTTTTCTGCCGATACGATTAGCCAAATTCTCCTTCTGAATATTGCCCCGGAGATTCATTAATTATTCAAATGATTACCAGGGCACCCGGGCCAGAAAGTGCACACTGTAAGCACTGGAGCTGAACTCATTAGCACACCCTTCTCTAGGCTGTATTTTTAGCTGCTAATTAGCTCTACCTAAACAAAGTGGAACAGTGCTGAAACATGCACATACTGACAGCAGCACTGGATGAGGATGAGGAGGATGATGGTCATATTACTGCTGGTGGTGATGATGATGATGATGATGATGATGATGATGATGATGATGATGAAAACAATACTATAACAGGAAGGATAATATATGACAGTATCATGAAATTCATTTAAATTAAAATTAATCAATGGATAAACAATGATATTACAGTCATGAGGATGAACCCAATGTTAATAATGATGGTAATATTAATGACTAAGGTGACAAAGATGATATTGGTTATAGTGGTGAATGGATCAGGAGATAGAGCGGGTCGTCCACTAATCAGATGATCGGCGGGTCGATCCCCAGCTCCTCCAGTCTGCTTGTCGAAGTGTCCTTGGGTAATATACTAAAACCCAAATTACTCCCAAAGGCTGCGCCATCGGTAAAACTGATGAGCAGTTGTCACCTTGCATGGCAGCTAATGCCATCAGTGTATGAATGTGTGTAAATGGGGGAATGAGATATGTAGTGTAAAAGCGCTTTGAGTGGTCAGAAGACTAGAAAGGAGATATATAAGTACAGTCCATGATAATCATGACAGCAAGAAGGTTCCTGGTTTGAACCCCCGTCTTCTCTGTGTCTGCACAGGTTCACAGTCCAAAGACATGCAGACATAGGTTAACTGGTGATTCTAAATCACCCATAGGTGCACTCAGTGTCAGCTGGGATTGGCTCCAGGCCCCAACAACAAGGATGATAAGGATAGGCGGTTATGGAAAATGGATGGATTGGTGACACAGATGAAGGAGATTGTGATGTGATGATATAGTTCATTACTGTGCAATGACAACAAAAACGATGCTGATAATGAGTGTAATAATGATGAAGATGATGAAGATGGCAGTGATTGAGGGGGTTATATTTGATGAAGACGCTGACGATCATCCCTGATGTTGATAATGATGATGATTATGGCGAGGATGATATTAACAGTGATGACACTGATGAAGGTGATGATGGCAAACAATAATTGTGATAATGTTGTTGATGTTCTTGAGCACACTGATGTGATGATGACGATCGGGACTGTGATGTGGCAGATGCTTGAGGTGACAGTTAGTCCTAAGTGCAGGTGACAGTTGGCAACACTTGGCACACGTCCTGATGCACCACAGGATTGTGTGTGCACGTGTGTGTGTGTGTGTGTGTGTGTGTGTGTGTGTTAATACCAGTGTGTGTTAGTGTACTTCTCTACCTGGTCCTCTAACCATCACCGTCTGCTGTCTCCAGTTATTACACCTCCTGTCCTGCTCCCCCTAAAGCCTCAAATTGAATTGAATTGAATGTGAGCAAATGTCTGCTGTCTCTCTGTGGCAATGCCGGGCCACCTGTGCAGCCCGCAAGTCCTAAATGTCTGCCTGCTCATTTAGATTTCTACGCCACTGTTTTCTCTACTTGAGGCATATGTCACATTACAGGGAGAAATGTTTTACCTTTGCTTCGGAGCCAAACTGCTCACAGGTGACTTGTTACTAGCTTAGCTAGCTGTGGGTAACTGCAGCTGTGTGACTATGAGCTATGTGGTTTCATTCAATTCCACACAGAATAATCTGGGCAGTGTGCTGTTTTAGCCAACATAACATGGCAAAAGACAAGCAAGACGTTGAAAATGTTGTGATGACTTCATTGGACTTGTCAGTGACACCCAGTGCAGCACGAATTACAATTTGCAGGAAGTGCAAAGACGTATTTCATATACCTGTTTCTTGTTGTTATGATGAGATATTGTACAAAATCTACAGCTGGGTGATGATGCTGAAAATAATATCACCATAACAATTACAAACAAAAAACATTTTATTCTAATTACAGCACCTGTAACAGCCAGAATGAATAAAGAGTGGTTCTACACTCTTTACAGCTACCTGAAGGAAGCAGGCGTCTGTCCCATCTGCAGTGTCTAACAGGACTAATGACGTCATTGTCCAGACACAATTATGCACAGTAGATCAACTGGTTACATTTTGCGCTACCAGTAATTACCAGACTGTAAAATAACCACAGAAACCTCTGTGCTGATGTGTACATCAAATAAGTCGGTGATATATATTCTGCGTACTTTCTCATACAGACATGCCCACATGCGCAGAGACATCATCTGTTCCTGGCTGTATGAGCTGATGTATTCATATTTAAACTTCTAAGTCTGACATCATAAAATGCAAAGAGAAAAGTTTTCCGTTCAAATTGAACTGAATTCTGAAGACTGTGAAAATGAATTTTTACCTCACTGATCTTCTCCCACTTATTTTTCCACCACAGATCTGGTTCTACACCAATGACATCTTTAAGAATGCAGACATCCCAGCACCAGAGATCCCGTACACCACAGCAGGAACAGGAATTATAGAGATCATCGCTGGACTCATTGGGGTAAACACTCTCTCACTCTCTGAACTTAGACTCCAACTTTCCAACTGTTCTTAAAACTATTAGTAACTCTGTGGTAAAACTGTGCTTTTGAAATAACAAATAAGATATGATGTGATATTCAGGCTTTATGCTAAGCTAAGCTAACCACTGCGGCTCTGTCCTACACACAGACAGACAGATAAGGTTTATTCAATTCGATGCCATTTTATTTATAAAGTGCTAAATCATAACATGACCATAACAGGTTATCTCATGATACTTTCCACATAGCACAGATCTAGACTGTACTCTTTATAATATTATTTATGGAGACCCTACAATTCCCACCATGAGCAAGCACTTGGGAACCTCGAGCAGAACCCAGCTCTTAGGTTTAGAGAACAGTATTAGTATAATAGTAATAATAATGATATTACTTGATATCAATCATCTAATCTCACTCTCAGAAAGAAAGCAAATGAGTTTGTGTTCCCAAACAGTCTCTGACATGAGCTCTGTGCCTCCTTCTGTAGTGTTTCACCATAGAGAAGCTGGGCAGGAGGCCTCTCATGATCGGGGGATTTGCCATGATGGGCGTCTGCAGTGCTGGAATCACATTAGCACTAATATTACAGGTGTGTGTGTGTGTGTGTGTGTGTGTGTGTGTGTGTGTGTGTGGTGCATGCGGTTGCTTCTTGTGTGCCTTTTTACACTTAAAAATGAACTTTTTAAGAAACCTTTTACTCTAACTCCAAATGCCTATTTGAATTTATGATGTATTTGACAGCACGACTGTCCAAACTTTCACTGATGCTACCAGCTCTACTGTACACACTCATTAATGTCCAGAAAACACAAAACCCTCTCTGAACCACTAATATTTTGTCTTCACTTCCTAGAAAACAATAGGAAGTGGAAAGACAGATGAACACATCTCAGATTTTCAGCAGGGAAATAAGTGTGGACAAACAGCTGCGTCTGCTTCACTGTCAGTTGGCAGAACACACTGTATTCCTGTTCTACCCTTTGGAACAGTGAATTACATGTAGAGCCATGTAGCAGCAGGCTGAGGTGTGAAACATCATGGAAAAGGAAGGAGTCTAGTCTCACATTCAAGGAAATAACTTAATATGGTCAGGCTTGTTCATGTTGTCCTGTTCATGTCCTGTTTCTTCTCCCTGCAGGCTCACTTATCGTTCATGCGCTACATCAGTGTCTGCTGTGTGGTCGGCATCATCGCTGGCTTCTGTATCGGTCCAGGCAAGTTCATCTATACTCTACATTAAAGGTCTTACCCGATGTGATGATGAAGACCTCATTCAAGCTGTGCAGTACACAACTGGTGATAGAAATGCCTGTACTGTTACACACTGTTAATATCTTTAACTGACCTGGTTTAACACTTAATGAACCTTAGAATAGAAGAGAAGCACAGAACACACCATCAGCTATGTTCTAGTCCCTATACTCATACAAATGCAGATTATTTCCATTATGTAATTAATCTGTGGATTATTTTTTCAATTCAATTAATTAATTCATTAATCCATAAAATGTTAAAAACTGGTAAATGATGTCCAACACAATTTCCCATAGCTCAAGTTGTTTTGTTTTGTCTATGACTGATCAAAACCCAGAGATATTCAGTGTGCTCTCATAGCAGACTACAAATAAGACATTATTCATATTTCAGTCAAAGTTGACCATTTATAACAAAGGTTATACAGTTAGCCAGAAGACCACCTCAGTGCTGTGTCCCCTGTTGTCAAACTGACCCCCGTCAGTCTGTGTTCTGTATTAATCTCTCCCTTCATTTCAGTGTGTCAGATGGAAATCAAAAGGGAAACAAATGTGGTATATCAGTAAAGATTATTATTCCAATGATTCTCTATCGTGTTGTGGTATAGACAAGTGTCTCTAATGCTATCATACTATACTGCATGGAGAGACACCACAAGAGTAAAATAAATAAACTTGTGATTTTTGCACCTGACAGGGGATGATTTTATTTCTTAAGCACTGCAGGATTTTAAAATCGCTTTCAGTTTGACCCCACTTGGTAACCGGTACTTCACTTGGTTTGTCTGCAGAGCTTCAAGTTGCTTTGTGTTATTTAACAGCTCCCTCTAGAGGTCATACCTGAAAATTCTTCTGGAGGGGTCTCTGATCATTCAAAAACTATTACTGAGCATTATATTTACACAAAATCTGTCAAGTCTGTTAACTGATAATTAATTAATAACATTTCAAATTGTTAATAGTCATGTAGGAATCACATGTTGTAAATTTAAAAGTTGAAGTCATGTTGCTCTCTGTTTTAGCTAACTCTTCTCATCCAGTGATAAATATGTCTATTTATTTTTCTCTATGCAATTATGCATGCTGTGACAAACCCATGTTCTATGCCCGCCTGTAAGAGAGACAAATAATGCTGTTTTAATGAAAGTCTATAATAATAAAATATTAGTATGCATTCTTTTGATATATGACTCTCCCGTCCACATGCTGGCCTGGCTCTCACCACATTCTCTTTATCTCTAATTAGCCTTTTGTAATCCTCATTCCTGTGAAAGATGATGAATGAACTTTAATAATCAAATCATGATCATAAATAATATTTTCACTACAAAAAAAACTTGCATGCTTGCCCAAACATATCTTGTTAGGAAACTCATCTGCTCTTTACTTTCATTTTATTTAAAAGATCTGTGGAAACAAAATGTACTGCTTCATTCTAAAGATAAAAAGATTTTTGACTTTAGATAATATTTCATATTTCATTTAAGATTCCATAGTTTTAAATCATTGATGAGTGCAGTTAGTGCTATCGAATTCTATGTAAAGTGACACCAGCAGTTACCACACTCAGAAAAATAATGGTTCTTAAAAGGTTCTTTAAAAGACTTTCTGGTTTTACATGGAAAAACTTTGCAACTAATGATTGTTTTCTCAGTTAATCTTGAATGTTTTGGTCTATGAAACATTGAAATGGTGAAAAATTCACAATGCAATTTTCCAAATCCCAAGTTAACATCCTGAAGTCTGTTTTTCTGTGTGAAAGAACTCAGATTTCTAAAGCCATTTTTTTATATTTTACTTTTTTGCTTAAAAAAAAATCACAGATTTTTAAGTCTTTTTATGAAAATAGCTCTAAAGGGGAAGTCCAGCAGTTATACACATCAAGCTCAGTTTACTCATCATATTCATGTATATTCATGTATATTCATGTGAAAACAGATCATCTCCTCAGGTTTGATGTCAGTTTAATCATCACATAAGCTGAAAGCCTACTTTACATGTGGGATGGGTTGAGTTTGAACGATGTGGGCGCATTGAAAGACAGTCAGGTTCCATAGTGGCAGATGTAGAATCAACATACAAGAAACTCAAAGTCAGGATCTCTCAGCCTCGACAGATTCTGACAGTTCTTGTGTAATCTGTTTCTCACAAGCAGCCCAACCTAATGGAAGTGCAATACTAACTTGCTGCCGTGCCCCTTTTAATGAACTTTTATATCTTTTGTTTTGGTCCTCTTACAGCGGGGGTTCCCTTCCTGATCACAGCGGAGCTCTTTAAACAGTCCCACCGCCCAGCAGCCTACATCGTAGGAGGATCACTCAACTGGCTGTCCAACTTCACTGTGGGATTCGTCTTCCCCTTCTTACAGGTAAGAACTATGCTGCCCTGTCCTGCCGCAGCTTCTCACTGTCTTAAATATTAATACTGGTACACTACACTGGGGATGCTCAGGTTTGAAGGAGGAGGAAATGATATCACAAACAGCCAGTTTAAAATCTCTTTCATACGTCTCACTTGTTTAATTCATCTGACAGTAAGACAGTCTCATACTTGTTACATCTAGAGTCTCCTCAACTAGGGTCTGTTCATTTTGCAGTCACAAACCTGCACAAATTCTAAAGAATATACATTTACAGTGTAAAGGGCCAAAACAAGGGAACGTTCAAAAATGTCCATCCTAGTTCCATTTTCTCCTTGTCAGAGGCCACACAGCCCCTTTCTACTGCAGGAAATGTCTTCCTGCAAGCCACAATTTCACAAGGTTTTTGTGTTTATCCTCTTCACTTTTTATTGTGAGAGAGCAGTGCGACATGCAGATCCAGTCAGAGGTGTACAGTGATGCCCCACTTCCTCTTTTTTATTGGTCGAAAGGTTGGTACAGATGCAGTAGTGAAGTGGTCGTCATTTACTTGTCTGTATCATTGTGATGTGACGTCACATCTGCTTGACCAATCCTGATCAGCATGTTTAGTATCAGGCACTCGTCACGTAAACCAACAAGAGAGCAGTGGAAACAAAAGTAGAACCTGTGCCATTTATATTCCCTGCTTTGAAAAATAGTTATAAGTGGGCCGAGTCATGTCTTTCCAAGCCCCACATGAGCAACCGTGCCATGGGGAGGCTGCCTGGTGCTAATCACCTGCTACCTCACCTGCATTCCAATCATATTTTTCAGATTTCAGAGACATTGAAATGATCCAAATCAGTATGTTACAATGTGAAAATGCTGTGGAATGGATAGTAAAGATGGGAATTATGTTCCCAACTTGCAAACATTCGCTTCACGGGACAACTCAAGAGGGTCATATGATTATTAAGCTTGTCACATGAGGGTTAAAAATACAAACAAATCCACTGATAATATCACACTATACCAAAAACAAAGACCTGCTGTGCCGTTAACCATAATATGATCCCAAGTTCCCTTTATTTGTATTATGATCATGACTGAGTCATAACTTGGATGTTGATTGTTTCTAACCTTGTGTTGCATCATTTCTGCTCTCTGTAAACTTATGACATACCTCTTTGAACTGACAAGTCATAGATCACTTGTTTCATGACCTGTCACAGTCTGATGTGCATTCTAGAGGACAAACATAGTGTTTCTCAGACACTCAGTCTCTAATCTTTCTATCCTCTTCTCTAAATCTTTCCAATGACGCTCCATCCATCTGCCACATCCAACCATCAGAAGTCAGCGGGGTCTTACTGCTACTTGGTGTTTGCCACTATTTGTGTGTCTGTGGCCATATATGTCCACGTTGTGATCCCAGAGACCAAAAACAAGACCTTCATGGAGATCAGCCGAATGTTCTCTAAGAAGGAAGCAGTCTTAGAGACCCAGGGCCTGATCCACGACCAGCTGAAGTTGAAGAAGATGAATGGTTACGGTGGTGTTGAACATACTTCTCTGGAGTTTGACAGCTCTTCCTCTGTACCTTAACTGACCTTCAGGTTCTCACAGGGACTACAAAACCATTCATCGCTTCCTCTGCTCCATTCTACTGTTTTAATGTGTACATATTAACCAAACACACCTCACCTGGACTCACTTGGATCACACTCAGGTTCAAATCTTTGCTGAGTACAGTTCTGGTATTTGAACGCATTAATTTAATGTTTCAGTCTGTTTGAGCCATTTAAGGACAATTGCAGTGTCAATTATGCCACTTTAATAAAAAAATATGTTATAATAGCTACCACATAGCTGTATCTATTGTTTGAATGCCAGAAGTGCTCCAGTTGTGTGTATGAGTATCCCACAAGTCAGTGAGAAAACACACAAACCAATAAACAATAAATATATGTCAGGTAAAGACTTAACAAACTTATCAGAGCTTGTGGGAAATAATTTGGGTGTGTGCAGTATGTGTGACTGAAATTAACCTTTTGAAATACATTTTTCAATCTTTTGTATATTGCAATTAAAAAATGATCTATGAAGTGACAATATTTATGCATGTTTTGACTCTGTCATCTTTTTATTGTAGTTATATTACTTGTTAATATGTTTCACTTGTAAGTAAATCAGATCTCTCTACCAGCTCTGAGTACACAGTCATTTTCTAAATGTGTCAGAGCTCTCTGTATGATCTGTGGTGTGCAGTAAAGTGTGCTAAAATGTGTTTTGTACAAACAGCAGGAATCCAGTTTGTTTTTACATGAAAACTGTAATACCATGTTTTGTGTTCTGTGTTTTAAAGACAACAAATGTTGTTCATCCCTCCAGCAGCAGTCATAAGTGTCATAACCAGCTCTGATTAACATTGTACAGTGAAGAAAACTCTAAGCTACAGAGCTGCAGAGCCTCCATTCTGAAATACATTTGACAAACAAAATATTTACTTCACAGTTTGGTGTGGAAGCCCTCAGTGTTTTCTACAGGTTTGTACTACAAATCACAAGCAGCTAACCTGAGGTTTTATCTTATACACACAGTTTGTGCGTGCATGTATGCATGTGTGGGCTTATGTTATATGTGTGAGAACACACACAATATACACATACACACATATGGGGTGCCGTTTGTAAAGCGGCTCACGCTGAAAATAAAAACAACATTTTGTCACATTTAGCTTCAAACAATGTTTAAAAAACTGGTGTGAATTTTTGAGAGTCACGTTTTTGCACATTTACAACAATATTTGTCAACTTAGAGATATTTTAAATAGTTAAATCCAAATATTAAATGTTACCCCTAAATGTTAAATGTTAAATCTAAATGCTAAATCTAAATGTTAAATATAAATCTAAATGTTAAATATAAATCTAAATGTTAAATATAAATCTAAATGTTTAATCTAAATGTTTCAGGTGAAACTAAATATTTAGCTAATATGCAAATTCAAATGCCGGTAACCGGAAGTACCAAAATAAAAGCTCGAGGTCAGAGTGTGTTTATAGTGTCAAATAACGAATAAAAAACATCTCATCCGGGAAAATGGACTCTTGGACATGGATTATCGTGATAAGAACTACCTAAAATAACAAACACGTTTGGAAAACTTTATTTGAAGAGTACTTTGAGTTTTTAGTGTCACTTTTATGAAGCGTGCGGGACTTATGACCTGTAGCCACTATAGCCAGCCACGAGGGGGCTCACTCTGACTGGTCTGTCATGTTCGCTTCTATAGCTCTGGCCTGTGGTAGCCCTGTGCCGGCTGCTGTCGCTGTTGCCGTGACTGTGGAATAACTTTGTATTGCCGCCAATTTTCGCCGCGCGACCATGGCCGACAGTAGAGTGTACTGGGGGGAGGCGGGCAGGGGTAGGATCTTGCTGGCCTTTACGCAAGCGAACATGACAGATCAGTCAAAGTGAGCCCCCTCGTGGCTGGCTGTAGTGGCTACAGGTCATAAGTCCCGCACCCTTCATAAAAGTGACACTAAAAACTCAAAGACACACATACCCCATACACACACACACACACACGCACACTGTCCCTAACAAACTTGACTCACTTCTGACCCTTAGTGGTCAAAACAGGAAGTATCTTACCCGTCCAGTGTAACTGAGACACACTTAGTTTTCACTCACACACTTACCCTCTTTACACTTTTTCTAACTAAAACACAAATAAGTCAGATCAACCATACAGTATTACAGTTTAACAAACAAACGGGCAGAGAGGAATGAATAGAGTTATTGCATCAACCTCTACAAGCACATAGGTTTACTCTGCAGGATTTTGACAATACGACAATCTGGGTGTGAACAATCATATTCAGACTGACTCCAGCATGTCATAAACTTCTTCATGTCTCTTGATTATTGGCAGTACTAAAACCAGCCTGTAGGTGAATTACCAACAGCATCTGGACAGATGTTGCATAATGTTGCACAATACAATTGAAAGCAAGGTGAATTGTGGGTTACATTGAGTACTGTGTATTAATATAACACTTTTTCTAATATACATATCTCATTCAACCATGAACACACACTGATGATGATGCAGCATTTGGGGAGTTTAGTGTCTTGCTCAAGGACACTTTGACTGGCAGACTGGAGAAGTCGATGACCTGCTCTACCCCCTGAGTCACAGCCAAAGAAGAGCAACTGCTTACATGTTCATCAGTAAGGTGAGAACACAGGCTACAGCACACCGTGTCTACAATCCGTTCACGATGTACTGTAAGACCTGTTGCTCAACTTCACTTCAATTTAACCCAGTAATCCATAAAACTGTTGACCTCCAACTGCAAAAGTCAGTCAGTCAGAGTCAGTTAGGACTCTGACTGACTGAGCAATTCTCATTGGACTGAATAGGTGCCATCTTTGGGTCCAGTATCCAGTTCTAATAATACATCCATGGTGAAAGGCCACCTTTACTGGCTCGCAGTCTTCACCTAGCAACAGTTGTCATGCAGTTGATACAAACTGGATAGTTTTAAACAGATGCACAGGGAGTTGACTAAGAGACACAAACAGAAGCCTAATACTTCTTTATCCTCACACCATATCATTGCAGTTTCACAGTCACTCTCAGGTTAAACTGCATCATGCTTTGGCAGCTACACAGAGCATTTTAACACAGCCGTTCCCACAACAACTGTGTGTTTCCTCTCTCTGTTGTGGGACACGTCTACTACCTGGTTGCATGTGAACAAGCCCTTCAGTGTTCAAGATGTTTTCCTCATATGATTTGTCTAATTATTATTATCTAGTTAGAATGTATGCATAATTCAGAATAATATAATTCATCGATCATGTTGCCTCCTCTCTCTCTCTCACAAACACACACGTCACCTCACACACAACTGAATTGTAATTAATGGCAGTGCCTCTGTCCCTAATAAGCATTCTGGTGATCTTTATTGCAGTGTGTTTCCCTCTGGTCATACAAGCCTGTGTGTGTGTGTGTGTTTGTGTGTGTGTGTGTGTGTGTGTGTGTGTGTGTGTGTGTGTCCCTTGCCAAGTGGCTGTCACTGGTGCTGATGGCATTACAACAGGGAGGCACAGGACAGTGACAAATGTCTGTTATCATGGAACAAGGCCGGTGACAGATAGAGTGGCGACAATGTCACTGAGTAATAAAACTAGATGGATGGACTCACAGCTGCTGTAATTAAACCAGAGAGCAAGAACGGAGGGGGGAAAGGCAGGGCGACAGTAATGTGGAAAAACGATGCAGCACAGAAAAAGACTGAGATACAAAAATATCACAACTAGCAATGTAGGTTAGACAACATGATCAGCAAAATGTTTGTCTGAAAAGGTCGAGAAGGACAAACACAAATGAAGAATATGATGTAAAAGCTGTTTGCAGCATCAGCACCTGTCTAACAGCCGCAGACCATCAGGCCACCCTGTAGAGTTTTGGAGAGTCCAGAGGAGCTCAGGAGAACTGATTCAATCATCCAGACTCTCATTCAAATCTAGGGTTGCAAAATTCTGGGAATTTTTTAAAGTTCATTTTTTTTTAGAGTTTTAAATTCTCTAAAGTTGGAAACTTTCCATGGGAATTAAGAGGAATTCAATGAAAGAAGTGTTCAAAAATATAATTAAAATTTGATAAAGTCCTTCTACAAATAAATCTGCTAAAATGTTTTTAATTGTATTATTTTGCATGGATGTCTGCTTATGACAAAATAAAATGTTTATATTTATATGACACAGTTCATTTTAATTACCCCCAATTTACAGAGTCCCATAGAAAGTTTCCGATTTGGAATATTTCTAAAATCCCCAAGCTTAACTTCCCATGGAAAGTTTCTGGAAATGTACTGGAAATTTCCCAACTCTATTCAAATCATATTATCATTCATACAACAAAAGGTCATATTATTACAAAACACAATACACAGTAGAAATATACGATAGATACATGAGATGTAGACTTGGTACATACAGGTTACCAAACTACCTTTGTAGGAGCAGATTTGATGTTAACTGTTGTGTGTGTCATGGTCCGATTGTGATTAGCGGGTCAGCCTATATAGTGTGGGAACCTTTGGGGGCTCGTCAGGTGTTTTCCAACCGGAAGAGGAAAAACAGTTTTTGACCGCTACGCTGCGCACGTTATGCTTCGTGCGGATGTGTGTATGAGAGAAAGTGTGATTAAAGCATGAGATGTGAAATAAATGGACTTGTTTGCATCTGAACTGAAAAGCAACTGGACTCTCATTCATCCGTCATGACAAAGTCAAAGCGCGTCAATTATGTTTCCTGTTGAAATGAATCAGTGGCTTAAAGCTTTGGCTTAGCTTCTACAGTCAAAGTCAAAAACTGTCTGAAAGGTCAACAACAAATGCTGGAGTGGCAAGTTGGACTTTTGTTCGCGTGTTGGTGTTAAACGCGAAGAAAAGGTTGGAAGTTGGTCTTTTGTTGCGTTTGGTGGTGGACACGAGGAGAAGAGAGCCATGGTGCAGGCCTTGTGTGATGATCGGCGCATCAGCTGAGCGTCATCTGCTCACCTGCCGACTGGAAACGCCGGTGAGGACAGAGGATCGCGAGTGAGGAGACGCCGGTCGGGAGGAGAGAGCCACGAGGAGGACGCGCGTCAGCTGCTCACCTGCCGACTGGACACGCCGGTGAGGAGAGCCAACGCCAGGAGGAGCGGGCGAGAAGACGCCGGTGAGAACGCCGAAGAACTTCACATGGCCACAGCCTTCAGTAATAGGTAAGGTAGCGCTACCACTAATAAGAGATGGCCATCTAAATCTAAAAGTGTGCACACGTATGGGCGTAATCCCAATGCATTGGTTGCTGAAGTGGAAAAACATTTGACTGGGTTTGATTGACATGTTGTGGACTGTCGGACTTTAAATGGAGGACTTGGGGACTCATGTGGACACATCGTCGGGTGTCCGTGCGCCAGTTGCTGCCGGCAAACCGTGGCCGCCGGCACTAGCGACACACGGACAAGCCAGAGTGGTCAAACTTTACGTTAAAGGACTCGCAGACAAGATCGACCGACTACAAAAGGTTCGAAAGGTTAAACTAAACAAAGCAAGTGCTTTAAGGAAATCAATACAAGAGTCTATGCAAAGCATAATGTCTGAAGTAAAAGGTTCTCTACATGGGTTTATTGAACTGTGTGATGAAATAAGATGTTTGCATGATTCTGTGATGATTTTGTTGCCACAGGAGGAAAAAGAAAGGCATGAAACATGGTTCAAGGCTACAATGATGTTCAATGATGAATTTACTGATGAAGTTGAAATGTGGGTGAAATCAAATGAAAATCAGGTGTCTGAAACTGAGAATAATGGTGATAAAGGTGTCGAACATGATGATATACATCCAAATGACAGTGTTTCTAATGTGGGTAAAAATTCAAACAAAAGTGTCACAAGCCACAGGTCAAGCACTGCTTCCTCTGTAAAAATAAAGGCAACAGCACAAAAAGCTGCAGTCATGGCTGGAATGGCAGCCATAAAGGAACGACATGCACTGGAGGAACAAGAGCAAAAAATAAAAAGGAAAAAGGAACAGCTCGAATTGGAGACGGAACTTGCTGCATCTTGATGCTATGTTGGCAGTTTTGCAAGCTATGGATGGACAAAGACTCAGGCACCAACAGATGGTATGAACTCTTATTTTGAAAGGGAAAAAAGGAAACTGGCACCACAAACACTCAACCCATTGGCCAAGAAGTATGAGCCTGCAGCCTGTAAAACACAAAAGCAAGTGGATTGGTCAATGCAACAAAATCAAAGGCACTCAATGGATATGCAAACAAAACAAAATTTAAAAAATGTCATCTGTGGAAACATTACAAGGGTTGCTGCATGATCAAACAACTAGTTGGGTGACACAAAACAGGAGACAACACTTGAATCATGGACAAAATGATCAGACTCCACTTGGTGATATTGTGAGTATTATGTGCAAACAAAATGAAATCACAGCCTCTTTGGTGAACCAACAACGCCTGCTCTCTCTGCCACCACGTGACATACCTGTCTTTGAGGGAGATCCATTTCAGTACAAAGCCTTCATAAAATCATTTGAACAAGGTGTGGAGGACAAAGCAAGTAAGGCTGACTGCTTGTACTACCTGGAACAGTTCACCAGAGGGCAACCACGGGAACTAGTGCAAAGTTGTCAACACATGGATCCTGAACGTGGATTCATTGTGGCTAAAGCTCTGCTTCAGGAACATTTTGGTAATGAGTATAAGATTGCTAATGCATATATTGAAAAAGCTTTAACCTGGCCAGCAATAAAGTCAGAGGATGTTAAATCGTTGCAAGCCTATGGTTTGTTTCTACGTGGGTGCTGTAATGTGATGGAAGAGCTTCCTTATATGCAGGAAATGGACATGCCAAGCAATATGAAAACAGTGGTTTGTAAATTGCCATATAAATATCGTGAAAGGTGGAGAGCTGTTGCCTATGATATAATGGAAAAATACAATCAAAGGGCGCATTTTGTTGATGTTGTTGCATTTTTGGAGAAACAAGTGAGGATCCTTTCTGATCCAATTTTTGGAAATATTGAAACACCTGTACCACAGAATGTAACTGCTTCAAAACCCTGCAACAAATTCAAAATGCAAACAAAGTCATTCAGAGGGAAAGGAAGTAGTTTTGCCACTACAGTAATGCCTGTCAACTCATCTGAAGAAAATGCTCACACAAGCAATGCAAAGAGACAGGACATCTTGTATTGTTCTTGCTGTACACGTGCTCACCTCTTGGAGAAATGCCAACAGTTCCAACGTAAAAAACAAAGAGAAAAGATCCGGTTCCTAAAGGAAAAAGGAATATGCTTTGGTTGTTTAAAGTTTGGACACATAAGCCGTGACTGTAAGAAACGCTTGGTCTGTGAGGTTTGTGAACAACAACATCCCACTGCACTTCATATTCCAAAGACCAATGTTGAGTGGCAACGCACATGGGAGCCACCTGAAGAAAATCCATCAACTTCTTCCCAGGTATGTGGACGCACAGGGGCCGGTAATGACCGTTGCATTCTCTCCATTGTCCCAGTGCAGGTCAAATCTACAAAAGGAAATGAAATCATTCAGACATACGCATTCTTGGATCCTGGGAGTACAGCCACATTTTGCTCTGAACACCTTATGCAGCGATTGAACATCACAGGAAAAAGAACAAATTTTCTTTTGAAAACGATGGGACAGGAAAAGGTTGTTCCCACTTTTGCTGTGTCTGGAATGGAGGTTGCTGGTCTTGCAGGAAAAAGTTTTTACCCTTTGCCTGAAGTTCTCACAAAGAGGGAGATGCCAGTCACTCCAGACAACATTGTCACTGCTGCTGATTTGGAAAGGTGGCCTTATTTGTCCAAGGTTCACATCTCTTCCATAAAGGCCAATGTGGACCTACTGATAGGAACCAATGCTCCCAGGTTACTGGAACCATGGGAAGTGGTGAACAGTTGTGGATACGGTCCATATGCTATAAGAACAGTGTTGGGCTGGGTTATAAATGGGCCTTTAAATGGAAAATGCAGTAATGAAATGAAGCTTTCCTCTGTTGTGGTGAATCGTATTTCAGTGTCTAATTTGGAAATCATGCTGAACAATCAGTATAAGCATGATTTTAATGAACGGACTTCAGAGGACAAAGAGATGTCTAGAGAAGACATAAAGTTTATGGAGATTATGGAATCCTCTGCAACTCTACAGGAAGAGAGATACTGCCTTAAGTTGCCCTTCAAGAGACCGGATGCTCACCTGCCAAACAGCTTTAAAGTAGCAAAGCAAAGGATACTTGGACTCAGGAAAAGGTTTAAGAGCAACCCAGAATTTCACAAAGAATATTCAAGTTGTCTAAATGATGTCATTGAAAAGGGCTATGCAGAAAAGGTGCCTCTGGAACAGTCGCAAGGCAGACCAGGAAAGGTGTGGTACATACCCCACCATGGTGTCTATCATCCCAACAAAAAGGGTTCTCTTCGAGTGGTGTTTGATGGTGGAGCCACGTATCAAGGCACGTCATTGAACAGCGAACTGTTGCAAGGGCCAAATCTTACCAGTTCACTGCTTGGAGTCCTCACTCGTTTCAAACAGGAACCTGTGGCATGTATGGGTGAATCCAGGCAATGTTTTATCAGGTGAAGGTGGCAGAAGAAGACAGAGACTTTCTGCGCTTTCTCTGGTGGCCGGAGGGAGACCTCAGCAAAGAACTAGCAGTCTACAGGATGACAGTGCACATGTTTGGGGCCGTGTCCTCACCCAGTTGCGCTAGCTATGCGCTAAGGAAAACTGCTGATGATAATAGCTCTGATTTTTCTGCAGAAACTGTTCAAGCTGTTAAACAAAACTTTTATGTGGATGACTGTTTGCTGAGTTTGAGCTCTGAGAAGGCAGCAAAGCAACGAGTCAAAGAGCTCAGTGCTCTCTGTAAGAAAGGTGGATTTGTCTTGGAGAAGTGGGTGAGTAACAGTCGTTCAGTGCTGCAGAGCATTGCTAAAGAGCAGAGGGAAAAGGATCTAAAAGAGCTTGATCTGGATAGAGACAAACTTCCCATTGAGAGAGCTTTGGGTCTGCTCTGGTGCGTAGAGTCAGACTCATTTAAGTTCAAGATGGAAGTCAAACAGCAGTCTCTAACCCGACGGGGGATGTTGTCTACAACCAGCTCTGTATATGATCCTCTGGGATTTCTGTTGCCCGTCACTCTGTTGACGATGCTACAACAGGAGCTTTGCAGAAGAAATTGAGGATGGGATGATGCAATACCACCAGACATCTTGCAGCAATGGGAAGTGTGGTTACAGGAGGTCACGCTATTGTCATCATTCAAAGCTGAACGTTGTTTAAAGCCGGAAAACTTTTGTGACCCCATATGTAGCCAACTGCATCACTTTGCAGATGCCAGCAAAGATGGCTATGGCACTGTAAGTTACATCAGGCTGAAGAACTCCAGAGGTGAGGATCATGTTACATTCCTTCTGGGCAAAGCCAGAGTAACACCTTTAAAGGCTGTAACAATCCCAAGATTGGAATTGACTGCTGCCGTCCTAGCTGCCAGAGTGGATGCCATGCTAAAGGCCGATCTTCAAATCCAGCTGGATGAGTCTGTGTTTTGGACAGACAGCACGTCAGTGTTGAAATACATCAATAATGAAGATAGGCGATTTCACACGTTTGTCGCAAATAGGATCTCAGCCATACGAGAAATCTCAAGCCCTGCTCAATGGAGGCACATTGGCACATTGGCACCAAAGACAATCCGGCCAATGCTGCCTCGCGGGGGATGAAAGTGTCAGAGTTTCTAAAAAGTCATAGCTGGCTGCAGGGACCCAGTTTTCTTTGGAAGTCTGAGGCAGATTGGCCAGTTAGTAATCATGATGTCAGGATGGATTCTGATGATCCAGAGGTCAGGAAGGAGGCCTATGTGAATGTCACTGTTCATGATGCAGTGAATGCCACTGATCATCTCATAAGTTACTTTTCATGTTGGAGAAGACTTAAAGTGGCAGTGGCTTGGTTCCTAAGGTTGAAAGGTCATCTGTTGGAGCTCAGTCATCAGCGAAATGCCTCTGGACAACAGACTGGTCGAGTGGGTGGAAAAAGGGCTACTGTTAAACAGCAGAGCAGTGTCCTTACACCCAAGGATTTGGAGGAGGCTGAGCTAGCTGTCATTTGCTACTGTCAGCAGCAAAGGTTTGCACCTGAAATTTCCTCACTGTTGTCTGAGAAGCACACAGTAAGCAGACAAAGTTCCATTTACAAGCTGGATCCCATTTTGGAAAGTGGACTCTTAAGAGTGGGCGGGAGATTAAGCAAAGGAGCGATGCCGTCAGAGGAAAAACATCCCCTCATCCTTTCTAAGGAGCAGCATATCTCCAAGCTTCTTCTCAGGAACGTGCACCAACTGCTGGGACACAGTGGGCGGAACCATACACTATCTACACTCAGGAGGAAATACTGGATAACTAATGCCAGTGCGGCTGTGAGGAAGATCATATCCCAGTGCAGTTATTGCAGACGCCTTAATGGCAGGGCCATGGAACAGAAGATGGCGGATCTTCCTAAGGAGAGAATTGTTCCAGATCTGCCTCCGTTCACAAACGTCGGAGTTGATTATTTTGGACCTGTGGGGATAAAAAGAGGGAGAGCGACTTGCAAGAGGTATGGAGTGTTATTTACCTGTATGGCCAGCCGAGCAGTTCATCTAGAGGTGGCAAACTCGTTGGAAACAGACGCTTGCATTAATGCAATACGACGCTTTATCAGCAGGAGAGGTCAAGTCATTCACATCAGATCAGACAATGGAACAAATTTTATTGGAGCAGAGGGAGAACTACGTGAGGCTGTTGGTGAGCTGAATCATGAGCGCATTCAAGGAGCTTTAATCTCAGCAGGAGTTAAATGGAGCTTCAATCCTCCGGCCGGGTCTCATCATGGCGGAGTTTGGGAATGCATGATACGTATAGTCAGGCGTGTTCTCAGCTCAGTTTTACATCAGCAGACACTTGATGATGACGGGCTTTACACGGTCATGTGTGAGGTTGAAGCTATTCTGAATGATCGTCCTATCACACAGCTGTCTGACGACCCAAATGACTTGGAAGCGCTCACTCCCAACCATCTTCTTCTTCTGAAGGGAAAACCAGCCTTACCACCAGGACTTTTCAAATCGTCTGACATGTATGTGAAGCGGCGCTGGAGACAAGCTCAGTACATTTCAGATTTGTTTTGGAAGTGTTGGATCCGGGAATATCTGCCCCTATTGCAAGAAAGACAGAAGTGGAATCAGAGGAAACAGAGTCTGGCTGTTGGAGATGGTTGCCATTATGGATCCCTCAGCCCCTCGTGGTTCCTGGCTTCTTGGGAAAGTGTTGGAGATTTTTCCTGATGCAAAGGGCATGGTGCCTTCTGTGAAGCTTCAGACTAAAAACAGTGTTATTGAGAGACCTGTGACCAAACTTTGCCTGGTACAATAAGTGTAAATTTGCATTTTCATATACTCATATCGTGCTCTTATTATTATTGTCTGTATTGAATTGACATGTCTGCTGGCCATGATAATTAGGGGCCGGAGTGTAAGAGCAGATTTGATGTTAATTGTTGTGTGTGTCATGGTCCGATTGTGATTAGCGGGTCAGCCTATATAATGTGGGAACCTTTGGGGGCTCGTCAGGTGTTTTCCAACCGGAAGAGGAAAAACAGTTTTTGACCGCTGCGCTATGCTACGCTACGCTGCGCTGTGCACGTTATGCTTCGTGCGGATGTGTGTGTGAGAGAAAGTGTGATTTAAAGCATGAGATGTGAAATAAATGGACTTGTTTGCATCTGAACTGAAAAGCAACTGGACTCTCATTCATGCGTCATGGCAAAGTCAAAGCGCGTCAATTATGTTTCCTGTTGAAATGCCTCAGTGGCTTAAAGCATTGGCTTAGCTTCTACAACCTTTTTAACATATTTAATCTGAGAGGGTGATCTGGTGAGTGTGGGTTAAGTCATTTAGCCACGTATGCAGGTGCCTGGTCGTGCAGCACCCTGTTTGTCTCTCTCTCTCTCTCTCTCTCTCTCTCTCTCTCTCTCTCTCTCTCTCCATCTGTAAACATACATGTCTCATTAATACATGTTAATGCATATTACTAACTAAACTTCTTCCCCGAAGTTTCTGTGCTCTCTCGTCCAGCAGGTCCCCCCCTACCTCTATCTGCCCCTCTCTCTCTATCTGTCCCTCTCTCTCTTTAACTCAACCAGTCGCGGTGGATGACCGTCCACCATTGAGCTTGGGTCTGCCCCTTTTCCTTGCCACCATTGCCAAGTGCTTGCTCATGGTGGAACTGTTGGTCTCTGTAAATAATATTAAAAACAGTACGGTCTACACCTGCTCTGTAAGGAAAGTGTCATGCACACTGTCACACTTTTGTTGATATGGCACTATATAAATAAAATTGAATTTAAAGAGTGACAATGTAACATCAGATAAAGTTGTGTGTAAACATCTCTAGTTCAGCAGTTGAAATTTCAGATCTCAGTACTTATGTATGTATGTATGTATCAGTACTAATATTGCATAAGTGGAAAAAAACAACATCTGGTCAGCTGTTTAATGGGTGTCGAACAACGAGCATTGATCAGATATTAGGCAGGTTGGGGTGGGCAGCAGAGGAAGGACACATTACTTTGCATGAACATAAAGAAAACATTTTCTGCAGCAATAACTAAAATCTCCAAAACATTTGTGCTGTCTAGTCCCTGATATGAGCCTTTAGCTTAAAGGCCTCAAATACAGACAGTGTGTAAAACATGGCAACATTAACATGGCAAATGGTAAATGGACTGTACGTATATATCTCCTTTCTAGTCTTCTGACCACTCAAAGTGCTGACACAGCCTTCAGGAGCAATTTGGCGTTTAGGACACTTTGACATGCAGACTGGAGGAGCTGGGGATCGAACTACCGATCATCTTATTAGTCAATGACCCGCTATTTTGAAAAAGCTGATCTTCACCTTCATGTGTCTAAATGCAGCTTCTTCTCACTGTGTTTCTGTTGTCAGACAACTGTAGTGTCTCATAAACAACACTATAGCCAGCTGAACAGTAATGCTGCTTCACTGAGATGTCAATCAAATCATTTCATGACTGTAAGGTCACCTGACAAAATAAGTAACATATGTCAGCATTTAAGACGAGTGATGACAGTTTCGCAGTTTGAGTTTTACCCACACTAAAAAGCAAGGCTGGTCTGGACAGTGCTTTTAAAGATCTGTTTTTTAGATGTGAAAATGCTGTGCAGAAATCTGAGAAAGTTAGGTGCTCCATACATGGTTCTCTTGCAAAGTTTAAGAAAACTTGTGGTCCATTTTTTGCACATATTGAGGAATTGATTTTTACGGCTATTCCAGAGTAGCCACCCTGATTGTCTACTTTTTATTTACCTCTGTTTAAGTGAACATATTGGACTTTTATTTAGCCGTGGTGACCATTTTTTGTTTTTGTTTTGTTCTGTGTATTTGATGTTTTTTTTTTTGTAATTTTTACTATTGGTTATTCCTTATTTGATTTCATTTTATCTTATTTTTATTTTTTTTACTTGTTATACTCTCGAAATGTCACCTCTTGATTTTGTTATGTCACTGAAAAATCAATAAACAAATGTTTAAAAAAAAAAAAAGAAAATGCTGTGCAGCATTGACAGAGGCCCAATATGGAGAGAAAATGGTGCGTTTTCAGATCGAGATGTCTTCGATGTAGTCGAATAACGGTGACCTGTATCACTCTGCTGCTCGTCTCACCCGTGTCCTCCAGAACTGGTCCACTGGTTCCCTGTCCCACTTCAAAGTTCTTCTCCTAACTCAAAAGTCCCTCCATAACCAGGCCCCCTGCTAGCTCAGAGACCTGCTCCACCACCACACTCGGTCCTGCAGCCTCCACTCTTCTGATGCCAATCTCCTGTCTCCACCTCCACCAACGGCCAAACACTGGATCTGGGGTGACAGAGCCTTCTCCGTAGCTGCCCCCTCCCCCTGGAACTCTTCTCACAAACAAATCAACCTGTCTAGATTCAAAATTCATTTTCATTTTGTTGTTTTTAGTGTATTTGAGTGTCATGTAAAGCACTCTGTAAAAGTATTGGTATTATCGATGTATAACTGTACTGAATGCTGACCAGTATGGAGGCTGGTGCAGCTAGCATACATCACATTTTCTTTTACCAGAGCACAGACTGCATTGCATCTCTGAAACAAAGACAGAGTCTCTCTACTGTTTTTTAGGTTTCCACCTTCACTCTCTAATAATATAGTTTGGCTCATTCCCACTCTTTATGTGTCACTTTTTCTCTGCCCTCCATTTCTCTCCTCCCCTCCCTCCCCTGTCTCACAGAGCTGTTGATGGCGGGTGTGTAAATGCTCTAGCAGATAGATGGTGAATATGGCACGTCACTGCTATAGGCTGTAAGTGTTGAGAGTAGTCTTACGACTGGGCCAGCCTATTGTTTATGCTTTAGTGCCTTGTTGCCACACAAGCAGTTTTGTGGCCATGCATACGTTTTAGCCTTCACATAAATACACCAATGCACAGACTGGTGATTCACTGAGAGGGAGCCCATCTTTATTCAGGGAAGCTGCAGTTAACTCATAGTTCAACTATCACTTGATCATTTTATGCCCAAAATGGTTTACAATGTTAAGGAATTTAGAATCGATTTTATGTGAATCATTACGTGAATATTTGAATGCATCTGTCACGTAAAATAAATCTAAGAATGATTAACAAGGGAAGAAGAAGAAAATATTTTAACTTTTTTCAGACATCTTGTTAGTCACGTGAAATGAGTTTTACCTGGTTAGGCCTCTAAAAATGAATCAATTGAAGCTCTCCACTGAGGAAAGTAAAAGAACATTTGATCACCTCTAACTTTCTCTGTGATCGTTCATTTTAAATGCTGGCTGAATGCACAGCAGAGCTGCTGTCATTAAAACAACATTGTGTCTACACTGACTTGTAATCAGGTGAATGGTGTCTCTGTCATACGTACGTCTGTTCTCACACTATGTAACTTTGGGCTCCGGGTCGGGAGAAGTACGTAACGCTTTACAGCACTAAGTTACACGCCACCAACTATTTGACTGATTTTGGTGAAACTGGATCATATTTTATGGAGAAAATGTTTTCTGCTTTTCCCTCTGATGTCCTCCGGCTGCTCCGCCTCAACTCTCTGTGATTTACAGAGTTACCTGATGGACAGTGAAGTAAACTGCTGCCAACTGTAGCTGCTGTTAGCTAATGTTAGCTCAGTTTGTTAGCCAGACTGCCCGGACTGGGTGCTCAGTCACTGTTTGTACCGGTACAGGCATTTTGGACCACCAAGAAGAGTAGGTTTTCAGGCCTAGGGCAAAGGGGAATGTTGATGGTGAGCAGAGCTGCCAGAACTAGAGCTGGATGAGCCTAACCCTAACCTAACTGGGCTCAGCTGCTTCTATGGACATAGCCAATGACAAAGACACCAAAGAGGATGTTGACGGAGGAAGCTAAGAAGAGAAAAGGAGAGAGTAAGCTAGCAAGAAGCCATCGGACAAGAGTAAATCTTGGACTGACTTTTAGTGGTTGGTGAGAATTTGGTGAAATAAAAGGCTGAAAGACAGACGCCGAGCTGGGCTGACTGCTGTTGGACTAGTCAGTAATATTAGCTGGCTGCTATGTCTGCTGTTGGTGACCTTGTTTATGTTTGGCTGTTAGCAAAGTTGTCGACTCGCTAGTTTTTGATGATAAGTAATGTAATCAGAACAAATACTCGAGTACAGCTAAACATATTTACCACAGTGGGATTAGACATTTCTAGTAAAGCTGTCATTAACCTGGAATCTTGTAGACTTTATGAGACAGCAAAACTCTGTCGTTCCAAGTGGACAGATCATGGAGAGGTTTGTAATACTATAGAAGTCGATATAAATGAATACATATATGAAAAATAAAAATGAGTCCAAAACTCAGTGTGACCAGAAAAGGTTATTTCATTAACATTAACAACAGCAGTGCCATAAACGTGCCATTAACCTAACATTACATAATATGATAAAATGATATAACGTGTCTGTGTCTTTCTGAACCGTCTCTGTTGAAATCAAGGTTAACTAGTTATCTTGTGTTGTGTAGAGCAGACACAGAAATATATAAATAAAATGAATGTAAAAGTACAGAAACAGACTTTATCATTCCAAAAATGTATTTATTTTTCATTATTTATTCATTTATACATATGACATTTTTTGTTTTGTTTGATGTGCTCACGGGTGGTGCATAAAATCATTCCAAATTAATTCCAGTCAATGGTGCACCAGTAGTGCAGTACTGGTAGACCATGCTGCATACCATGCTCCCTGTTCAGATGCTTCTGAGGCAAGAAAATCTTAAAAACTAACAATTTGGATCAATCCCAAGGTTTAATAATGCTAACCATAACCCACAATGACATGATCCTTAATTGTATTGCATCGTTCTGCACTTTTGTACTGCATCTGCTCTTCGACAACTCTTGCATCCCACCCCGCTTCCCAGACTTCCACCCCTGCTCGTCAGAGATCCTACCATTATCATGTCATCATATCAGAGGTGGACAGGCTGATATCCTAATATAAATCAGTCGTCCAGAGGTGTGGTGAAGGGTGGGGTAGGGGTGGGGGTGTCCTGGGCCTGTTTTAAATGTTAATCACCACTGCCTTGCCCCGGGGCTGCAGACATGACCACAGATGCTTGAATGCTAACATGGAGGGCCAATAAGCATCTGAGCTGTTTCCAGAGCTGAGCTGGTTTCTGCTGACTGCTGCACTACTCACATGTTTATTCTCCCACATCATTAAAGGCAGTCACATGTTGATTGCAGCCTTTCATTCCTCAATGTGTATGTGTTAGGGCGTTTTTCCACCTGTTGGCTTTGATATGGATGAACAGTGTGTGTGTGTTGTGTAAGTGGAAATGTGAAGCTATTGTCAGGGTCAAAGGTTAATGATTGACCATGTAATAGTGTCCTAACTATACGGATGTGCATGGGGTGCAGCACATTGTTAACATGATGACATTCCCAGACTTAAAACAGCAGTGAAAGTCATTTCATAAATAATCATTCAACAAATGTTTGTGACACATATGAGTATGACTGAATCAGTCTGCACAACACCATTTGCATTGTGCATTCATTTGTCATTCACCAGATGTTTCACCACAGAAGATGAAATGATTTGAAGACACTTTATTCATCCAGATGGGCGAAAAAACAAAGCACAGACAGAGTATGTAATGAAGCAAAAATAAAATCCTATAAAAATATTTATGAGCATCAAACTATGATCCAGCCAAAGCTCCTGACATGCAGCAGCTTTTACATAGAGGTCAATCGTGTAATTTTACACAGAGCTTAATAACAAATACCTCACAGAATAAATGGCTATGAGCCAACACAAAATGCTCATTCTGGTTATTTGATAGATGGACTTCCTGCACTCAAAAACATTTTTAGGCCATTTATTTTTATCACATAGAAAATTTCCATCCATTTGAATTACATAGTTTTAATGGAAATAAACTAACAAATAAATAAACTCAAAATGACTGCATTCATTTTTACTGTTGGGTTTGTGCAAACAAATTGGTTTTATTAATATTGAATGCATAAACCTGGTTACTACTACACTGCTGTGTAGCCGAAGTACACTGAGTTTAATAGTACTATTACATAAATTGTATTACTTGCTTCACATTAAGTTTTTTAGTTACTTTATATTAAACCTATACAATTAAAATGGATGGAAATGTTCTATGTAATTGACCATGTAATTTGTGTGTGTTTGTTTGAGTATGTGTACACACCAGAAGGTACCGTGCTTGTGACAGTATTTGATAAAAGTATCACATGCTCACAACAGGTCTTAATAATTTAAGAATAGATAAGGTGAGATTCTATATTTGTGTTGTCAACAAATCCAAACAATGAATGTATCTACTAACAAGTGTGTGTGTGTGTGTGTGTGTGTGTGTGTGTGTGTGTGTGTGTGTGTCACAGCCTGATATATCTTCATCCTCTGTGCCACAGGACTCAAACACAATCACAGTGCTAAACCATACTAATAAACACACATGTATTTGCAATATACTGTAAAGATATATGCAGTTCTGTATGTACATATATTGATGTGATGATGGTGACAGGGTTTTTTAAGTTGGTCTTTACTGGACTGCATTTAACAGAAACTGCCACTAGAGGACAGTAGTGGTGCATTCAAAGTGACTAACTAACCTGCTGCCTCATGTTACAGGACTGGAACAAAACAGCAGGTGGAAGAAAGACACATGTGGTAATAACAGGTTATCCTTAAAGTTCACTCAGACTGTGAGTCTGTCCAGACTGTCCCGGGCTCCTGTGTAGCTTCTGTTTGATCACAACATTATTGCTCTGCCGGTTCACGACAACATCACCCCAGCCCTCCTCCATTCACCGTCCTTTCACTGGCAAACGTGACACAGACATGTTATGACTCTGTTCATTTACGACTCTCCAAACCCCGAAAACCACAAATCACCAATACGCGGCTCAATACGCAAGGTGGCCCTCAGTGTCTGTGACTTGATGGGCCCAAGCCCTTCTGTTATGCAGAGGCAGTTTACCTTGAAACCTATTTGAAGTCATTGTACCCCGCAGTGGCTCATTGTGTACTGGGCCCTCATCTCGACAAGTAGCAACAGTTCGCAACTACCTGTAATGGTGGATCCCCCAACAGCACTCAAAAGAGAGTGTCTGCCTCTACGAATAACAATACAACAGTTTCCCAGTTGTGGCCCCTGTGTTTGGTCCCTGGGATCCCACAGTGGGTCTATTGGGCCCTATGAAGGCTCTTTATGGTCACTAATACACGAAACACAACAATAGAAGCTACTATGATTGGCTGAGCTGTGACTTGAGCCAGGGTGTAAAAATACAATCAGCTCTTTGGGTTTTGGAAAGCTCAATAGCAGTTTGATGGGGTGTTAATAGCGGTTAGGTTACCAGAAGTACATGGTTGAACTAATTGTCCAGAATGGACTAAGTTCTAACTGGGCTTTGATGGTTAGATGGGTTTCTGAGTAGTTAGGACCAATATGTGTGTTTAATGTCACACTCTGAATGAAACACTTTTACACACATTTAAAATCAGCTACAGCTCGTGTGGTTTAAAGATCTAGGACCACTGTGATGTTTGAGCTCCTTCCTACAGTGTCTGTGAAACTGAAATCTCTGTTCCAATACCAATAAAGCCTCTTTTAAAATTACAATGTCAGTTTTAACCACACAAATTACCAAAAGTCCAGCCTTGGAATATAACAAGACTCCACAGTGTGCCGTGTGGTTCATTTGTCTACACAGGAATAGTAGATAAAAACGGACATTGTTTCTCAAAAGCCCAGGAGAAGAGAGCATTCGGAGATAGCATGGATAAATATTGTGCATTGGGAAGAAAGAGTTAGAATGACATATAACACATGAACTGTAAAACTAGTGAATATTCATGGGAGTTGTATCAACAATTATTTCTTAATACAATTACAAGGATTCAAATTATAGAAAGTTCTCTGTTGCTGACATTCTTTTATCTCCAGAAACATGTTTCCTTTTTTCAGAAAGACAACAGATGAAGCCCTCGGGGACATATTGAATTTAATTACACAAGCTAGTAAAACAGCAGCTAGAGAGGAAGTGATGTCAGGAATCCGCCTCTATACTCTCCAGGCAGAGATAGGTATCAATTTTCTCCACTGACAGTTGACTCAGTAAGCCAGAATATTACAGCCGCAGAGCGCTGTTGTACTGTGAGCCAGGATGCAGGTCATACTGGGTAATTGAATACCACTAACTGAAATAGATGCAGTCCAATCAAGTTGGAAGTGGATGCACCAAATCAATTTTCTGCAGTACTTCATGGCAGCTTAACTGCTGAGACACATCGACTATCAAACAATCATTAGAGTACATCACATCACGAGTTTCCATAGAAGAGTTCAGGCTTACAGGAGTCACATATGAACTCATACAGCTTGCACATTAATTGATGTTTCACAGTGACATTTGGTCTGTAGGAGAGCGCAGCCAAGGTGATAACGCCTAGGTTTGACTGTGCTTGGCCACAGGAGCTGTGGTCAGAGGTGTTTTCCATCCTTGCTGGGTGGAGCTCGGTCCACGTAGAGCCCAGCACAAACTGACCATCTGTAACCTGTGATTTGAGCAGCGGCCACATTCTGGACCTGGCCCGGAAGACACAGCTCTGATATGCGAGGTTGACCTAGGTCAACTTTTAACCCTGGAGTCTGTCTCAGACCTTTGCTGAACACTTTTGTTGCCTCTGTATGAGGTCCCATCCAAAAATGTAGCCTGTGAAATGTGTGTAACGTCAGATGTGGAAAGCAAACGCTAGGCCAGGCTTTCAGAAGACAGTTTAGAGGGATACAGTACAAAGGACATCAGATCTGGCCCTAGCTTTGGACACCTTTCCAGTATCAATGTTAGTATAGTATTATAAAGTATAGCCAAGTGACAAAACATACAAACTGCAAAATATAACTGAAGCATTTTTCCCCAAACTGATTTATGCCCTAACATTCTAATCCATGAACAGTGAAGTAACTTCAGTGCGATCATCCAGCAGACTGGTTGAGTCAGTATGTGTCTGCAGACGTCTTGTGTATTCACAACTGATATGTAGTCTCTGTTAAAGACTTGCGAGTCTTGTCAGCAATAAACAAAACCAAAGAGATGCTGAGAGCAGACATGCAGATATTTCATCAATACACGCTAATGCTTCTTCAGATCAATCGTAACATGTTTGGTGACATTGTAAAATACTTGAGCAGATTGGGTAATATACATGTCTCAATAGATTGTAGAGCTCCGTGTGGGGCCTAAAAGGAGCAAGGTCATTTTAGAAAGACGAGTGCTTGCAAACCGCCCATGCTAATGTAGCATAAGCTATGGTAACAGAACAGGAAGAAGGAAGGAGCCTGAAAGCTCTTTTCTTCTACATGTTGTATTTGTAGCAGTTTGTTAACAAGTCAGATACAATCAGTAGCTCCTTTTGATTAGCTGAATCAGCTATATGAATGTTCATATGGGATTTTATTTAGCTTTAACTGCTAGCAATGATGGCTGTGCAGCCATTTTACTATCAGTTTGTTCCTCCACCTCTTTGAGATGTTGTAGCTGACAGAAAGTAGACACATTTCCAGCACAGAATTACAACTAGGAAGCTGGTGGTCAATTTTTTTTCTCATCAAAGTCAAAATTGAAGTGCTTTTAGTGACACTTTTTTTAGCCTACTGAGCCTCAAGGACTATAATTATAGAGCCAAATAACTTTATTCTTTACACTGCAGGTTACAGGTGGCTAATTTGCAGGTTAGAATTGTGTTAGGTGTCAGATTCAGCATGTTTGGCTTGAAGAAATCTGTCTAATCTGTAACTGAGGTGAGAGGACACACAGATGTACTTTTTAAAGCTTGTTTGATTAGCTCCCATTAAATGGCAGCATGAGCGCATTCACACGTGCAGTTTTCTGTCAGATTATTCACTAAGAACTGTATGGTTTACCTCATTTGCATGACTTATGTCTCTCTACAACAACCACAAGAACTTAAATTTAATAAGACATCACATTCTCCATCTTCCACTGACAGAATATTTCCCTTTCCTTTCTAGTCCACGTTCTTTTTTCCTGATCCAGCTCCATGTGTCCCAACCAGTGTTTTTCACCCTTGAGAAGCGAAGACATCTCATCGCAATTTGTCCAAATCACAGCACAGCCCTCGCTTAATGTGCGGGACACCACAGCTATGAAGATTGCAGCGTCAACAGTGGCTAGCAGGCCACAATAATAACTGGTGGGAGCTGGAAGTACGGCTAGGAAGAGAACGAGAGCAGGAGAGTATGAATGAAAAGATAGAGAGAAATATATTGTGTGGGATGTGTTGTATTCTTTAAGGTTTCTGTTGTTATAATATTTTCTAAATCCAACACAGTCTGTGACATGGTTCTGTTTACTCCTGGATTATTATAAAGATTATTGCTGAAAACTAAATTTTGTGATTGGTTTGGTGTAAATTTGAATTGCGACGTGTAAATTCATAGATGTGTCTTTGCCTCTGATTTATTGATTTTAAGCTTTTTTTTAAAAAAAAAAAAAACTTGTACCTCATGAGGCCCCCAACTTCAGAGAAGTACAGTCCAGTAAAGTTCACCTTTACTCTTTGTGACAGTAACAGCCTCTTCTAACTATAGCTGAGAAGTTCTTGAGCAGGAAATCCTCATCCACATTACAATAATGTTCAGTGTCAGTGGTCATGGTGTAGGCCTTCAACACATCCTGTGTCCATGTACAGTCCCATAGTCATAGTCAAAGTCAGTGCTGATGTCTTTGTTGTTCAATATGAAAATTCCGATTGATACTTTAAAGAGAAATATGAATAACACTTAAAAATAAAGTGTTTAATCTTCCTCTGTGGAGGAGAAGGAGGAAGAGGAGATGCAATGCTGGGAAAGAGATGAGTGACAGAGCAGAGAGGAGGAGATGGAGATGGAGGGATAGAGTCAACCTGGACAGAAGAAGGAAAGTTCACATTGCCTGGGCAGGGCTCCACAGACTGGAGACAAACAGCACTGAGGGACTGTACCTCAACACAAACACATGACCACACACACACACACACACACACACACACACACACACATACAGATGCAGTGCTTCCGACTCCACACAAACAAGTCAACATCAGCTATTTCAGCTATGTTTGCTATGCTCTGTCTCGCTCCTCCCTTTCACTCTCATTTGTGCACGCACACACACACACACACACTCTGCTATTCCATTCTCTCCCTGACATTCACACTCTTACACTCATTCACAATCCACTGTGTGTCAGCACACACATGGAGCCATGCTTCCTCCTGTGCAACGTTGTTGTTTTCTATAACTCAACATCTGCTCACAGGACTTCTTATGGACCTTCAGACACATGTCATGGCTTTGCTCAGCATGAACTCACAGACATGGTTCAGTTGTCATCATGTCACAGTCAGATGCATCAAACTCTTAACTGGATCGTAAATGGCTTGTTTCAGCCTGATGAGTGTCTCCTACTCATGAGGAGATGTGTGTCTGTGAGATTTGATTGACAACCTGCTGGTTTCATTCACAAAATTACAGAAGAGTGAAAAGAACTCTGGAAGAAGAAAGAAAGAAAGAAATCACAAACAAAGTTAGCAGTGACAGAAAATAGAAGGAACTATTTCATATGAAGGCAGCACGGTCACAAATATGAGAGGTGGTCACGTCACAGAAATATTAGATGGGAGAATGTCATAGTTTACACTAGGTGATGTTACACTGATGGATGCAACATATGATTATACTGGACAGCGACTTGCATAAAGACCCTGAAGCAGCTGAGTTTGTATAGTTCTGTCATCCTTTGTAGAGAGAGGTGACAGTCTATTTGTACTGAGGTCCATTCTGTTTCTGTCAGAGTGCTCCATTAAACAAATGAGATATAAATCAGATGCAGTAAAGAAAGATCAAAATTAAGATCAGCTCTTTAATAAACAGATTTCAGTATTAGAAACTGATTTATGTTCATTATCCTCATGATCATTTTTCACTTCCAAAACTCATTTTTCTCGCAAAACAACACACAGCAGCTGAAGTGTGTGTTAGCAGTGATGCAGTGACTCCTCTCATTAGCATACAGCTTCAGCGATAGATGGATTGTTCTTCTGTTGGTCTCATCCTACAGGTGATTGATCTGTTAACAACTATTTCCCTTACAGACCTTTGATTGAGTGCTGCTTGTCTTTGCCTGAAAGGACCTGTGTGTGTGTGTGTGTGTGTGTGTGTGTGTGTGTGTGTGTGTTGCTGGAGGCCGGCCCAAAGCAGCCTCAGCATGGTGTCTTTCAGCTCTCTATTTATGAGCTCTTCTTTACATATTCATTCTGCTACTGTTAAACAAAGCCCACAGGTTGCCTTTCTCCCTCTGTGACTGTAGTGCAGCGTGTGTGTGTGTGTGTGTGTGTGTGTGTGTGTGTGTGTGTGTGTGTGTGTGTGTGTGTGTGTGTGTGTTGATGACAGGGAAGAATGAGAGAAAAGAGGGAAGGAGAAACAGTAGACCATATTGCTGTACCTTTTTAACTTTCCTTCCATCATTCATTTGTTGGTTAAACAGATACCATCAAGGCTTGAATGTGACGTTTGGACTTGATGTGATGATATTTAACCACATCCTTTAATATCACTTATTGTTACTTCCTCGTGATGTATTATTGGCAGTGTGGAAGAGCCTCATAATTTATTTGCAAAGTCTTTTGTCACCCATGTTTCCACCTCAGACAGACGGAAAAATGTTTTTGTGATATTCCAACTTTTTCTCCACCCAGACACACACAGATAAATGTCCTGTGACACCGCTGACCAAACAGCAGGTGACGGCGGATGTATTTGGCCTACGAGCTTGACCAAAGCACGTCATTTTGGTCACTTCCATTTTTAGCTTCCTGCATGTCCGCCTTTAATTGCACTGCTATGACACGCCGCATCAAGTGACAACATTAAACCTTCACAGGAAATCCTCCATGTACTGGCTGTTTTAGGGCTTCTAACTGCATCTCATGGTTTTCATCAGCTCACTTGGATTTGAATATCAACTCTGATACAGCTAGTTTGATAAATCAAAGTATGAAACTGGAGAATTGTTGTTGGGATTATCAATTACTGCAAAATAATATACTATGGACCAATCAGCACTGCTGATTAATTCCCTCATTAGTCATTCTTCATGCTTGGTATCTCAGGAGTCTCTCATCAGATTTGATAAGTGAACTGCACATTTGTTATGCTCGCTGTCCCATCATGTTCTTCATTTTGTTTCTACCCATTTACTATCATCCTGCTCTGAATCATCTTTATTATATACATCATTCTCCATTTGGGTTGTTTCGTCCCTTTCAGACCCAAACTCAGAGAGAGAGAGAGAGAGACAGAGAGAGAGCTGACAGCTGTGCAGATAACAGGGGACCTCGTTGCCGCGGTGAGGGGATTTGATTGGCAGCTGGGGGGGTTGATTGATAAGGACCCCCCTGCTGTTCCAGTGACAGCTCCTGTCAGAGAGCCAGCTCATCTCACATCACATGTATCAACTGGTACAGCCCGCTCCCACCCCCAACACACACACTTGCACACACACACTGAGAGAACAGCCAAAACATTTAGCTTACCGACCCTTGAGCAAGCCTTTTACCTCTGCTTCAGTCTGTCCCACAGCTTTGTGAACGGTGTATGACACCAACAACATGAACCCATAGACATCAGTACTGTAATGCTTCACTTAACATACATACAAAAAACGCGTGAACACTGGATGTCCCCTCCAGGTATTTACTATTTTTATTACTGTGAAGATGGACTTTAAGTATTTATTTAACAGCCGTTTTAACTGCTGCTTTAACTCCACTGACAGTATAAATCACATACATGTGACATCACCCACAGGTTTCCAAAGCATCACTTTGAAGCTCAAAATATGCAGCCCTGGCTGCTGCCATGTTAGCAGACTTGCTCCCGGCTAATCTCAAATTGGTCAAAGATGTGGATCATCGGCAGACCTGAGGTGGGCCGAGTCACACCTGGGCACTCAAACAAGCCATTAATTCTGCATAACTTTATAATTTGAACAGGTGAGCTCTATAAAAATTCACCCTCAGTACAGTTGTCATGAACGGGGAAATTAGCTATAGAGACCAAAACTGTTTTTTGTACCAGGCTGTAAACATGTTTGTTTCTGCTGTGAAGTTGGACATTTTAACATGGGGACTTATGAAGACTGACTCACTTCTGAAGCCAGCCTCAAGTGGACGTTTAAGGAATTACAGTTTTTGGCACTTATGTATTGGCTTCATTTCCCAGCCACAGAGGTTACTGCTTGGTAACACTTTAGACTGGTAGAATTCTTGCCTGTTGCTGTAGTTCTCTGAGAACTCAAAAGAACATTCTACTTAATGACCAAACAACTCTTCAATCTCAAAAACAGAAAGAAATTTACAATCACAAGTTGTTTTCATTTAAAAAAAAACACAACTTTCTCTTTAATATAAAATATGTGGCATTAATAGATTTACTTTATAAGAACAAACAACAGTACAGCTACATGAGGAAAAAAAGCCTATTATATATAAAGCCAGTGGGTAAGTCACCGCAACCCGGTCAGTTCTCCCTGCTCAGTCTTCAGTGAACTGTCCTGTTGTCCTGCTGTTGATGGCTTGTTTGAGCACCCAGGCGTCATTCGGCCCACCTCAGGTCCGCCAATGATCCATGTATTTGCAGATTATTAGTTTATCCGGGAGGCGGAAGAGGCAAATGGTGGCTGCCAGCGCATACTTTCAGCTTTAAAACGGCACTTCAGAATCCTACAGGTAACGTCATGCATGCTCTGCATGATCTGCAATACAAATCTCAATACTTTATTTTTCCATGTTTTGATACACAGGAATGAGTTTAAAATGATGAGCACTCCCAGGTGCTATGGGGTCATTGTCTTGTAGTCCAAAGACAGCATTTAGATCGCGGGACACTAAACCTGTCCATTAAAATATAGTATTTCTGCATTTAAATGAAATCAAATGTTTGCTTCAGAGGCTTAGCTTAGTCATATTAGAGGTTGGTGATTCCAACTGGTGAATATCTGATGTTCAGTAAAAGAACCCATTTTAATAACGTCCAGCAGCACGTCAGGCTCTGAGCTCAGACTGGCCAGGTGTCAGACCGAGCTCCTTGTTAACTCTGGTAGCTATTTCAGTCTGCTGATAAGCACAAACACATGCAGAGGGTCCTACAACATATTCTGGGAAGGTGAACAGAGTTCACTGTCCAAATTAGAACAAATAGGCTGGGTGAAGACAAACGCAATCCCACTTACTCATTTTAAATTAGATTCCAAATCTTCTTGTTGACCCACTATGATTATCATGATCAGTTTCATCTTAGCTAAACAGCTGAGACATGTGGACACTGTGCCGCTGGAGCTGATCGTGGATGTTCAAGACGATTCTTGTGATTTTACAAGAATCGATGCAGCTCTCAGCAGCGCAGAAGCAGATCAATCTGGCACAATTCATCCTAAGGAGGACGTGAATGTGCATACCGAATTACACGGAAATCTTTCCAAAAGTTAGCGTTGAGATACTTCACAGGATAAGTTCAAACTTTTAACTGTTGGCAGTGCTAGAAGGAAGGGAAAGTCAGAGTAAGTCATCAGGATTCATTGTCTCAATACTAGGAATGTCTGTGCAAGATTTCACGGCCATCATTCAGTACTTGTTGAGATATTTCAGTATGGACCAAAGTGGCAGAGTGTTGACTAGACATGCCTTTTCCTCCAATACTGTCTAGTTTACACATTTCATGTTGTTAGCCAGAAATCTTCTCATGAAGCCATCCAATACTGATAATGTCACTATGATGACAGGGGAGTTTGGAATTTATTATAATTCGACCAAACCATCTATATTTTTAGATTGTCCCTCGACAACACAAAGGCTGTATGCAGATCAACATTAGTGCTGCACCTCCTTTTTAAACTCTACTTTAACCACCGTACTGTAGTTGCCATAAACTTACACAAATCACATCTGTGTGTGAAAGCACACACACAGTGTGGAGTTTAAGCATGACAGCGATCACGCTTTCAAAATATGGAATATATACATATATGTAAATATATAGTCTGGTATAGACTTTCATTGGGTTTGAGCTCTCCCACACTGAAAAAAGAGAGAAAGATGAGAAGGTGTGTGTGAAAGGAGTGAATTTGCTGTCAGTCCTTGGAGCTGAACAGCGAGGGTCTCCGCTCTGCGGGTCCTCTGGGTTATCAGCCTTTCTCAGATATGAGCGACCTTCTCTGTCGCCACCCAGGGGTGACAGGCTCATCGTCAGGGTGGAGCGGAGATAATGCACCCGATTGACAGCCTTGTCTTCCCCCGCTAAACTGTATCCCTCCTTCCCCACGCGAACCTCCCACACCCCTCAGGCATCCCAGTCCCACCGCGGAGCATTCACGGCTCCAGTGCTGCCTAAATATGGACCGGTGACCAAATAGGGCATCTAAGATGAGAGGAAAATGATCATTATCATCATCATCCTTCATCCCTTGGTCATTTTTATTCATGTAGTTCTCATAAAATCAGCACAGAGCGAATGTTAAATTCAGAGAAACATTTGTTCAAATGTTTTCATTAAAATGTTCAATTACAATTCAAATATTTAAATAACATTAAAGTAAAATTATGTACGTTTTGAAAGAATACACATCCATATACAAGATAATAACACCCACCCAAAGCTGAAGTCATTAGTTAGCTGTACTCGGTCTGGTATGACCAGTAGCTAACGTTACCTACAGTCGAACTTATGCGACACGATGCCGTGTCTCTTTTTTGCTGAATGAATGTTTGGTACTGACTCTAATTTGATTGGTGCAAGTCCTCTGCGAGTGGGTGCTAACAACAGTTTGGTATATCAATTCAATTCCAACAGCAGCTTTGAGCACATGACTGTACAGTGACCTGTTTGTTAAACAGAAAAATACAACCAAGTTTCTCTCTCTTACTGAACTCAGATCAGCTTAATTTCCTTCTTAACTCGCCGTATAAAACAGACATCATTCAAACAAGAGAAACAAAATAAAAGTCTTGGTTTGTCTTTCCACTGTTCAACAATCAGCAGTCCTCAATTCATCCAATTTAATGTGACATAAAATGATGTTTCTGTCAAAGTAGTCTGATCTGGTGGCTTTGAACAGAGTGAAGATAACAGTTTCGGTTCCCATCAGGACATAAAGGACTGTCTGTCTGGAAGTAAAGCGGTGAAAATATTCTAAATATAGTGTACACTTAAACTGATACTGACGTTTAGGAGGCTAAAATATGTTTTTATTTTCCTCATTGATATCATGTCTGCATTTTGACTATTTCAAGCCACATTTCCAGAGGATTTAAGGAGAGGTCATGTCTGGTATGGAATCAACCTTGGCCAAATAGGCTAACTAGCTTCTTCAGCATTTGTATTGAGTCTAAATACAAACATAATAGAATGATGGTCCTTCTTAAATCACTAATGGTTGACAGCTAATGCTATGTAGACTTGTTGAGAAGGGGATAAAGCATCTTGCCCCAATATTTGTAGTATATATACACCATGAGGTTCTTCACTAAGTATGGCACCACAGTAACAGTCCACGCTGCTGTGGGAAACAACCCCTCAGACGCTGTTTTCACAAGTATGTGCAAAAATGGTTTTATTCTCTTGTGAAGAACGGAAAAATGTGCACAATAGCTGTAATGTTATGTCATTACAGTTTATGTTTCCTGACACAAAAGTGAGAAGTTTTGGATCATGAAAGGACAAATTTAGCTGGATGTGCATATGTCATATGACACATAACAGCAATAATTCAAAATAAATGTTATCTTAAGTTCCATTGCATGCAATTCCTCCGGGGACAGTCAGAGTGAAGTCCTCATAAAGCCCTCTGGCTGCAGATGTTCAAAACCCATTGTGTCACACCTTGTCACCTCTACACTCCACTCATTTTAAACGCACACTCTCTCAGTAAACTTGCAATCTCTCTGTCATCAGCAGGCGGTCCACCAGCATGCTGTACGTCTGCAGGTTCACCTGGAGTGCCACGCTGAAGCTGGCTGCTTAAGCCCCGTCCGGGCTGTCACGAGCCCCGCTCCCTGCAGCCCCAGTCCTGCAGGTACTGTGCAGTGTCGTGCTCCAGCCCTAACCCCCAGAGCAGCGTATGGTAAAGCCATCAGGGCCAGCGTCCCTTTGAAGAAGGGGGACCGACAGAAACACAACAGCTCTGAACACGATGCCGTGTCTCCCTTTTCCACCAGCCCGTTTTTTCTTTTTTTTCTTTTCCTCTTCGAAAAAATTCCAGCAAGACCCCGTATTACTCTCTGCTTTTTCAATTTATTTCCCCTCTCAGTCTCTCGATCCATTTAACCCTAACCTGCCTCTGTGTTCTGCTCTCACTTTCTGTCTCAGTGCATTTCTACATAAGCACTAATAAGTCACACCGATCAGCTGTTTTATGATCAGTGTAAACACCAAAAGGCTGCACTGAGGCACATTTTTTACTTTCTCATGTGGGCTACAAAATCATCTAACATCATCACTATGGAACTCTTCACATTTGGCCAGTTTGTCTTGTTCCTACAGATGTACTAGAGCAGAAGCTGAAGTGACCCATAGTCACTGCTTTGTTCCAAAATAACTACTTTCAACACATTAAAGTAATATAATATTTTGTATTGAAGAATTTTGTATTTGTTCATTACAAAATAAAACTATTTCCAAACATTTCTGCTTGTGATTCTTTGAAATGATAAATCACAGGTTATGAACCAGCGTGGATGATTTGTTTGCTTCATTTTAAGGATTTTAAGGAGCACTAAAAGCATTCAGTACTTACTACACAAGAAATCCCAGATTAATCATCTTGGGACCACTTTGCATGTGTGTGTAGTGTGTGTGTGTGTGTGTGTGTGTGTGTGTGTGTGTGTGTGTGTGTGTGTGTGTGTGTGTGTGGTACGTCTGTCAGAGATGTCACACATGCTGCTCCACTCAGCATCGGGCCCATTTGGTGGTCGTCCTCTCAGGAATGTGAAGACTGCAGTCACCTGATGTTCTCCTGTGTGCTCACTAATGTCATTGTCATGACATGCTGCCATATTAGGTTACACTTATATACAGGCAGCAAGCTGCAGGCCTGGACAAAAAAACCCCAAACTATCTAAAACAGGGCAAAGCAAGTGGGTAAATGTAAATCATGCTATCACACAGACCATTTTATGGGAGCAAGAGGGGTACTTATTAAGAATAATTAGTTATCTGAAGCTGATCAATTTTATAGCCATTTTTAATGCACTGAACTTACCTAGCTCTACAGAAAAGCACTTTTATCATATTCCGTCCCCTTAAGTCATGTTCAGTGTGTTACATGCATTAAATGGCATGAGGCTGTGTATCACTTTGGTCAATGACTGGTTCATTGGTTAGTTATTTAAAGTTTGTGTTGTTTGAAGTGAGGTTGTATCAAGTAGTCAGTGTGTTACTTACAGTATTCGGTGAATGAACCTCCCTCCCTCCATCCTCCTCATCGATAAGATGTCGTCAGCATATGTCAAGTCCACAATGCATCTGTCAGTGATGTCACACGCACACAGGTGTTATGATGCTTGATGGCCAATAGGTGCGCTCTCTCCTGGACACGCTCTAATCTGATTTCATACACAGAGGACAGGCAGTGAAGTGCTGAGCTGCAGCCCAATTATCACAGTCCAGCTCACACAAAGTTTCACTGAATCAGTTTGACTATGGAGGTGTGTGTTCATCAGAGACCACACATCACACATCTCTACAACACACTACACACACATATGCGCAGCGCTACAGTGGGAAAATTTAGGACCAGTTGGGTTTCAAATCAGTCAGATGGACCCCACCTCAGACACACACACACACACACACACACACACACTCACCTCACACCATGAGTCCATCAGTGTGAACCGAGCACCTTCCGCCTTAAACCCACGCTGCTCTACTCGCCAACTGTGGGAACAGTTTCCCACGCTGGTTTAGACTCGTCTACCTCACCGCTGTGCCCACGCGTGCACAAGTGTGTGTTTGGGTGTGTTTTTTAGTTCTGTGTTTGAGTGTGTCTGTGTGTTTTGATTGAATATATGTGAGCAGATGCAAAAGTTGATTATCTCTAATTCGTGTGTACAAATTGTGTTATTGTGCATTTGTGTGTGACTGTGTATGTTTATGTTTTTGAGTGTCTTTGATTATGCATGTTCGTTCATTCCCATGAATGTGTACTCTGTGTGTGTGTGTGTGTGTGTGTGTGTGTGTGAGAGAGACATTCAAGTAAGTGTGTGACCGTGTATGCATGTGTGCATGTGCCCACAGTCTGGTCGCTGCAGCGTTCTCAGACGTCCGCTCAGCTCGGCTAATTCTCAGCAGCGGCAGGTTGCCAGGTATTTTTACTGCCTCACCTCTGTGCATATGTGTGTTTGTAACTGTGTGTGTGTGTGCGTGTGTGTGTGTGTGTGTGTGTGTCTGGAGGATGTAAAAAGCAGGCAGAGAACATGGCAGCCTGAAGCAGATCCAGAGGCAGTACTAAGTGGGAGGGGTGCACGGATAAAACATGGCAAAAATCAAGTATGTTAAGAGTGTGTGCAAGTGTGTGTTCTTTTGGCTGGACCATAGCAAAGTGGGTTAGGGCATTGCACTATATCACCAAAGCTTCACCAAAGTATCACCAAAGCTTTGCAGTGAGACACGGACAGTCCATAATTATGTCCTCAAGACCATGTGGAGCATACACAGTCCAGCCTTACTAGAATTAGAGTTTTGATCAGGCACGCCTACACTTTAAACACATCCAATGGCACTGTGCGCAACTTCAACAGCACTACATTCAATAAGCACTTCATCCGGGGTTAGATTGGGATTTGTTACAGTATTTTACAAACTGTAAATAAAATGTAACAAGATGTGACATCGCTCTGCTCTGAACACTAAAACGCTAATCAAAGACATTTGTGTAAGGTCACTAGGTCATTAGTCCAGTCCCCACACTATTATACATACACATTTTCAAATATAAAACATGATTTATACTATAGGCTGAAAACATGTTATTATTTACTGAGAGATGTGCATCTGAATTGCCCAGTACACTCAGATAATCTATATTTAAACTCAATCCATTGCTTTTCCATCTTGCATTAGTCAAAGATTGTAACTAAACCTTGAGTGAGAGACAAGATGATCAGGATCTCAATCCTAGCCACAGCGGCCCAGGGCTCAGTTTGCTGCATGTCCTCCCCCTCTCTCTCTCTCCCCTCCCAGTTTCCCATCTCTCTTCAGCTGCTATTATACAATAAAGGTTCAAAAATCCCCAAAAATATCTTGAAAAAAAATATTAACAAAACAGACAGACGGAGAGTGATGCATTGTAAGAAGCACACAAACCTCACTGACATGAAACTTGGAGAGAACAAGAAGTTTACCTGACTGCTGTGCCCATAGTTCACTCTAACTGTGTTTAGATAATGTCTGTTTTTTTTAAAGCTTTATTTGATAGAGATAGCCGAAGAGTGACAGGTGGGGATGACGTGCAGCAAAGGTTCACAGGTCAGAGTGGAAGCCCGCGCTGACACAACAAGGACTGAGCCATTGTATATGAGGCACACACTCGACCAGGTGAGCTAACAGCACTCCTGTTCACTTCTTTTTGTTTTGTTTTTCATGACAAGAAGGGTGCTTCCATTTCATCCTCTTATCAAAGTTGTAAACACTGACGCCCACTTTGACATGATGGAGACATATTGAGGTAGTGAGCATATAGAGCCGCTGAGCTTTGCATGATGGCAGAGGAGCAGGGATAAATATTTCTTAATTTTCTTTTCTTTCTTATTTCACCTTTGATAAGCTGCACTGTCCTGATGCCACAGTGAGTGGACTGTGAGGACATGGAGGGTTGTAGGGTTAAAGCGTAGTTGGAGTTATGTGTACCTCTGAGCATCTGCAAACAGTTCCTGTGTGCTTATGTCCTGGGATTCAGATGTTACTGCAGTGCCTTTGCTAATCTTCCATCTCATCACAGTATAGTCAGATTAAAAAAATAATCTAAACATATTATCAAATGCTTCCATCTGGGTAAAATGAGACCCTCACCCAGAGTAAATAGGCAGCTCCACCCACACACTTCCCTTGCGATGGCTACGCTCCCACCACCTACTGCTGACGCTGTGAATCACCAAAAGAGAGAGGGGGTGATATGCATCTCCTTCCTGGCCTCCTCATTGGAAAAACAATTCTCCATTACCCAAAATATCTCTTCTCCAAAAGTTCTTCCAGCTACGTGACCTGTTGCATTAATGTCTTTCTCTGCCATTCTCTGTCAGTAACATGAGCTAACATTAGTGGTCTTTGGATGGAAATAAGAAATTGATTTATAGACCAAATCATTTACAATGCCACTGAAAATTAGACAAGAAGCTGCAACCAAACTGTAATGTGACTTTATCTTTTTATCAGGAAGGCCAATGTTACTTTCACATGGTTATCAGTCAGGATCGGGATGAATGCAGACAGTCAGCCATCTAAATCTTTCTTTAGATACGTGCTAAAGGAAGATTATTACAATCATTTTATTTGACATTTATCTCTTTCACTCATCTCAAGCTAACCCCACAAAGTGAACAGGAACAAAGTGAGTGAATCCAGCTTCAACCTGAATCAGCCTCCACAACTACTAACAGGCTGAGCAGCTGTATCTTAAAACTCCATTGTGTAACTTTGTACCATTAAAAATAACTTTTTTATAAATAAAAATATAATGTTGATGCTACACTGACTTGTAATCAGGGGTATGATCACCTGTGGGAATTATGTAACGCTTTACAGCACTAAGTCACACACCACCAACTATTTGACTGATTTTGGTGAAACTGGATCATATTTTATGGAGAAAATGTTTTCTGCTTTTCCCTCTGATGTCCTCCGGCTGCTCCGCCTCAACTCTTTGTGATTTACATAGTTTCCTGATGGACAGTGAAGTAAACTGCTGCCAACTGTAGCTGCTGTTAGCTAATGTTAGCTCAGTTTGATAGCCGGGCTGTGAGCTCAGAGCACCGGGGGGAGTGTTAATGTTTGTACCACAGGTGTTTTGGACCACCACAGGGGAAAGCACCAGTGTCAAGCTGGACAAATGGGCAATGTAACTGGGCTCAGCAGCCTGCCGGACAAGAGTAAATCTGGGACTGACTTTTAGTGGTTGGTGAGAGCTTGGTGAAATAAAAGGCTGAAAGACAGACACCGAGCTGGGCTGACTGCTGTTGGACTATTAAGTAATAGTTGTGTTGTTGAAACTGGGGCGCTAAATTTCAAAAATACTGATTACCCTGTTATGGTCTTTTCAACAGGTAACCTGTACATGTGTTTGTGTGTCGTTGTGTGTGTCCGTGAAGCAGAAACGTGGACTGCACACACTGAGGTCATCAGCTCAAGTCATGAAACACATGTGAGGCTCTCTGTAACTGACCTCTGCAACATGACCCGGTGCTACCAGGTCAGAGTCACAGTCCAGCTCTGGCTCTGTTAAAACTCTGTGTGTGGTGTGTATGGTGTGTGTGTCAAAGGACAGTTTCCATTTGAGGCCAGCGTACAGGTCTAGGTGTGTAATTAGAATACCGTGTGTGTCAGAGAGTCACTGTGCTGGTACCCAAATCAGTTGTTTATTAGCTTCTTTGCTTAGTTTCCCTCTGTACCATCATCCCGTCACACTGATCAAAGACTGAGCACAAATTAGACACATAGAAAGGCACAGTGGATCTACTAATCTACTGCCTGTCCTCACAAGGCTGAAGGATTTTTTGGGTGAACTAAACCCTGAAGGAGCACTGACGTACTGTGGACGGTTAAAACAATTCAAAATCGATGCAGCAGAACCAGAGATATCACGCTCCACACATTCTTCTTCCTTCTCAAAACCTGGCACCTACATTACCCAAAATGCAACTAGACCATAAACAATTCAGCATGAGATTCCAGTGTGTTATGCTAGTTGTGGCTAACGTAGCCTGCAGCCTGTGGCCTTGGCAAGAGATGAGGAGTGATGTTTCAATTTAAATCAATTTATCAAACTCCACACAGCTCCCTCTGGAGATTTTTTCACATAGGCAGTACTAAAGACACTTCAATGTGCAAATTCTGTGCACTTTGCACTATGAGGGTTCCCCTGACCTGAATCTTTTCTTTAATATGAAGGCAGAGTAAGTGGAATTTTCCTGAAACACAATGTACAGACTTGTACAAAATGAATCCTTATCATGCATCAATTATGACCCACTTGAAGTTTGTGGAGGCGTCTGCAGCCCTTTACCTGTATTTTCTTATTTTGCTGCTTGTAGCACCAGCCAATAAAACGCATTGTAAAAACATAACAATCGTGTGCCAGATCATAAGCACTCATTCAAGAGGAGCCATTGAGCCAAACAATAAATCCAACTCATTCTGATTCTGGAGGAGCTGGATTTATAATAATTGTTGGGTGTGTGATCTTTGGCTCCCGGTGAAGACTTAGAACAATCACAGGTGTCCTGTGTGCAGGTAATTGTTGGATCCAGAGCAATTCAATTCAATTAAACAAACAACATCCTGCATCTTTCCTACCACAGATCAGCACTTCACAGAAGCAGCTGAATCTCTGCAGAATCATCTCCTGTAGATAGGGCTTCAGTGTCAGACAGTGTTGAATAGATGCAGGTCTGCAGAGGCAAACAGGGGAACATAGATCGCTGCTGAAGCCTCTGCTGGGTTTAAGTGGTCATATGGAATGGGTATTACTAGCACATGTTTGGTCAGTGTGTGCACATTGACCACATTTGGTGAAACCCAGCAGGGCAATCAAAGACACCCTGAGTTTGAGGCTGGAAGTTCATAGATGCCAGCCCCTCTCTCTCTCTCTCTCTCTCTCTCTCTCTCTCTCATTCTCTCTCTCTTCATCCAGATGTATAAATAGTTGAAGGCACATCCACCTAATGACTGAGCCTGAGAAACTGCTGGAGACTCCTGACTCAGCCCTAACAAAGATTTGAAACACCAGAGGCTGAGAGGGGAATGTTTGGGAAGTAATTAATTCATTATCCATGGGACTTGTGGTCTAGGTCTCTCAGTTGTTTTAAATGTATGGGCCTAAAAAGCGGCATTCAATGAATGGGTAATGCAAAAATTGCCACCTTCCTTGTTTCAAAGCGAGCTGCAAACACCACCTCGTTCTCCTCTTTTTTGTCCAAAGGACTGATTTTTTTTTAAGCAGGCTATAATAACAGACAAGTCAGTGCTGTCTTGTACTGGAGACATTTACAATTAAACAACATTAAACAAACATCATTGTTTTTTATTCAAATTTATTGTGAATACACATCATACAGACATGTACTGTAGCCATCCAATTAAAAAGTTGCAGGGAGGGAGAGGTTAATCTAACTGACTGAACACTGGCAGCTCAATATGTTCAGACATATCCATCACTGAGATACAACAGCACCTTTGTAACCTAATTATAAAGATGAAGCACAAGTGGGTGCTGGATGTAAGAGGTGGGTGAGAATCATGAGAAAGTTTCAGAGTAACAGAACAGAGAGCATCCCCGTAACCATAGTAACTGAAACCCTCCATACTGGTGTTGTCTACACGTGTGTCTAGAAAAGCAAGACATTTATCACATTTCTGTCCTGGATCATCACCTGCTTCTGTCTGTATGATGCATCCAGCATGTTATAAGGCATCAAGAAGAACAGATCAAATGTGCAAACAGTGCGCCATGCAGTCACTATGTGTTGCATGAAAGAATGAGAGTTACATTGCCAGCCATGCTGATCCTGTTTAGCCCGGGTGATAACCAAAAGACAGGAGGAATGTTTAACGTTATACAGCTGAACTGATCACAATTCTCATACTTCCATACGTAAACTTGCTATTTTGAGTCCATAAATATCATCATACTGTCCGTTCTGTCAAAAGTCAGTGTACCGTGAGTACCTGGATGATGAATGTTGAACGCTGGACACATCTCAGCGGTCACAACTGAAGGGGAGGGACAACTGGCACTGTGAATATGGTGGCTGGGGAAGCTGATGGAGCTTAAGTGGTTGGTATGCTAATGTAGGTTATACATTGATATTGTTATGCCCCAGTCTAGGGGTGCCTAGGGCATAACGTGAATAGGCCCCATCTTCCCCAAGTCCCAAATAGCCATGTACAGCGGTTTGTTTTTTGAAGGTAAAGAAAATTATTTATTTACAACACTCGCAAAAGAACACATAACTGAGATAATAGGCTTCAGGGTGGACCAAGGCCAAAATGACAAACAATACGACCCTGTCTGGGAAGTAAGAAACTGACCTAAGAAAACCAAAATACAAAAGACTTACCTCCCTAACTAATTAAACAGGAGAAAACAAGATTAACAAAACTGGCAGTCCACCCTTACTACTCACAAGAAACTAGATCCAATCTTAACAAGGTTCAACAAAGCAGAAGTGTGGCCAGTTGGGAGAGGAGGAGGATGATGAATGCCTGCTGCCCCCTGTCCACCGCCACCTTGGCTCCTTATGTACCAGGTGGTACTCGGCTGCAGCCAATCACGGGCCAGGGCCTGAAACCTCTCCACCAATAATCTCCCGGGGATGGCACATCCCTATTTACATAATAAATTGAAAAGAAAAAAAACACAGGGCACACATGCAAACAGACTACAAAATATGACCACAGTCATAACAATATTTAGGCAGTTTACCCAGTTTGCAATATGACGGAGAAGAACAAGCGGTAAAATGTTGCGATCATAATTTCTGCTGCAGTGCAAGTGTACAACGACCGTACACTACCCTGCCCAAATTATCACACTACACCAGGAAGTACATAGTGTACACAGACTACAACTACATAATACATGTACTACATGGAAGCATGTGTCTGCTGTCTGTGCCACTGTCATGTTCTTTTGACCTCCGACTGTCTGAAGGTGTGTTGTTGTAAAGACACAGAGTTGTTGAAGAACGATGTGATGCAGCCATGAAGGAGGCTCTGACAGCAGACTGTTCATCAGGTCTTCCAGCATGGCCAATGAGAACAGGTAGTAACTTTGACTTCAGACGAGGTCACAACAAGTCGTACAAGCTAAATGGTTTGAGACCTTTGAGACTACAGCCCACCTCAGCTCAGAGAGGGGAAGGCAAAAGAGAGAGAAATGATGGAGAGAGGACGGAGAGCAGAGGGAGGAGGGGAGGTGGCAGATGGTGGCACGTTGGAATGCAGAGCAGGAATGATGGAGGGAGAGAGAGGTGTAACCAAGGTAGTCAATTCAAGAATGGGACGTAAGAGAGGGAGAAAGGAGGATGATGTTTAACAGAAGCAGGGCGATGTGTAACTTCAATGTGGACAAATGGAATGTTCTACTGAAGAAATAGTTCCAAAGAGAACAGTTTGCAGTGACAGTGATTCTCTGTGAGAGCCTTTCACCTCTGTTGTACCTTGGTGGAGGCACATGTAATGTTTAGGTGTGTTTTCTTTATTTAGAGCAGCCAGCAGTTTAAATTCATTTCACCTCAGCATTTTGCCATCAGTTAGTCCAGCATCACCACTACGGCTGTCACGATTGTCATTAAGAAAATAATTCACAATATTGATATTATCAGAATATCTAGCTAGAGAGATTCATATTTAACTTTTGTCACGTGTTTTGTCTCTTTTCTGAGAGAGAGTCTGTAACCAGAACTGCACAAAAGAGAATGAAAAGAACATTTACAATGAGTGTGAAGCACAAAGAGAGAACAGGAGGAAACAGAAAGAATGTATGAGGTACAGGATTATTTAAATTATATTATTATATCAGTATTATTATCGATATTTCATTTTTTTAATATCACAGTTATCGTCAGTGCTGGTCTGCACTGTCATATATGATGTACCTCTGGAACCTCTAATGATGTTTACAGTCATAGATGACCTGTCTGAAAACAGTTTAAGTTGCTGAAGTGATTTTTAGTGAATAAATGGAAACCAACAATGTAAAGCTGAAGATATTAGATAACATAAAGCATAAACAGATGATAATAACTTAAAAAAAAACATTAATTTGAGAGCTTCACTTCAATTTGAAGTTTTAGCGTCCTGCGATCTTCAAATGCTTTTTCTTCCTATCAACACAAAAATACTGACTGTTTCTTTTAGCATGAATATTATTTCATTTGAGTCTTCTGTATAAAATATGTCTTTCATAACCTCACACTGGCGGAGCTCTGCACATGACTGGAGAGACAGTGAAGAGAGAGGGAGTGGAGCAGTGGAGGGGGAAGGGTGGTGCCCCCCTGCAGGGCTGCTGATGGATGCAGGGCTCCTGGGGTTAAGGGGAGGGCAGCCAGGCCCTGAGCCAGGGTACGGAGTGGCAGCTACCTGCCGCTCATCACACACACACACACACACACACACACACACACACACACATAATGACACACACCCCAATAGCTTTCATTACAGTTTTTTAAACACACTCGTACACACATCATCGCGCACACACTGACTCACTTCATGTCTCACATGATTTACTACATGTTTAACTTGTATTTACACACACACACACACACACACACACACACACACACACTGATGCTAATGGGTGGGAGGGAAGGAAAGAGAAAAAACAAACCATGTGACAACATGAAGCCTGTCGTGGAGCAGATAACAGATGAAGTGATTCAGAGCTCCACACTGTCTTTAATAGTCACATTACACCTAATCATCTCCACTGGAGCGCCCACTGGTGGCTCCACAGCGCATGACAGACTGACAGTGAAACCATCCTCTGTGATGTAGAGGATGTGGATTAGAAGGTGAGGCTGTGGCGCATCAAAACTCATAGGAACATTATTTATTTATAACTCTGCAGCCTTCACTTCACTCTGCATAACCTCTTTAATAAAATAAAGGAGCCATCTTTTGTTTGGCTGCAGCATCTTCCAGCTCCTTGATTAGTGGTCTTAACTCTGCGGAATGACTCCACACAAAGCCGGCTGATGTTTCAGTGCTCTCCAGCCTCTCCAGCTAATTAACTAACACCTTCAATGATGTTTATTAATCAAACTGCTGCTGAGTTTCTGTGTTTCTCATGTGCCGATACTGGGCAGACTAATGAATGGTCAAATCAATCAAAAAAAAAAAAAAAAAAAAAAAGTCTAACTGATAATGGGCGCGTTCACGGGCCATTCTGCAATAAAAGGGCATAGTTTACGGATAATTAATGTGGCGCATCTCTTATGTCAAAAACTAAATGGGCCTCTTTAATGTGTGAATGTCTGCCTCTTCCTCATCTGCAGCAGCTCTGCTTTCCAGAAGTTCATGCGTTACTCTGGATGAAAGCGTAACTGAGTCTAAAGGCCCGTTTTAAAGAAGAAGAAGAAGAAGAAGAAGAAGGGAGGGGCTGTTTTCAAAACACTAATCGCCTGTAATCCTTTTAATATGTCTCACACTTTGCTCTGTCAATACACAAATCTCAGGCAGCTCCAGCTTCCCAAAACTGGAAGAGCAGAGTATGAACGGACAGGAGAGAGAAGGGGAGGGATGAGCAGGAGGTTCATATCAAGCAGCTGATGCACTCATCATGAAGAGAGGTGATTATTTTGTATTTTAGTCTTTTATTTGTTGGTTTCACAGTCTTGTGGTGGCAGAGCGCGCAGGGCAGCCCAGGCTCCTCCTCGCCTCTTTCTCCCCCCAACCAAAAAGTGTGGACCGCTCCTCAGGTAAAGAGATGTTTTAAATCAAGGGGGTGGGAGGGGAGGGAGGGAGGGTGGAGAGTGGGGCTGGGGCTGTCCGCTTTTGTTCTTCAGAAAAAGGGGGCTTGTTCTTAGCAGATCAGCCTGCCATTTTTAACCGGGGGTGTGTGAGCGCCGAGCGAGTGGCTTTGACACGGGAGTGGTGTGTGTGTGATGGGAACAGAGAGAGGAGAGAAGGAGCGTCCTGTCTGCAGTCCTGCAACAACCGAGCGGAGCAGCAGCAGCATCGAGTCACTGCGAGAGCACTGAGAAGCCCGAGCCTCACGCAAACACACTCACCTGAAGGAGTACCGCAGGGATTACAAAGCAGGAGGAACGGCCTGACAGCACGGCTCAACTTATTTATAAAATAACAGAAGAAAATCCCGCAGCGCCCTTTTCCAAAACTTAACGCACAGCTTCGCTTCTGCAAGTGCACTTAGACTCTGCGCAGCCTTCTGACAGACACACACACAGCCTGTGTTTGGATGAGAAACTCTCATTAATCACACACATTCAGACATTTTGAGTGGAGCTCGTCTGTGATGGATTTGATAAAGAATGTGTCCGCTGTGCGCGCGTGAGCCTCCCTGTCAGCACCTCTGACCTGTCTGTGTGGATTTCGGCTGAAAATCTTTGGACCTGATTGTTTGACTGAGATCATCTTTGGACTCTGCAGCTCTGATCAGAATCAAAGTGGAAGAGCTTTTCACCTCCATCCATCATGCGACCCATCCCATCCAGACTCAGCTATCTGTGAGTGCCGTCACTTCCACTCTTCAGGCACTGTTAATGCTCCTTCACGCAGCTCCGAAGTGACCTAACGCATGTTCTCCTTCTCCTTCTTCTCCTTCGCAGGTTTCTACACTTATTTGCATTCTGCTACTATGCTCAGGTATGTCACATTTCTATTCTCTTCATATATATTTTGTTTATTATTATTATTATCTTTATTTTATGTTGGGGCGTTAAAATCAGGATTAGCTTCCAAATATGAAATCTCTTAAACATATGGCAGTCGGCGCGTGTGATGCACGGCGCAGTAACAGGAGGAAAGGTGAGGGATCATCATAACATTATGTGATACAACAATATCGGATGGCTCCCACTGCGCGGCGGGCAGCGGGGCGCGCGGCCTGCTGGCAGGTTGCTGATGAACATACCGGCCCTGGCACAGGACGCGCGGGCACAGACGGGGCATCGGGGCAGAGGGAAATGCTTGCGAGTCTTGTGAAAAATGTCGTGGGGTACCAAGTAACCCGGGCCAATGTTTCCATCAGCAGCAGTCATTCCATCACAGCGGAGCGCGGCGGATAGAGAGATCGAAGTGAAGGAGGAATAAAAATAAAAAAGTTTCTGTTAGTTTACGCGGTGCAGAGCGAGCAGAACGTTTAAACTCGTCCGGAAAGTGTTTTTGCTGTGCGCGCTCTGTGGCGCACATTCTCCTGTACGCACAACCTGTAATCACACCGCGCGTCTTTTTTGGAAGCTGTTAATTTAATTTGGCAACAGCTCTCCTGGAACTTGTTACACTTGTCTTTGGGAAAAAAACAACAACAGGCTGTTGTTGCGTTAAGATCTGTTTCCCCTCTGTGTTTAAATCGTTTCCTGCAGTAACCAGAAGACACGCAGCTGGCTCCACGCTCAGCCCGGCTCTTCTCTCCTTAAAAAAAAAGAAAAAAAAAGTTAAAATCAAATAAAAACAAATTCTATCAAATGTAGACAAATGTACACGTACTGATGACTGTGGTGACATCTAATTTCTGACAGGTAACCAATCAGTCCCCGCCTAATTTCACGCAGCATGTAAGCGAGCAGAGCAAAGTGACGGACCGCGTGAGCCGCAGGTTGATCCGGATCTACCAGCTGTACAGCCGGACCAGCGGCAAACATGTGCAGGTCCTGCCCAACAAGAAGATCAACGCCATGGCCGACGATGGAGATGTGCACGGTAAGAGAAGCAAAGACACGAACCCTGTTTGACACCGAGACACTGAGAGAGCCTTCAAATGACAGAACATCAGTGTGATTTATTTTGTAGGTCTAGTTCTCTAATAATTTGTTTTCTTAAAATTTCGTACATTTAATTATTATAAATCATTTGGATTTATTTCACTCATTTTCTTTTTACACCACTTTACTTTGTGGACTTCACGGTCCGGTCAGAGAATGGAAATTCCGGGTGCCCGGGTTTGATTAAATTTCGCAAAGCATTTATTTAAAAAAAGCAAAACAAAAACGATCCAGTTTTATCACCTTTGGCCAAAAAAAATATGACACATATTTTACTATTTTGTTTTTATATTCAAAATGTATTATTCTTGTATCTTTATTATAATTCACCTAACAACAAATATTTTTACATCAAAATTTTTCTTTTGCTTTTTCATCCAAATTATTCCCGGATTTTTTTCTAACATGGCTCAAAGCCAAATTTCTAATGTGTTGAAAGTGGTGAAACACACCTTCACAGGCCTGAAGCTTCAGAGAGCAAATTATCAGAGTGAAAGTCATATTTTATGTATCATTTTAATCTTTTCAGTTCTTTCTTAAAGAAAATCAAGTACAACAAGAGATGGTGTTTTTAATGCAAATCAGTATATTTGCAGAATTTGTCCCACTCATTGATTCATTCAAAGATTTTCTGTCTTATGTCAAAATGGTAAATTATTTTCCAGACAAACGTGCCCCATCCCTCCCCTCCCTCCCTCTCAGCAGCATTTTCCTGAAGTCTTTATGCCTTAATCAAACCGTTGCGTGGTGTAGGTGGTCGATCTTTGTGATCCCAGTCTTGTACTGCTGGAGGGGAAGAGGCTCAGAGCTCTCAGAAACTGTCCGGTGGATTGTAGATGGTGCTGGAGGTGATCCTCCAGAGATCCCGCAGGTCTGGAAGAGCCATTAGAAGTCATCTTACTTCTACCTCCCGAACATTTCCTGCGTAGTGCCTTCTCCCCCCAGCCCCCCCTCCACCACCCCCACATTCAACCCTTCTCCGTCCAGCCTCAGAACACACTCGTGGAGCTTTGCAGCCAGCCTGGCCTGCAGTTTTTTTTTCTTGTATTTACACTAAATTGAGTTCCATGAAGAACACATTCAAATACCTCCTGATTAGAGTGTGTCTGCTGCTGTCTGTACGGGGGGCAGGATGTGTGTGTGTGTGTGGCCTCAAAGAGAGTGTGTGAGCTACTCGGGTCACCTGAAGTCATTTTGTATGAAATGTATGAAAGTTTGTGTCCCACGTCTGACTCTGCTCCTCATTCAGCTCAGCTGTAACTGCTGCTTCTGACCACAGCTACAACTCTCAGATGTGTCGTGGTTAGTCAGTGGGTGGGTGGAAAAGGCCCTGACCATCCTCAGTGACCCCAGTAACGCTGTGTGCGTCGCCATGGAACAGGTTTTATGAGTCAACGTGGATTCAGATGGAATTTATTAAAGGCCGTCTGCTGTTGGCTTTCACTGTTCTGTATCGATATCCACGAGAATCTGAAAACACTGCAGCACAAACACATCATCTGACCTGGAAATGTATTCTATCTGTCATTCTGCGAAAGTGAAATAATAATGACATTGTTGAAAAGCAATGTAAAAAATGCACAAAGCTCCGTAAAGTCATGCTCTGTGAGCTGTCTATATTTCCTGTTTCTTTCAGTACTTCTCAGGATATAGAGATAAATGTGGAGCTTTATGTGTGAGGTCAACGCAGATTTATTTGAAAAGGAATTCTTGATGGGCCTGCCAGGATCGCCTCTTTAGCTTTCAAAGAATCAGGAGACACGTGGTTTTATCATTTTGCAAGAATTTCAGCTTGCATAAATCCCCAGGAATGGTCCCACAGGTTTTGGTGTGTGTGTGTGTGTGTGTGTGTGTGTGTGGAGACAGAGTATGCATGCTTGGAAACACACTCGAGCATTTCTGCGTGTATTGTCAATGCTTTTATGTGCACTGTTAAGTCATTCATTCAGGACAGGCAGCAAAAAGGCACATTTTAAAAATTAAATGAACCTTTGCGGCCACTTTTTGTCCTTCTCTCAGCTAACAGAACTCTTTATTTTGTTTGATTTCTTTAGCTAAACTCATTGTGGAGACGGACACGTTTGGGAGTCGTGTGCGCATCAAGGGAGCTGAGACGGGCTTCTACATCTGCATGAACAAGAGGGGGAAGCTCATCGGCAAGGTGAGGAAAAAAATGACCTTGGCCAGCACAAGCAGAGGCAAAAGGTGGCAACCTCTTTGTAGTTGAGGTTAGAGTTAGGTTGGTGCCTCACTGCACACTGGATGAATACATTATTCCTCATCTAAAATATAGTTCCAAAAATAACCCAAGGTGCATCAGGTTTATGATATTTCCATAAATAAGGTTGTTAATATTCTTAAATACAAAAAATCCCTTTAAAAGTCCAGTGTGTCAGATTTAGGGGGCTCTATCTACAGAATATAATATTCATAACTCGGTTTTCATTCATCAGTGTTTAATTGCCTGAAAATAAGAATCGTTATGTTTTTGTTTCCTTAGAATGAGACTTTTATATCTATAGCGTCAGCCATGTTTCTACAGTAGACCAGAATGGACAAATTAAACCCTAGCTCTAGATGAAGCGCCCATAGTTTCTCCTTCATGCTAGGAATGAGAGGGTGATGCTGTTAAATCCTACACACTGCTCCTTAAAAAGATATTTAAAAAAAATACACAGTGAGTGCAGCCAAACTCTGACAGAGCTCATTGCTCGGACCAAATGTGTATTAGTCCACCACTGAAAATAGTTCCTTCATATTTGTGAGCTGTTTTTAAAGGTTTACATCTTCAACAGGAAATTGCACAGACAGAGCAGAGAAGTCAGAACATATCGAGAGCTGGACTGACACATTCTTGTTTTGGGGTCTTTTTTATGGAGTTTGTTGACACTAAAATTTACTGGCAGCTTTGGCCTTCTTTAGATGATAGCAGCAGCCTAGTGTGCTGTATTTTTTAGCGCGCTCCACTAGCTTAACCTTCAGGGCGTATGTGTGTTTTTCATGCTACATAATGTAAGGTGTTTTCCTTCGTGTTTATATGATCAGTATGAGTGTTAGAGGTTAATGAACAGTGATGATGGTTAGCTTGATTTGTATCTCAGCTTTAAACTGCACTTCTACGACAGAAGGCTCCAGGTTAGGCTTCAGTTATGCTGCTGTTGCTGTTATATGAGTGTGTAGGTGTGTGTTTCCATCTCAGTGCCCCTCTCTTACTGCGACGGCTAATAAACAGAGTTGCCAGCCTCTCTGCAGAACCCCCACACACACTCCCCTCCACCCACCCAGCACCCTGCCTCGAACACCATCTGCCCCTAGCTACCGGCCCAGTCACAGCCTGCCCCAGCCCTAGTGTGTGTGTCTGTGTGTGTGTGTGTGTGTGTGTGTGTGTGTGTGTGTGTGTGTGTGTGTGTGTGTGTGTGTGTTGAAGAGGGAAAGAATGAACTGAGTGTGTGTCTTTTGGGTGTATGTGTGTGCACATGGGTGTATCATGACTATTTTTAAACACACTATTTTGTCCAAAAAGGTGGGAGCTTGTTACAGTAGGCCAGCACTGTGTGTCCAAGTCCAGTTAATACTGTCAGCTGACCTTACTGTACATTTTATCACTGATGGAAACTGTAGAATCGTTTTCACTTGTTATCACCAGCTGGAGGTCACACTCCACCAACCTCTTATTTACTGTCTCATCCCTGAGCAGCACTGTTGTCTAAAGTCAGCGGCCTGATTGAACAGGGCCTTCAAGTGAACCCAGCAGAGGACTGGTGACATATATTTAAGGATCTATTGATTGTTATTCAATTCGAGCAGACCTGGTTAGTTAAATTTAGCCACAAATGCAACAAGAGATCAAAACAGGAGTGAAAGTGACACTTGGGGGGCTGATTAAGGCTTTATGGCTGGAGGATCTGTCCTGCAGCTACTGACACCACAAGGGCTGCTGGATGTTTTCTGAAGGGGGAGAAGAGTAATCGCTTACTGTCATCCCCCTCTCTCTGATCTGTAATGACTGTAGCATATGCTGCATGTATGAGGGGAGGGCTGTGTGTGTGTGTGAGTGTGTGCGCATGCAGGGGGCAGGCTGCACAGGGAAACCTTTATACATCTGATATTTCCCATCTGTAAATCTTCATCGTGGAGTCTTCTCTGAACATTCCCACTAACTGTTTTTCTTTGTGTGTCTCTGCAGAAAAACGGACAAGGCCGTGACTGTATCTTCACTGAGATTGTTCTGGAGAACAACTACACAGCGCTGAGGAACGCCCGCTACGAGAGCTGGTACATGGCCTTCACCCGCCGCGGGCGGCCACGAAAAGGCTCACGGACGCGCCAGCACCAGCGCGAAGTCCATTTCATGAAGAGGCTGCCGAAGGGGCAGCAGCCCGCCCACTCGAGCAACCACCGTCCTTTCGACTTCATCCACTACCCTTTCAATCAAAGGACTAAACGTACGAGATACTCGTCAGAGCGCTGAGGAGGGGGAGGAAGATAGAAAAGACAGAGGGAAAGAGGAGAAACTGACAGACTGACTGAATTACCAGCAGCCAAAACACTCCTCTCTCCAAAATAAAACCTCTAGAGACATTTTTATACTGAGCATTACTATATCTTAATGTGTAGTTTGATTTCTATTTTTCTCAAAGTAAAAAAAAAATAGACAAAAAAACATGAGAAATCTATTTTTGTACTCCAGACTTAGTATTGATCTGTGTAAAAAAACAAAACAAAAAGAAAAGTTTTTGTTTTTTTAGATGCACATAACTCATTGTCTGACTTATCGGGGACTTCTTAGTAGAGTGTTGTTTTTTGTTTTTCTTTCATTTTGACCAGTGGAGTCTTTTTTTTTTTGGACTCTCGCCTGCTGCTCAAGGAGACTTGAAGGGCCCTGATTGACCGCACTGCCAGGGAACGCTGCGTTCGGAGACACAAACTGTCACACACTGCGTTGGAGAGCGCAGTAAACGTTGCATAAGCGTGCGGTGGTAACACTGCGGCGGTTCAGCTTTTTGCTCGATGCTGCGTCCTGTCTGGGATCATTCTGTATCCTTTCTCACACAGTTCAAGCAAACGGAGCTTTAACAGCTCTGATGGAACAATGTGGCAGCTACATTTGATAATCACAGGTTTCCTGTTCTGACTGTAATGTTGATTTGTACAAAATGCATTGAAGTGTAAGGAACCCCCTCGACACGCCTACTACCCCCTCACCCTCTTGTGTTCTTGTTGCCCCCTGAATGTCTGTTTTTATACATATATAAATATATTTTTATTTGAGGATGTGTAAAATAATTTTAAGGATGGAATATTTATTTAAAATGTGTAATAAATGTACATTAAATACTGATATTAAACTCTTGTTTGGTACATGCTTGCTTTAGACCCATCTGTGAAAAAAACCCTGAAAAGACACACAGTCACAAGACAGAGTAAATTTAAAAAAACAGATTTGTGTGCAAATAAGGACTCATGCTCTCAGATTGATTAATTATGTGCAGTCACAGCATTAAATAGTATTGCTAGCATGTTAACATGTATTTATGGGCTACAATGGGTTACACAACATTTCTGGAATAAGTTGTCCCACCATGGACAATCTCATCTAAATGAGCTGTTTGGATTTAAACCATGTTGAATACTGTGCTCTGTTCTTTTGTGTGCACAGACGATGAAGGCATCAGTCATCAAATATCTGTATACATCTGTGCACACTATAAAATGCAGACAGATTTATTCATTTGTGTGCACCAAGCTTGCTGATCCAGTTGTTTTGTGGTTTGTGGCTAAAACCTAAAAAGGTAATTCACAGTCACTGTAAAGTTATCGGAAAGTATATATTTCAAATTACTATACCAGTTCTTGAAAAATGTGTATCCACACAGCGCCTACATGACATTCCAGCTATATAGCACAAGTTGCTAGTTGTAGGTGTTGAGCATAGGTTTTGGTCTCTGTACAGGCACAATGGTATCAAACCTGTCAGGCAGTTGCACCCACTTGCCATTGGACAAGAAATAGTGTGTAAAGGTGGGGTCAGTCATACTGGAGAAAGGTAGTCGTTCGATCCCGACACTTTGGGTTTTGGTGAATGGGAAATAAACAAAGAGGCTAGGACCAAACCACAAAACACAACAGGTGGCAATCGTGGGAATGACACTCAAAAATCTATGTTATGTCCCTCCGGTACAACTGAACCCACCTTTACACCACACACACCACCAACTGTTGATTTGACATTTCTTTTTAGTACAAATGAGACATGACATGATAATTGGTCATCTTTTGAAGTGTCATTGGGTGGATAATTATACTTTGGACAGAGCCAGGCTGGTTCCCCCTGCTTCCAGTCTTTACCTTAAGCAACGCTAACTACATCCTAACTCCAGCTCTGTCCTTAAACGGATAGTTTGTTTATTTGAAGTAGGGTTGTATGAGGTTCAGCGTTCAGTAAGCTCCCATTTCCCACTCTGAACACTAGGTATACACTGAAGTACCTCATACAACTCCAAAAAACCCAAACTATCATCTCACTCTTGTAGACAGAAAACAAACATCTCAAAGTGTGGAATAGCTCTGAATGGTACACTGAAAACTGACTGAAGCAACTTTATTTTACATCTTACTTCATTGGCGTGTGGATTGGAGGAGCCATTATCTGTTAGCAAAAATGAAAACTCCTTTGCAGTTACTTTCATGTTTTGATTATTGTGTCTAGAAGGCACTAGAAGGCATGCAGCCTACTTACTTAGAATGTATTGACTCGACTATCATTACTTATCTATGGCCCATAATCTGCAACTCAACATGTCATTTTTTGGAATTAAAGAGCAGTGAAAAAAGTTGAATTATAGAAAGTAAATAGAAACTGATTGTACCTGACAGGTAGCATCTATCCAGACTTTTAGCTAACATCTCACTAGCTGAGCACTGACACAACCATAGGATTGTATACCTTCAACTAGTAACGTTGCTTAGCTCCAAGAAGCAGGAAAGAAATAGAAATGGTGCGAATGCATCAGGGGATTTATTTTTTTTTTGTTTTTTGTGGCAACAAAAAGAACAAGGAAATACATTAACTATAACTTGAATTACAAAATTGAGTGTTGCGTTACTCTTTACAACAAAAGAGTAATCTGAGTACACTGGATACAATTAACCGCTTTGTATTTGCAAGTACAGGTATATACTACCTCAAGTTACTATCATTTTTCTCCTACATGTGAAGTTATGATATCTGTCTACAAGCCACTAGCAGGTCATCTGAAATGCTAACCACGCTAGCCTCGACTGTTAGTATGTAGGCAACCCCTGCAAATCTGACACCAGTGCAATCTAGACCACAGTTCATTTATTTTGTGTTTACATAATGTCAGTTTGTTTGTTAGTTAGCTGTATGTGGTCAGCTATCCATCACTGTCTTCCTATCTCCAGAAGCTACAGTAAAAGACAGGAGCACTAGCGGTACATGCTGGTAATTAGAGGTCTTCACAGATCCGAAACATTTGTCCTGTTTGGCGTGTATCTGAACCGGAAGATGTAAAAAAAAACCCAACTTGGACAAACCAACAACAACTGGACTAAAGCTGGGAACAGAAGCCAAACAGACCCAAGACCAGAAAGTGCGGTTAACACTCAAGGTTTGCTGAAGCACTTCCTGCGATTAGATTGCAGACCAGCACTTGCTCATCTGCTTGTTCGCCTGGAAAACCTTTAATTTAAGGTTAGCTGCAGCAGATTACAACATGTGTTCTCTCTTCCCTCCAGTGGTCACCATGCAGATAGTTTAGTTTGATTTGTTCAGGTTTTAAGAACATTTTAAAAAACAGCCCTGTTGTTCTGGAATAGTGTGCAAGATCTTGGTGGATTTAATCCCCTTATTAACACAATTAACTCAACAAAATGATCAATAAAAGACATTTTAATTTAACTTAAACTCATCCAAACAATGAAACCAGGACATGAAACCCTGTTCTCAAGCCTCCATGCCAAATCAATCAGTAATTTGTTGCATTTTGTCAGCCTCTTTGCATCTGCAACCAAAATTCTGCCCAGATCCAGGACTCTCAACAGTTCAAGTCTGAATCAGACCCCCTTATTTCACCTGTCATCTGTTTATTTGCTTTATTGACAGAATCTTTTTGAGCTTTGTCTCGTTTTCTGTAGGACGTTTGTTGAGAAATGAACATGTGCTTCTTTTCTTGTGTTGGTATTAACCTTCTACACGCACTTCTTAACTAAACAGAAAGGAAACGTTGTGGCCTTTGGTTTCTCCCCACATGAAACCTGACCAGGAAAAGCTAACAGGGAGGGTATTCTTAGTCTGATCCCAACAGGGATAACAAGGTCATTTGAAGTCATGAAGATCCCCCCCTCCTCCTTCCTTTTTAGCAGATAGCAGCATGTCAGTGTCAGAGCGCTTTGCTGTTGTGGGGATGATACCGCTGTGTTTGTTTTTGGGCTTTAGCTTCCTTCAGGTTCTGTAACTCTCAGTATCTGTTATTCTTTCATCTCCCGCCTTTTAACACCCCACCCTTCAATCTGATTGGACAATCCCAGCAGGTGATATTGGCCTCTTATTGATCAAGAGAGCGTCATCCATCTCTGATATGACGATATGATGCATTTGGATTGATTTTGTGATTGATCAAACAACATTATTCTACTTTAACCTGGTGTGAGGGGCTTGTGCCCTTCAACCATGTACTGTATGTTTGACTTGTGTATGAGTGGGTCAGTTTCTCTGTGTTAGTTTGTGTGTTTGTTTGCCAGCAGGAAAGCAAATAGTTGCAGCACTGCTGATTGAAAGTTGGCCATAAATTTCCTTCAAGAGGACATTTGTTGCAAACAAGAGTTCTAAGGAGCCTGGGACTGGCAACTTATGATATCAGTTGCATTACCATATTCCCACAATTAATTAAAAGCTCAGTTTAAGTCACTTTAGCTCAGTGTAGAAGTTTTCAAACTGAGAAGAACAGTTTGTACTGTAGGGAACTGATTTCAGTGCAACTTCATTGTAGGTTTACAGATTTTAAGAACTTAAGAATAATAATGTAATTATACACTGTTTGTCTGTTTGCATGTGTTCAGAAATTTTTACTACGTGTCCACAGAAAGCCCTTAATCAGTTAGTATATCAGTAAATCAAGTAATGTCAACAGCCAACCCTACTGCCAGACATTAACATTAATAAAAAAATAATTTAAAAAAGTTTGAACATTAACAGGTTCCAGGACTACTCGAACAGAAACTAGAACACTTCCGATGCCAAAATCTTGGTCCCTTGCCTACAGATTCTGCATTCATGTGCACATATCACATATACATATGATTATTTATGATTAGTTAGGCAACTTTACTAATTATGGTAATGAGCAAAAAAAAACTATTTTAGGTCTGTGACAGGACACTTCATTAAATAGAAGACTGCAGCTTTTTCTACCATCAGATTAACAACCTACAATCCTCCTCTGGTGTTTCCAGGTGTAGTTATATTTCCATTGTGTAAAACTGGAAGTTCTTCATGTAAATGTTAAGCGGTCTTTGGTGGAACATTCTACAAATATGTTCTGACCCTGTGTGTGTGGAGAGAGTGACTGAGCTGAGTTTTTAAAACTTAATGAGAACTTCTCTTTTTGCTATTGTTGCCACGTTTCTCTTATCTTTGTACATTCATGAAGTGGAGTCATACACTTTGTGAATGTGGCTTTTTCTTTCTTTGTAGACTTTACATAGGTCTAGTCTGAACACACCAACAGTCGTGGGATGTGAAGGTGGCACGAGAAAACCTATGGAATCAATACAAATGGAGTTTTACCTTCTTTAAATGTGAGCAGAAATGTCAAGAGTTCAAATGACCTGAGTAGATCATGAGATAGCTGACAGTGCTACAGGAAAGATCAGAGCTCATCAAAGTTATTAGGACTCATGTTCTCCATATATGTGTTATTAGTGCTAACTAGAAGAATTCAATATGCAGAAACAAGGAGACCCAGATAGGCTGATGCAATACAAATAATTTAATAATGCAGAAGTGAAAGAATACTTCTGCATTATTAAGCAGGGTGAGTTTAAAACCAGGTATGGCAGTCCAAACAGGCAAACGGACAGGGAGCAGGTAAAAAAACTCAAAAGTCCAAATTTTCAAGGTTCATGAAAACGAGGCAAAACCCCAAAACAAAGACAGACACAGGTGAAAACTGATAAAGAACAGGTGAAACTAATTAGGGCTGTGAAGTGAAGTTACAGGCACGAGGAGAAAGGAGTATTACAAATTAAAACAGGAAACACAAAACATGAAACCCCAAACCACGACGCTTTCAGTACGAAAAATTCACATTAAACAAACAACTCTTCAATAACACAGACAGATGGAACATGTACACTATGTAGAGCTGAGAGCTCATTGTCAATTCATCTTATGAATACTTTCTTGATTAATGAACTCATTGGTTGGTCTGAAAAAAAAAGACTGAAAATGGAGCATGTATTTATGTTGATAAGAAAACACAAATGTATTTTCTGGTCTGATTAATGAACTAATCATTACTAAGATAATACAAATATGTTTGAAAAAGAAGTGAAATAATTTCAAAATAAAACAGCTTGGTTTCGGAGAAATAATGTGGTATTCTTTGGGATAGGCTTTCTCTGACCCACAGTTTCAACAATGTAACAAAGAACACATGACAGGTATTTGTAACTTTGGGGAATTTAGGTTTTATTATTTGCTGGAGATTCTTTCCCTGGTCGCTTGTTCTTAATCACTCTGTCATGTAAAAATTAGAAGTTTATAAGAACCCTGACTGTTTCATCACCATTCTGGTAATGTCTTCCTATAGATGAAATGATCATCAGATCATACAGATCTTTAGCTCATATGTTAACCTTATCTTAGTTCCATAAACTGGCCTTTGGAGCGATGAAAACATTTTGTAACCCTGCAGAGAAGATGCAGCAGAAAAATGGACGACTTCCTTCACTAGTTAAACCTGACCTATGAGAGGCTGTCTAATCCAAAGCACTGAACTAAATGGTCTTGACAACACTTGACATTAATCTGCTTAACTCCTTCCACATTGTATTAACAGGGGGTCTTTCCTTTAGGACTTCCCATGTAAGCTTGCAGACACCAGATCAGTCCATTGAGGCCAGTGCTTTATGATAACTTAATGAAGTAAGTTGATGAATAGAAAAATACTGATGAAATGCAGTTTGATATTTTTAAAGAGAGGATGTGGTTTTAACAGGTGACTCCATTGGTTTATTGGTTTTGCTTCTTAAATCCAGGACTTGCGGACTCTCTGGAAGGTCAGTAGACTTTCTCTAAATTGATTAAATTAGGGCCCTACACTACAGCCCCCGCCCATCTAGCGCCTGTAAAGTCAGACTGAACCTCAGAGAAGAACTGGCTTGTGGGAAAAATCACACCTTTTGTGTCGCCAATGCTGCCATGCAAATGTGGAGTAATTTCAGTGCAGAAAAACGGGGGTAACGCTTTCATCCGTTTTATTGAGCCTCGACCATCATCCTTAACCCCGGATAAACAAACAGAGCTACCTTCTTCATTTGCTTAGGGAGCAATTTAAACCCTGCCTTGACCCCCCCTGTGGAGGCCGTAGAATAGCAGGGGTGACCAGAGAACGTGACCCTGCCTCCCTAAGCAGCTTCGAATGCCACAAGCTGACACAGAAGCTGCCCCCATCAAAAAGCACTTACAACCTCCAGCCACTTGTATATGTTGCTGAAACATTCATTTTCCCAGGGAGCAAACAGCCCTTGTTGACCCTTGGACTGACTTCTACGAGCTGTAACTCTGGGAGAGTCATTCAGTAATCTGAACTTCTCTAAGGACATTTGTCAAGAATATAATTTGCTGGTTCATCAGGTATGGAGATCCATGCAGATTTAAAGCATTTAGACTTAATGTCACCTCTTAAAATGAAAATTCTTGATAAATGACTAGGTATGCTCAGACTCAGTCTTGAGTTGAGATATTATTTTCTTTAATTAAACAAATCTATAAACATGTAACAAGCACATCAGATAGAAGTGAATGTGACATTTACAGATAATGAAGAGTCCAAACTCTTGTAGGGCAAGTACAGATAAACACTTATTCACTTCAGAGGGAATGTTTGGAGGACTATGGAAGCAGAGAGAGGCTGTGATCATTTTAATTTAAAAAGAAACTGAACATGTAAATGTTAAATTGGATCACTACTGCACACTGAAATTTGAAAATCAGTGAATTTATTTTCACGTTTTACTTTTCACACAGCAGACAGAACATCATCTGATAGACAGAGGACTGGTCACTGCCATATGTAACTCAGATGTTTGTCACTTTGAATTTTGGTGAATTTCATCAATCAAATCTGAGTGACTTGACTTGAATTTTTCCCAAATATGATCAACTGAATGAGAGTAATTGTGGACCTAAAAACGAATATCAAATAAATATCTTTCTATTTCGCTGAGGGGAATTTCCTTTTTATTGTTTGTTCTATTGTTCAACTTTTTGTTCTTTTTGTTCTTTCTGAACCTCTATTATGTGTTTCATTGTTTGGTTGTTTTTTCTGCCTTTGATTCACACCCTCTCAAATAAATAAACATAAATTCTCAAATAAATCACTTGATCATAAAAGAATAAAATCTCATATTTACTGTCAGTCAGTTCAAAGGTTTTCTCATGCATCAGCATGGTCATATAGTCTCACCATTAGCAGTTTAACAGAGGTGTAACATTTTTTGATATTGAATTTCTCTTCTTGCAGTGAATAAAAGGCTTCGAAAGAACATTTAGAGCATCATAAGAGAGATAAAACTTACAAGCTTTTCTTAGGGGGCTGTAATTCCACTGGGGGACTTGGGACTCCTGGAAATCCTCGCTACACCCCTGAATAATTCAGAAACATTTCAGCCTATACTCCCTAAGTATTGGCCATCCATATCCAGCCCTTTAGTGTTTTAAAGGGATAGTTGTAGGGAATCATGCAGTGACTTGTCTTATATGGTTCCTTTAGGTTAATGAACTACAATTACTTGATTTTACTATAAACAATTTGAAACATTTTAATTGCAAAACAACAGTAGAACTGCAAAATGAAAAGAACAAACCCAGTGTACAAATGATTTATTATTTGATCTGTCTTTCTGTAACTGTTATAATAGAAGAACTTAACAGTGTTTTCCTTCAGAAATTAGACAGAACTCTGATTAGTGACTACCAGCATTGATTTTATACTGTACTGTACCGCTAAACTGAGTTGACTGTCTGAGGATGTTCAGATGGATTGAGTACAGACGCAGTAAGGTGGATGGATTCTCTATCAAAAATGACAGGCAGCCCATTAAATCCAAGCCCCATTCAGCAGTATTAACAAAAGCCACCAGTCCAACCAGGCTGGATAATTGAAACGCAAACAACTGATCAAAGTGAAGTTCCAGCTCGACAGTTTCATTGTTTATGTACGGGCCTTATGCGAGACCTGTTGACTTTTCCAATTGGAGCTGTAAACTTTTGTTTGTCCATGCATTTCCAAGACTGATTGTCAGTCTGATCTGAACAATTACCAGCTAAATGTGTTTGCCAGCTCAGGCAGAGCCCCCCTCCCTCTTTGCTGCCCTAAAAAGATCAAAAGGAAAGAATCCCCCCACCACCCCACCCCACCCCCTCGCTTCATAGCCCCCTTGAAACACCCCCACCTCAACCACCAAACATCCCCTCTACTCCCCTTATCCCTCCTCCCAACCTCTTCATTTCCTTTTAGCCATGACAGTTCAGCTGGAAAGCCAACCATAAATGATTTTTTTCGACGGCCCGGTGTTTGGGACATGGCCTTGCAGAGAAGCACAGCTTTCAACAAGCAGACATGTCTTTTTTTTAAAAAAGAAAGAATGAAAGAAAAACGATCTGCATATTTCAATTATGTGCGGTTGTGCTTAGCTGATCAAAGAGCTGCAGGGATGCCACTCGTAACTGAAGACTTGAGGACCCTCGTGATGTGAATGAGCACAAATTGATACTACTGATGCTAAACGGTTAAGCGCCTCACAAAATGTTATAAGGTCAATCAACTTTTGGTAGTCATTTGACCGTGACACAATCTTGGCAGTTTTAGTGGCTAAACTGGCCACAGGGCTGGGCTGGTTTACACTTTCATTCTATTGCAATCTACATTAGACTTCTTTTTAAAAATGTCTAATCTGGATGCCTCTGTGACATAATAACTATTACATCAAACCTGTCTTTTAGAAAAGATTATTGAAACCTCTTACATATACTTATATTGATGAAATATGTCTGCTCTGAGAGGCGGCATACATATTCCTCCTTTTCTTTAAAACTGCAAATAAAACATGGCAGTGTACTGAGTAGCCACCATATGTGGGGGAGAAGTGATGGTGTAAATCTGGAGTGAGACATCATGATATCACCTGTTACTAATGAACATGTTTACATGAACAGGTGTTTTTTGACCATTCCACAACTTTATCATTTTTTGTTGCCCTCATCAAATGAGTGTATATTTAAAAAAAAACAATAAAATTTACCAGTTTGACTGTACTGTTCTCTGCTATGGTATGAAACAGCAAGCTAAACTCATTCCTCTAAAAATACTTAATACTGGATTTTAATGAAGAAAAGGTAAACTGAAATAAACAAATAACAGACAAATATTCCAAACCATCAAAATGACAGGTCACTCTAGCAACAGGTAAGTATTATGTGCTTACATTAAACAGATTTACAACATATTAATTCCTCAGATTCATAAATAAATAAAATATAAATAAATATACTTACTAGCAATCCCACAAGAATAGTAGATGGATGGATGAGGATTGTTGCATCTTCGAAATAAAGGAAAGGACTACTAAAGGTTTTGATCAGAAATTAGAATCGAATGGAAAGTTACTAGAATCTAACAGAGAGTTACCAAAATAAAATCAAACATCTCTTACTCTAGTCTGTTACATCACACTGCCCACATATACTTTCACCTACAGTGCCTCTGAATCTAAGATTAGAACCACCTCAGAGCCAGGTCTCAGGTAGGGTCATAGGGGTCTTGTGGGAGATCATCTTCATGTCCATCTTCCTGACCAGTCCACCACTGCTTTGGAAAGCCTTTACAATTCTTCCCATTGACCATTTGTTTCTTCTGGCTTCCAGCACCATATCCCCTTCTTTGAGATTTGGTGAGTACCAATCTTCTGCATAAGAAGCATAGATGGGGTGAGTATCAGTGGTGTTTCAGGGTCTGAAGAGACTGGTATTAGCGGCCTGGAGTTAATTATGGCTGTAACCTCAGCCATCAACATGCACAGGACCTCATGGGTGATCTTTGACCTTCCAGCTTGGAGCAACATGGAGTTGAGGATACGGCTATGCCGTTCCAATCATGCAGTCCCAACCTCCTCACATGTTGGATGCATGAGGGGGGTAAAAACCCATGTGCACCTTTGGGTGAGAAGATAATTCTCCACACTGTCTTCACTGTTATCTGCAGCAGACTTCAAACATGTGCTAGCACCAACGAAGCTCGTACCGCGATCTGGCCAAAGCTATTTCACAGGTCCCCTGATAGAGAAAGACCTGTGGGGGGCATTTATGCAACTTGAAGCATTCATCAACTCTATCACTTCCACGTATGCAGCTCTTGTGGACATGCATGTGGAAATTACCATCCATCTCTTGCTGTTGGCACTGTTTGGATCAACCAACTAAAAGCGGGTGTTGTCTGATGAACTCTCAGGTTCCAGCAAGAACTTTGGTCCAGTCAGCCAATTGGTGTTGTGCAGCAGGCTTGCAGGCACGGACCTTGAGACATGATCAGCTGGTTTGTTATTGGTTGGAACATATCTTCATTGACTTGGATGACTTGACTGCATGATTCTTTGTACACGATAATTAATGTACATGTAGAGTCTTCAAGCTTTGTTGTTTATGTAACCTAACTGTCAGTAAAGAACGTTATCTTGTCCAGTTTTGGCCTATTTCTCTGACTTGCTTAGCGATTTCTGTATCCAACAGTGCTGCACAGTGCTTTTGGCCCTCATCAGTGAAAAGGAAGCATAGGTATGAGGGATATTCAGCTCATTAAGCTCTTGTGGTGAGTCCTGCGTGTGAAGGGTTTCTGGGACTTAGGAATGCTAAAGGTGAATGTGTCCCACATCATATTCCAAGCTACTCCAAGACTGCACTGAACAGGTAAATCTTTAACAGCAAGATCCAGCGTTTCGATGCCCTTGACTTGATTCTCTGTGGGGAAGGCATTTATGACCTCTGCCTTGATCTTTTGGAGTTTGATGTTGTAACAATCCAGCAAGTTCTGGGCTCTCTTCAAAACATCAACTGCCTCAGCCTCTGTAGGGAAAGACCTCAGAGGACCATCCACGTAGAAATCTATCTTGATGAAGTGACAAACATTGAGACGGAGCAGCTCCTTTTGGCGGCTTTGGGCAAGAGTGCACACTTGGCAGCTCTAGTTCAGGTATGTATACACTCAGACAGCTTATGAAAACTTACCGGGTGTGTACCTGTCCACTTCCGGCGGAGAAACAGGCCATCGTCATCATCATTATTAAATAGGATGATGACGCCAGCTTTTATCAATCATGTGACTCTTAATAATATGTTTTTGTTAAAAATGTCAATTTGTGAGAGTACTATGGTGTTTCTATGTAAGAGAAACGGGGACCAAACTCAGATAACTTTTGTATAATGTTTATTATGGTCACATGTTAAGAACATGTGTGTTGTAATAAGAAAAAGATGTTTACGTTATTTTTTATAAATATATTAAGTCTAGTGGGAGGGGCTGCCTGGGCCCTACTGGGGGAGTGGGAGTTTGGTTACAGAGGAGGTAACAGCTTTTGAGCATCAGAGTATATTGGTTTTTTGGTAATTCTTTTTTCTTTCTTTCTTTTTGTTTTCTTTTTTAACTTGTTATAGTGTATTTTGTTTTATTCACTTTATTTTTTTTTTTGTTTTTGTAAATATTGGCACTGCTGGTGAGGTGGGACAATAAATTAAAAAACATAAATTTTTCCAACTAAGCCTGGATTTTTTTGGAACCATCGAGGAGGTTAGAAATAGAACCCTGCAACACTGCCAAAGTCATTTTCTCTCTCTTGTGCTGCTGTCCTTAATCCATAGGTTCCCACCGTTGGTGATGCACTGTTCCCAAACACATGAACTCTCATGCGGTAATCCACCACATCATTTTCAGGGTTGTTGTGTGTGAACCACAAGAAGCGTAGAACATCTCTGTGTTCTTCCTGAACAAGAAAGTAGTAGAACATTTACTTAATGTCTGCAAAATGGAAAGGTACCAGCTCTCCTTTCTTTCTTCTAGTGGTGGTGCCAGTTCAGATTGCTGGTTGTCCAGGATTCCTTGCATGAAATCCACAAAATCCTCTTTCATGCTGGGTCCCCTCTGAAATGTATGTTGCAATGACATAAACTGTTGCTGAGCATGCTGCCTATAAATTGGAAGCAGCTTCATTGGGTTGCGAAATGGCAAGGGTGCACCCAGCAGACAGGTCATTGATAGAAGGTGCAAGCTGTTTGTCCCTCCAAGATGGTTCTCTTGTTGCACTGGAGTACATGACCAAGGCTGATCTGCTTGAAACCATGACTGAAGTCTGCCTTAATTTTGACAAGGTCAAAAGGACACATACAGCTAGGACGGCCATTTTCCATAAAGCATGTTTTAAATGAGTTTGCTTCGCTTGGGGTGTGAGCTCCACTCAGACAGATGTCACCAACAATGACCCACCCAAAGTCATGCTTCTGTGCAAACAGAGCGTTGTGTGGTCTATAATACTGCTTTCGGGACCTTGTGGACCTGGAGAATGTCTTGTCCTAACAGGAGCAAAATGTCTGCAGAAGTATCTAGAGTAGGTATTTCATCAGCTATAGTTTGCATGTGGCTGTAGTGGTATGCTGCTTCCGGAGTAGGGATTTCTACTCCTGTTCCGCTGTTGGGCACATTATTGCACTGCAGAAGCACAGCACCGGAAACATATGCCTTTGTTTTGAAGGAATTTCTTCCTGTCAACAAGCAGCATTGCTTGGAAACTCCATTGGTTGTTTCCTTATACACATTAGGTTTCTCTACTTAAACTTGATTTTTGTGCACTAAAATGATTTATTGGTTTATCACACTGGAAAACATCACACTGAAATTTAGTGTACAAATTGAATTGATACAGAAACTGAATGTAAATAGAGAGCTTTGTAACTTTAAAGGTCCACCCACCAGCTTTTTCTGGAGCTTTCACACTCATCTATTGGTAAGTTCACTCAGCTGATAAAAGTGAGGTAAGTAAGTAAGTTAGTTGTACATGAGCACAGTTAAAAGCCCTGGAAAAGGCTAACAAGGGATTTATTTATTTATTTGCTTTTATAACAATACAATCTTATTGCTGATTTGGGTGAAATGACTCTTGTACTTCTACTTTTTTCAGACGCATTATAGAACTTAAAATGATGACTGAATGTCCTGCTGAGTGCTCAGCTGAACTGTTTGTGGGTTAAAAATCTCCTAGAAGTAGTCTCTTTTCTACTTCGAAGCAAAATAACATATTGGAAGCTTACATATAAGCCATGGTTGCCTCTGATAATTCTAAAAATAAACTATGTCGCAATATTTACCACTGTATATCATTTAGGGTATTTTTGCTATTTTTCTATTTCTCCTGTTTTGCTAGTCATTAAGCTTTACTTTCATTTTACATTCATGCAATTTGGTCTGTAGTCAGTCAGCACACCTGTCCACCATTCTCTCAATACTAATTAGAATTCTTCCTAAGTTTCTTTCATAGCAGAAGTCCACTATGTGCCAGAGTAGATGCTGAGTTTGATCTAAAGTTCCTCTCCTCCAAAAATCAGCAAGTATTTGTTTGATTATCATCATTGTCAACAGTCTGTTGTATTACCATGGTGCTTCTGGTTTTCCACAATTTTAAACATACAGTAATCAGTTGGAATACTTATTTATATGTAGAGGGCATTTTTCATCCAGCAGTCCATGCATGACAGAGTTGTAGCTTAGATTAAACATGATTCCACTGACTTTGAATTTAGTCCAGACCTCTTGCGTGACAGTTCACTGAGAGCTGCTGCTGTGTTGAATCTTCATTACATTAAATCATTGGACATTTCTTTGGTTGCTTCAGCTTCATGAAGCTACAGCTACAACACCGGAAGTCTGCTAACCGATGTGTTAAGTGTTTCTTTTATACTGCTGTTCTGTAATAAGATGTGTAATTGTTTTTACTACAAGGGCTTCGTCAGTACATTTTACATTGGCTAACAATTACAAATTATCCTTTACTAAGTTCTACTGCTCCTAAACCCCAGTGATATTCTTTGTTTTTATGCACTGATTATCTTTTTGTTACTTCCCTGATTGTACCCCACATTAAGTTGACACACTGTTTAGAGTTTGATTATCATTGTGTTCAGTGGAGGAAGAATGCTGGTTAGAAGGTTGAACTTTCTGACAAAGACATCTCTTGTTTCGTAATGAGTATTTTTGTTATCCTGACACAGCCTGTTCCTGGTTCTGTCTGCCTGCCGCTTTCCTGCTTTGTTTGGCCTCACTGATTGATTATCTTTTGCCAGTCTCTGCCTTGAACTTCTTACCAACTAAACAACTGATTGTTTTCAACTGCTGAGTGTTGAACCGTTCAATCTGGTCAGAATGAACAGTTCGGTTAAGTAGTTCACCAGCTCACATCACAGGTCCACCCACCTCAGGGGGGCGCCATAGATCATAGGGGGTGCATTTTCTATTGTAAGGTTATCAAAATTAGATTTGCACATCATGTTAACTAAAATCAAATAGCACGTTCACTGCATAATAAAGAAGGGGTGGGGCGCTAAGAAAATGGTTGGGAGCTACTGTCATAGACTGTGTTGTGTTGAGGAGTTGAAAGTCACATGGACGTCAGTGCGGTGGATGGTCAGTAAGGTGCATCTCCTCTGATAGGTCACGCATCACCACACACGTCTGCATGGGAGTAGTTATATCAGGTAACCATCTTGAACATTCAAGTTTTACCTGATAAGCTTACCACTGCACAATTGATGCCTCATCTCTTGAGGTTCCATCTTTTGAGGTACCTCTGGAATATCTGGACTTAAAAGACATTTTCAGCAAGTCTCAAGCTATTTTCTTGCCCCCGTACAGACCCTACAACTATGCAATCAACCTTGTTCCGGGGACATTGCCGGACTCACGTAAGACCAAAGCCATACATTCAGAAAAATATATTCAGACCCATTCCTTGTTTTCCAGGCTTCTTCTGCTGTGGGCCAGCATATACTTCAGACTTCAGTGGATTGACATTACCATTACCAATAATCATCACCACTCATTATTTCTTCTTTCAAGCTCCTTCAGGGAGCCACTATTTTCCTTAAACTTGACCTCACAAATGTTTATCATGGTTAGGATCATCCTGGAGATGGATGAGAGGAAAATAGCATTTAACATGTCCAGTATACATAAAAGTATCTTGTTGTATCATTTGGCTAAACTAATGCACTGGCTGTCCAGATTCATATTTATCAATTTGGATGACATTACTCTCAGATCAGAAAGGAACATGTGCAGCACGTGTCAGGTGTTGCATCAACAAACTTTTTGTTAAGACTGGGGTTTGCTAATTTCTATAGACAATTTGTCCATAACTACAGCTGCTGCCCAGCTACATTCCCTTACCTCTTGTGGCTCCTCTTTCAGTGGTCCCAAACTGGGCAAGTTTTCCAGACTCTGAAGTGTCACTTTATCTCAGGTCCTGTCCTCTCAGATCGTAAATGGCGTTGTGTCATCAGGTTGACACATCTGAGGGAGTACAAGCCATGCTGTCCCAGCACTTGCCCTTCGAACAAAACTGCACCGGTGTCCTTTTAGGGTTAGGGTTAACCCTTCCTGCCAGTTTGACCCAAAGAGTACCATCAAAGACTACAACGAAATCCTGCCAGAATCTTGCATCATCAGCACCATCCCTTGGATAAATCAGGCCTTAAATCGTAACTAATGGCTAACTGCCATCTTGATCCGGTCTCCTTTTGTTCCCAATCTTCCAGTGGGGTCATTCTACCTGTCTTCATGGTATCCACTGCACTCTGGGGTTTCTTAAATAGTAGTTCTGGAGATGATGTCAGGACTCTCTATTTTTAAGTTTTTTATTATATTGTATATATTTTTTTATTGTCAACAAATCCCATATGATGACCAAACCTAATATGTTAATCCATCTCTCAGTATTATCCCTACCTTATGGCCTATGGCCTGTTGGTTTCTGCTGAAGACATAAAGCTTTAGAAATGGCTCACAAAAGTGTAGTTTCATTTTTAAAAAAGGACATGATTAGTTTTAACAAATATGCTATTTTCATGTTTTGACACACACAATACACTGTAGTAGAATTAGTTCATAGTTGGTTTGGTATTCTATAGTTGGCATTCTTGATGTGTGTTGCTCTTCCTGAGGGGTTTTGGTAAGTTTTTTTCTTATCTGAATCAATTGTCTAAGAATAGAGGGTGTCACATCATAACTCTATTACTTTCTCCTGCTCAAACACAGCTGTTTTAGCTATTACCTTGTTTTCCATCAGTAGACAAATGACAGTGTTTTCTTTTCATTCAACCAAAACCATTGGTTGACTCCTGGTGGCTGGAATTGATTCATTCGATAGAATAAGGGATGTGACCAGTGACAGTATAAAGAATGGACAGAGCCTGAGTGACGTCACCTGTAGGTTTCTGAAGCACTGTTTTAAAGCCAAGAATTTGTGACATTGGCCAAGTTGACTATACTGTATACTACCTGAGCATGTCATGCTAGCCAGATCTGTTTAATTCAATTCTGAACTAAGCTTTTAATGAGATATTCTTCAAAAAAATCAGTCCAACTTTAAATTTTACCAGGACCATTTTTTTCAGGTTTTGAACCTATTGTGTTTATATTTCTTTGTTCATAATTGTTTTACTATTTTTAAATTTCCGTGCGCTCTACTCTTGATTGCTCTGGTCTGGTCTCATTGCTTTTACTTTGTCATTCATATAGAAACCTGGTGAATAAATAGTTGATATTACTGTCAGCTAATGACAGCAACTCAGTGTGTGTGTGTGTGTGTGTGTGTGTTGTAATGTGTTGGATTTACTATGATATTTAAGTAGAATAGAAATAAGACTTGTTCACAACCTCTGTTCGACCCTAATTCAGCACAAAACGATTCATTTAATTCAGTTAAATTTCAGTCATTACATTCAATCCATTCAAACTTCAGTATAATGAGACCTTTCTGTTGTTATATTTTTTAAGTGTTAATTAGTTGACATCCATTTAAGTCAGAGATTAGAGCTTTCAACAGACCTTTTTTCACAGCAGCCATTCTGGCATGTGATAGCAGAGTAAACACAGGTGTTGCCAATGATATTAATTAAGGTTCTGTTATAGTCAGGTCAAACAGAGTCAGGGTGCTGCGCTGGTGCATGTTGGCTCACTGGAGAGGCTCTGCTGCAGTAAATGGAATGGAACCTTAATTAGTCTCATTGGAAACACCTGAGTTGACCCTACTGTTTCACGTTGAAATGGCTGCTGTGAAAAAGGTTTATTAAATCAAATTGTAATTTTGAAATAACAGTGAAATATGAATCAAATGAATGAACTAATTTATTTCACATACATTCCTATAACAATACAAAGTACAGAATGCAGTTATACTGTTATATAACTTTTATATTGTTTGCTATTAGCTTGTAGCTTTTTTTATGTTATTTCGAAGCGACGTGAAAACCAATCGCTGCTGAACCCAGCACCATACGTCATCACGTCCAGGTACGTAACGTCGTCATCATCTGACGTCAGTGTTCTCCTGGCATGGCTTCCTGTGTCTCCTGTCCTGCTCCTCTCTGAAACATGGAGGATTGTTTAACGTTGCTTTCTTTAACACACGCATTTTCAAACGACTTCGGTGTGCGGGGCGACACAGGACCGGCACCCGGACACAGAGTGGACGAGGAGGGGGCAGCGGTGCTGTCACAGCGCTCACCATGTTGTTGTCCCAGCTGCCAGAGGACATTCTCTATCACATCCTGTCTTATTTGGACTACAAGTCTCTCGGTCGCCTCTCTCAAGTCTGTCAAACTATTTACCACTTCGTGAACCGGGACGCCGTGTGGAGGAAGATTGCTAAAGAGTTTCTAAACACCGGAATTACTCGGAATGGGACAGACAAGTAAGAAGAGCCACACACCGGTGTTTGTTTTTAGCTTAGCGTTAGTATTAACTCTGTTTACACAGACTGTAGAAATACAAAGGTTATTTAATGAAGTTTGCTGACGCAGTTTGTTTTTACACCGTTCTCTTTAGCCACATGATGTGTGTGTGTTGTAAGTGGCCAGCCCTGTGTACAGTCACGGTGTATTAGACGAGACCCACCTACAGCAGCACAGTGTACACCTGTAACTCTGCCTACAGCTCTGTAATTACTTCCCTGAATTTTGTCTTCAGGCTGCAGAGCCACTCCTGTCTGAGGCAGTGGCACCTTATTATACCAGTGAATATGACTTATTTTAATTTGATCAAGCATTATTTTATAAACCACATTGATCAGAGTGATTATGTCTAGGTAGTCTTTGCACCTTAAGTGACATTTCATCTGCTTTAATGATCTGTCAGTCCAACCTATTACCTATTATTAGGCTACTCAAATTCTCAAACCAATACAGTTTGAGTTGATCTGATTAATCTGTTTAAAACTCTGGTTTATTATAACCTGGGCCTAATATTCATAGATGTGTCTTGATCATAGTGTATGGCAGGTATAACAAGGATTCCACAGAGTTAAATACAGAGATCTGAGAATGCAGTGACATTGCTAAGAGTAGTCAGAGGGGGTCAGAAACACAAGAAGCAGCCGGACAATCACACAGGTTGTGATCTCCAGGTTAGTCAAACAAGTGAAGTAAAGAGTAACATTTCCGGTGGGACCAGATGTGTCAGCAGGGTATTTTATGCCCTCGTTAGATAGCTAACAGTGGAAAGATGCTTGGAGACAAGAGGAGAGAGAGACATGCACTCGAGGACCCCAGCTGGACGGAGAGCTGGGATCGGCCAAAACTATGGAAGATCAAAGTATATATAAACTTGAATTATCACCTGTGTAGAGGAATCATTCTTCTAGTTTGTCTGCAGGTGTGTCTGACTCACACAGCATCTCTGGCATCCCAGTGTCCTCCCTCAGGCTCTGGCTCCTCTAGTGACTCAGGCCCACGCTGCTCACTCTGGTTGCCTCTCAGGTGCAGGTGATAGTGTAATGGCAGTTGTTGACCCTGCAATGACCGCAAGAGTGACAAAATTACTTGAGCTATGAGGCTTTTGTATTCCACCACTACAACAATCTGCCCTGATGCTGAGTGAATCTAAACTTTAACTTTCACTGTCATTGCAGATACCGTCACATCCCACTGAAAGAGAGAGTGAAGATAGCTCAAAACTGGTACGATGGGGTCTGCAGAAGGGCTGTTCCTCTAAAATGGAAAACAAAGTGAGTCATTTGCCCATAGACTGTTTAAAGGCTATATGCAGTGTAAGACATGACAAATGGAATGTGTTTAAAATGAGAATGTAGTTTATTTAGTGTACATGATGTGAAAATGTATGTTGAGCATATACAGTAGTCCTCTGAGGCCATTTCCCCTGCTTACAGTCCTGACTCAAACTCCTTTCTTAACACACAAACATGCAATTGATATCCATTTTCTCTATCTCTAAAGAAAGCAACTAAGCATATTTCATATGTTAAACTATTTTTTAACAAACGTAATATATTCTTCATCATGGTGACGTTTCATTCATGATGACTTTATTCTCATTATTCTAAAATCACTTACATTTCTCTTAAATCATGTATCTTGTTTTCAGACTGTTGCCATGGTTGCAGCTGGATGGAAACGCACTGTTTCTGTCTCAGGCTTCTGATATTGGAGTATACCATTTGTCCCAAGACTCTGGGAGGGTCCAGCGGAAGCCATTTGAAATCTACTCAGGCCACAAGGGTGATGTCTGTCACTTTGCTCTGACGGATTCTCACCTGATCAGTGGTGGAAGGTTAGTTAATGCTCTGTTTGTTCTTCTTGTGACTTTATTTGGTGTTCACCACATGCATTAGTCATTGTGCAACAGTCAGAGTAACAGATATTTGATGTGTGTTACTGAAAAGGCGAAGACAAGGGAGTCCTACAATTCCAACGGCCTCCATAGGTATCATAGACTTGTAGGACAAATCAAACCAACCAATCATAGTTTACGTGGTCCTTAGCTGTATCTCTGTAGCCACTGTTGCCCCAACATGTAGTTACATTTTTACAGAGGCACGTGTCAACTATTAGTCTAAAATGTATCTCCAGCAGCTACATGCGTCCACTCTGTGAAACCATAAATTAACCTGTTTGAAGCATGCGCCATTCAGCAAAGCAAGCAAGCAAGTTGAACCAGGCTCAACTTCTGTCACAATGCAATGCAGCATTTCTGGTAAGACATGTGCTGGCCAGTCAATAAGATGTAAGTGCACATTCCTGGTCCATTACTTTGTAAGATGAATAGAGCATGGTCGGAGCCAAACCGGTCACCCTCCCACACAAGAATCTACTAGAAGAAAAAGCAGACCCTTTGGAAAAACTCAAACTCCATCTAGTGTATCCATAGTCAGAGCCCACCTTTAATTTGACCTTTCTTCAAACATGTTACGACCCAGCTCTCAAAGGAGAAAAGGAAGTAACATAAAAGCAGGTGTTCTTGGTATAACAAATGTATTTAATAAAATTCTAATTCATTTTAACAAAAGGAGTTAAGGTACGAAGAAGGACAGAGGCTATACTATCTGTGTGAAAGCAAACGAGAACAAAAAACCTCACTATCTAACCTAATTCCTAACAAAGAACACATCCAACAGCAACCCTGAACTGGTGTATCTGAAATATCTCGTGATTTAAACGTGTGTGTAAATCAGTGAAATTTAAACTAAGCCCAGTCCCTATGTAACAACAAAAAAACCTCAACCAACAGACGAGTTAACAACAGATAACATTCACAGTCTCAGATATCAACAAGGCGAGCTCAACACAACAATCACAAGCCGCCCTGACTGGCACGTGATTCTGGTTTAAATAATGGTGATGCAGGCAGTTGGAGACTGGGGACTGGTTGGTCGGGGCTGGTGCCGCTCCAATCTTGATCCTCCGGGCTTCCAAGAAAGGATGAAACAGGTGGCCACGCCTTGTTAGTTGGGGCCAATCAGCAATAATTAAAAAAAATACTACAAACAAAGATATACCAGGGGCAAGACAACGGCGGCCATAACAAAACAACTGAAGTGGACAGGACCATGTTCTATAGAGTCTTCACCGAAACCATTAGGAAGGGTTTGCTCAGGGGTGCTCATTGGCACATAGCACGGTAATGTTAAAGGCAGCAATGACACATTGCCAACAGTCCTAACAAGCTGCTTGCTGGGTAAGACGAGTGAAGACTGTCATTCTACAAGTGTCTTAATCAATTTGATAAAAATAATCTCAAGATCTCTGTTGTGACCAGTAGTGTGGGAACAGTGGCAACAAAAAAATCTTAAATCAAGTTCCACTTACGAGCTTTTTATATGGATTTTAAGCTCATCAACGGTGAACAATTAAATTAATTTAGTTAGGTCATGCAGTTGGTTCATCATCTGTCATGTGACAACGGAATAGCTTCATTTGATTATGAAGGCCATGAAATTTGATTCAAACCTGTGAAATAGGCTTAGGTGAGTATTGAGTTCAGATTATTCTCACTGCACTTTTTTTGTCCCGACCTACCTGTCAGGGTATTCTAGCAAATGGAAAAGCTTTCACGTGCTGACCATACTCTAAATATCTTCCATCATAGCAGGTGTTTGAAAATAGTAACACAGCATATATTGATCTTTGCTGTGGACGGAATTGACAAGACGGAAGAGAAAGGCTTTCAACCTATACTGGAAGATGATAATTAACTTTTTTTTTGAGAAGATTAAGATATCAGCTAATCCTAAATATAACTCCCTTTTTGTCTGTGTCAGTGATGGCAAGATCCTGGTCCACAGCAGGAAGACTGACATGTTGATGGAGTTATCAGGTCATAACCAGGAAGTCAACTGCCTAGACTCTAAAGACGGGCTCATCATCAGTGGATCCAAAGACCAAACAGCCCGGGTCAGAACACCTCTTTAATTTGATTCATGTAATGCACAGTGTCATGGTGTTTATAATTATAGTTCAAGTTTCACTGATGTTTCACTGATGTCATGCTTACTGGTCGCTTTTGTTTCTCTAGATTTGGACTTTGACCTCCACTTGCCCCAGAGACACAATTACCATGTATGACAGAGTCTGGTCTGTTGCTATTAGTCCCACACTGAGGTAGGTATTTGCTCAGTCACACAGAGTTTGGTTAACAGGAGCCACGAAGAGGTTGACTAATGTGGCTGTGATTGGAAGTTAAATAGGTTTTCCCCAGGAAAAGCCTTATCGGGTTAAACAAACCTGTCTTATGTCAAAGTCTGTTTCCCCTTTGAATAATGTTTCTTATGAAACTAACCTCTGTAAGTAGGGCTAAGGTTTGTTTTGGGTTTAAGGTAAGAGGAAATGCAAATTGATGGATAAATAGACAAGAACATCTGTTGAATTCTGACTGTACGGTTTGCTTCTACTTGTGTAAACTGCATACAGTGTCATAGCTGCTGAGCTGAATCAGACAGATCCTAATGTATCTCATCTCTTAAACAATCTAGTAATTAGATGATGGCGTAAACAGTAAGTCATAAGTCAGTCTCTAAACACTCAATAGAGACCGAGGACAATCTCCCAGCTTTCATTGTCAAAATTGTGGGAATGATTTCCAGGAAAGGGTTTAAGAACCAATCCAAAGTCTTCAGGACGGCTCTTCATATTTGGGCAGTCTTGCAGAAGTCGTGTATTTGTAACAATGGAGGAGAATGGGAGGAGAGCATCTTTTCCAGTAATGGAAGGTGCTTAGAATTGTTAGCAGCTGTACTCTCCAATCTTTGATCGTCTGGTATCATGAGACTAATAGTCTCACTCATTAAACACTGTATGCTTTGCAGTGAAATATAGTACATGTGCTATATTCCTTTTGATGGTTAATATTAATATACATAATTAATATCCTCCACCATTAGCAGGCGTGTCTATTTTAGGTAAGGCAGCAGGCTTTATTAGCCATTCTGACAGAAAACTGACCCTTTAACAGATTACAAAAACTATATATGTATATAATATGTATATTTATGGCTTTCATATCACATAACAGTTACCTTTATTTCAGTTTGGTATTAAAAATGTCTTTTTAATTGAACACAATAAAACTTGAATGCATGGCAATATTTCTTCTCAATATAAGTAGTGTAGCAGAGTAAACTTGGACTTGCAAACACACTACATACTCTTGGTGCAAGTGTGTGTGACATGGCACTGCATAACTAGAGTACTGCTATTCTACTCTTACACTGCTAGTTCACTTCTGTGATGACTGTTCTGGATTCCACAGTTCCATGCTTCATTTAGCATTCAAGTATCCATTTTTTGAGAACTGTATTTTGTACTTTGCTGGTTTAGCTTTCTATTTCACTAATCAAGACCACCAGTGTAACTCTGAGCCTTAAAAGCAGACTTAAGTTAGAGTAATAGAGTACACATTTACAGGTTTCCACCACAGTGTCAACATAACCTCTCCAATGAGCGAGAGCAGAACCAAATTCTGTGTGGTGGTGATTTAGAAGTGCCTTTGATTTCTCAGCCATGTTTACACCCAGACGCTTAATAACACACAACCACTCACAGCATTGATGACAGATGCAGAGTGCTGTAACAGTATCCTGACTTAATCACCTGCTGCTGCAGTAGAGAGGCAGGTGATCGTCCATCTGGCTACAGAGTGGAAACATCACAGATCCGGGGTTGCACCATCTCATAAAATAAATAAAGTAAATGACATTTTAGGTGATCTCCCTAACTGGTGAAGTCATTTGCTCTTTTACTTTATACTGTTGCAGTGTTTTGAAACCTTCTCAGAAAACAGTTTGAAAGACAAAGGCAACGCTTTGTTCAAAATGATTTGCGTCAGGGTGTCTATATTGTCTCCTGGCTGCTCCTGACATACTGTGTCAATTGTTATACAGATACAGGCCTGAGATATAAGCATACACAAACAAACCACATCTATACCCATGCTTTAATGTATGGAGAGATGATGTCACGTTGTCATGCACCCTGAACAGTTAGAGGTTCAGTGCCTTGCTTAAGGGCATCTCAGCAGTGCACAGGGTGTGAACTGGCATCTCTTCAGCTTCCACACTCCAGATTAGTCCGTGCTTATTGACCCAGGGGTCATGCTATTCTGTATCACTGCTGCACCTAAGCATTGTCAACTGCCTGCTATGCATAACTCTGGCCTATTTTGGACAGGTCTACATTCATGCACATTTGCATAAAAGATCTTAAAGGCGCTGGAAAGCTGAATTCACAAAAGCCATAAAACTATGTAGTTTAGAGCCTCACTTACATATTAGTATGTATCTGGAAAGTATAAGAACAGATGAATTTCTCTCTTTTACGGAACTTTTTGGAACTTAATTAACTTATTGTAAAACAGACGTCATTCAAACAACAGAAATGTCTTGGTTTGTTTTTCCCCTTTCAGACAATCACCAGCCCTGGTTTTGGTCAAAACAAATCCTCAATATATAAATATAAAATAAATATTCTGCTGAAATCTCTGTTTATGTAAAGGAAGTCTGGTCTGGTGGCCTTGAAGAGAGCATCAATAACAGCTTCTGCTGCCTTTCAGAGATTTCTATATGACAGCAAAGTGGTGGAAATATTTGAAATACAGCGTACAGGTAAACTGATACTGATTTGTTTTAAGGTGGCTAAAATAGTTTTGCTCTTTCTTCAGTCCACGGCAGTACATTGTTTAGCTTCTGTGTCTAGGTTTTCTGGTAGTTACAAATGTTTTTTGTGGATGCTTAATGAGATTTTCAACGTTGATATGATATATGCATTTTTTACTATTTCAAGCCACATTTCCAGAGGATTTGAAACTTTTATCAGCATTCATTCCTAAATCGTAGTCCAGTCATAACTTGGTCCTCGAGGAGGAGCAGATCAGATTTCCTCATTTTCAGTCTAAAACTGTGACTGTTCACACAAGGAAATAAGAAATCCGGTATATCAGTATACATGCATGGTGGCCTTGTCTGTTTGATCCAGTCCTCAGAGCATCTCTCAGATCTGAGAGGAACAGGCAGATTATCCACATCATTAATTCTCCAATTTGCTGGCTGAAATAGCAAACCATGCCTCAGCCCGCCGCCCCCTCATAATGGAAACCTTCTTCTTACCTCTCACTGACCAACGGCCTGGTTAATTAAAACTCTCCTCGAAACCAGGTGTCAACTCACTGATAAACCTATTAAACACACTTCTGCGCCACACACCAAGTAACTAAACCTCCAACTGGGTCCTAAAAGGTAAACAGATATTTTTCACCTCAGTTGTAACCCTAGCTAAAGGTCACAAACAATATGAAAGAACAAACCATACAAAATCAAACAGTTGAGAGAAAATAAATAGCCAGGGGTAACACCCTGACCAATGCTGTGAACGGTAATTAAGTCTGAACTAAAACAGTAGAGGTAGACTTCCACCAGTGTGTCTGATGGTTACTTTTCTATGATAGTCATTATATTATGATGCAGATAGAGTAATTACATATTTATTGTAGAATTGATTAATACACATATTATACTTCCTGTGAATGGTGTTGAAATGTTATGAGGAATTCATACAGTATCAGTTTCTACACTGAGCTGCAAAGTGAATGTGCACATGTGCAGGGTCCTGATCTTTGACATCCATGTGCACAAGCCGCAGTACAACACACACAGTTAGTTCAGACTGAAGTTACAGGACACATGTCATACGACTACAGTTTGAAGTATGATGCTTGTACGATGATAAACAGTTTCAAGCTTGCAAACTACAGCATTATAAATCAAATCATGCAAAACCAGACCTTAAGTAGCATTATGCATGACTGTAGAATTATGCTGTCTCTGTTACCACTCACAATGTAGATAATGGACACATGGCTACTACTGTACTGTTATTTTAGAGTTTGGTAACTAAAACTTTGATTAAGGTTAGGCAGAGAATGCTGGACACCCCAACATCCACACCCGTTATTTCTACCTGCATTTCCACTGAATCTTGGCACTGGACACAGATCATGTTTTGCATAACATTCCAGCTGCAATATGTTCATTGTCCTTAAGCTAATGACTTGGAGCAAACCATGTTCTCCATAAAATATGATCCAGTTTCACCAAAATCACTGACATAGTTGGTGGTCTGTAACTTAGTGCCGTAAAGCATAATGCACTTCTCCTGACCTGGAGCCCAAAGCTGCATAGTGAAGGAACAGGCGTACAGGCCACAGAGTGGGAATGATAGAGACACTATTCACCTGATACTCACGAGTCTGTGTAGCATCAAAATCATTTTGAAGCTGTTATTGTTTGGTAGAAAACTTGTTGCTTTAAAGTCAGATGTAAGATGTTCATATAATTTTGAATTTGTATGTGTATGCTTTGTTTGGTTTACCCTGTAAGATTCTATTGAGAGAGTTAATGTCCAATTGAATGCTTGAATGCTCTCTGGTAACACTCTTAATGTGACATTTTGGGGAGATGGCTAAATTATTATTATTAATATAATTAGTTTTTAAATATTCATCTTATAATGGTAATTCTTACACTGCCCCCTAAAACAATTGAACCCTGGTCTTCAGCAGCCTGAGCTGTTTCCAGTCAGGAGGTTGATTTTCTTCCCAGATGTATGACTCAAGACAGGCATCGTAATTCACCCTCTTTAACAGTTACTGGCATTTGTTTGTGCCATGTGCCACTCTGACAGATTTTGTGAGATGCTTAAAGGTTATTTCAGAGTGAATGAGGTGAATGGTGGCTGCCTTCACAGCATGCCTTCCACTGCAGAACAGAAGGGCAGAGAGGGAGGAGCAGCTTGTGTTAGAAATGTAACTGTCCTTTGATCAATTAGAGAGATCTGATTTGATTTTTTTTTTCTCGATTTGTAGGATTGTGTCAGTGCAGACATTCCAAATGCGTCCTATTGTGTTCAAGTTTAATCAAATGTATAGCACTGTATGTGAACTGAAGTCCTACAAAGCCAATCCCTAATTAGATAAAACCAATAATAAAAACAAAGTTACAGTCAGCCCATTAGTAAGCAAGAAATAAGTTAGAGCCTGCTCAAAAACTTTTGGTACTCTCATGAAATGTGTTTTAATGTTTTGTGATGTGTGCGTTGTGTTGTAGAGGATGTTTGGATTTAAACAGTGTTTTGTGACGTATGTTTTGGTAATATCGAACAAACCAAAGCTTAGTTGGTTCCACTGCCCAAAGTTGGGGACATGCAAAAAACAGAAAGTCATGGCAGTAGACTCCTACATGTAACGGAACCCATTATACTCCTCCAGCAAGTAGTCCGACCTTACTAATGACCTAGCCACAGAGACAATGTCTAGTCCCGTCAAAGCCTTCTAGAGATTGTGAAGTTTCCCAAACTGAATAAATTCCACACTTAAAAGCACAAAACGACTTTGCTATTTGAGTCTTAGTGACTAAGATACCTGCTGAGGAAGATACTTTTTCCATGAACAGATTTAGCACCTAAGTCTGTGAACTTACACATGTATTTTTAAGCTAACAGCGCTGTATTTGGACTCATCAGCACACAGCTGATGGAGGATGTGATCCAGACATTTCCAATAAAAGGTCAAAAACATTTTCTTTGCATCACGTGCTGCACACAAATGAGGTGCACACCTGTATTAACAAGGTGCACACCTGTATTAACAAGGTGCACACCTGTATTAATGAGATACACACCTGTATTAACAAGATACACAGCTGTATTAACAAGGCTATATTATATAGAATATTTATTTAAGAAAGATGTGAATTCAGATGTATTACTTTATTAAAGTTGACTACCAGTGTATTTCTTCATATTTGTTTACGTGTTAAATATTTTCAGGATGTGACACTGTGGAAAGTAGTATATTTAATGATGAGTCAGGTGTGCTGTCATGCTGATTTGAGCACATTCTAAATGTCTAGTTGACCAATCAGATTGCTTGGTCAGAACTACTTGTTGTATAATTCCCAGTGCCAAAATGCATCAACTTTTAAGAAAAGCGGCATTACATCCCTCCCTGGATCATCTCAGCTACTGTACTCTGAATGCTTCTTTTGTCTGAAAAGTGCATCCAGTGTATGCTGCAGGCATTGGATGAAGATGGTTACATACAGTATGTTGTCCAGCAGTTTCAGGGTGATTAATTTGTGAAGAACTGATAATCTATTGACTTAACACTGTCTATCACACACCATCCCACCTCTCCTCTGTTTCCATCCCCGTGTTTTTGTTGTTCCACAGAATATTATCTGAAGGTCTGTTAGTGAGGATTATTGTGGTTGCGGTGAAATGCCAAGGCTAGTGCAGGACGGCCGCCCCCATCCTCGTTCCCTGCCGCCTCGGAAAAGATATTGATCCAATCAGTGGCCACGGACCTTGACTTTTTTCCGTCCGTTCAAATTGCTTTTTTCACTCATATTCCTTTTTCCACACCATATTGGCTGCTCACAGTCTCTGACGAGCTCATATTGGACAGGGTAAATTAAATATTACAAGGCACTACAGGAGGTTGCAGAGGGAAAATACGGTCAGATAAGTTTTTCTCACAGTGTTTCTGTGTTTCTTTTGTTTTGTCGCTATTTGAGAAAATGTCGTACTGAACGTGGTTTTCAGTTGTTCTGAGAGAGTTGATTCTGAGCAAAAGTCAAAAATTGCCATAATATTGAATTTCTAATTTTGATCTATAGTTTTTCCTTACTCTATTATTACCATGCTACTAAAAATAAATATTTTTCAGTTTACTAAAATGGAAGTAACAGAAATAATTATAGTGCAGGAGACAAAAGAAACGGTTAAACATCTGTATTGGTCAGTAAGTGTCTAAGAAAGAAATGTAAAATGACACAACTATTGACATAAATGTAGTTCTTCGGGTTTTTGGTTGAAGCTTCATTGTGGTTGGTAAACCAGCCCCTTGTGCTTGGTGAGCTCCCTCTCAAAGGCCTTATCCACGAGATCTTCCCAGGGGTCTGAGAGCTTGATGACTTGTCTTGATGATTCGGACACAATTTGGATACGATATCTAGTCTGAAAGTAGTCCCTTGCAAAGAGGCCAGCAACGTCTGTCATAGCTGTACCCAGTTCTGGCGGGGGATGGTTTATTTATTTATTTATTTATTTATTTATTTTTCTACCTCAGTATTTTATTCTATTGTATATATTGTCTATTGTATTTTTATTGTATTCAAATATACCGGATTGCTATGACGACCTAACTTCCCCTCAGGGATGAATAAAGTCATCTATCTAGCTAGCTATCTATCTTGAGGGACAGGACTGCTAGCTCCATCAACTCAAGTTCTGATGCTTTCCTTCGGGACCTTCAGGACTTGATCATTGTGTCCATGTGGGCCGCACATTTCCACAGCTCAATCCATGTCACTTTCCTCTCTAGTGTCTATTGTCCCACCTTGTCAAGGAGCCCTCCCCCAGAACCAGGCATCTCCTCTCCTTCCTCTTGGCACTGTCAGTCTGTTTAGTTGGAAGCTTAAGTCACTCATGCCGCGTTTCCACCGGCATGGTACGACACAGCACGGCACAGCACAGCACGGTATTTGCGTGTTTCCACTAGCACGTAGTACCTGGTATCAGGTACTACTTTGGTATTGCCTCGGCCCTGGTTCCAAGTGAGCCGAAGCGAGACTAAAACGTGACGTCAGCCGACTGCCTTGATTGGCCGACGAGTGTCGTCACTGGAAGCGTCATAAGCGCACGACGACTGACCAGACTGTAAATAAACACAAGACTCAACCACACCACTTTTTAAAACCCCACTGCTCTTCGACTACACTCGAACACGAGAAAATGGCTTCGCAGAAAAAATCCACGCCATGGTCGGTTGTTGTGTTGTGTTGGTGTTTTTGTTGTTCTGGTCTTCCGGTTTTGTGCGTGGCTTGGCGCGGTGTAAATGACGTCACGGCAGTTTCGCGCAGCCGTGTTATGACGACCCCGCCCACGTCGAGGAGGTACTATATGGTACTCAGTTGTAATGGAAACAGACCCGAACCGTACCATGCCGTGCCGTACCGTGCCGTGCCGTGCCATACCGTGCTAGTGGAAATGCGCCATCAGTGACTCAAGCTAGTGGGAGCAGCTTGCTTATGTTCAGCCTTTCTCCCACTCCTCTCCTCTCCATTTCCTACCAGTCATGACTCAAGTCCAGCTTTGGCCAACTTCCAGGGCTAAGCTACTACCACACCTGGGCCAGTCTGACCACATCTCCTTCCTTTTGGTCCCAGCATACACCCCCTCAGGAAGAGTGATCCTACCACATCCAAGAATGTAATAATATGGCCTGATGATGCCTCTTACCAGCTGCAGGACTGTTTCCAGACAACAAACTGGGATATTTTTGAACATCATGACCTGGAGGATTACACATCAGCTGTCCTGTGCAATATATCAAGCACTGCATAGACACTGTCACTGTGGACAAGCGCATCCAGGTGTATTCAAACCAGAAGCCCTGGATGACAAGAGAAGTCCAGGGCCTGCTCAGGGACAGGAACACTGCTTTCAGGTCTGGTGATGAGGCAAAATACAGTGCTGCCAGAGCCGACCTGAAGAGAGGCATCAGGGGGGCCAAGGCTGCTTACAAGAGGAAGATTGAGGACTACCTGAACAGCAACAACTCAAGGTGGGTGCGGCAGGGGGTCCAGCACATCACCAGCTACATACCCGGAGGATCTGAGGTGGTTGGTGACGCTTCGCTGGCAGAGGAACTCAACCACTTATTTGCCCGTTTCGAGTTGGATCCACCAGAAGAAACTACATCCTGTCTACCAGCCCTCAGCAGCCACACCCTCACTGTGGAGGAGTACGAGGTGAGGTGCACACTGAGGGCGGTCAACCCGAAGAAAGCTGCAGGACCCGATGCAGTTCCAGGGCGTGTGCTGAAGGACTGTGCTGAGCAGCTGGCTGGGGTCTTTACCAGGATCTTCAGCCAGTCACTATCACAGTCCACCATCCCAGCCTGCTTGAAATCATCAATAATTGTCCCACTTCCCAAAAAGAGCTACATCAGCAGCCTGAACGACTACCGTCCACTGGCACTCACCCCCATCGTGACCAAATTTTTGAGAAACTGGTCAGAAAGCACTTCACCGCTCACCTTCCACCCACCTTTGATGTACACCAGTTTGCGTACAGGGCCAACAGGTCTACAGAGGACACAACTTTACTTCAACATTCTCCCACGCAGACTGGTGACCAAACTGTTGGACTTGGGACTACCACACTCACTCTGCCTATGGTTAGAGGACTTCCTATCGGATAGGCCCCAGAGAGTGAGAGTAGGGCCCCACACCTCATCAACCCTCCGCCTCAGCACTGGCTCCCCACAGGGCTGTGTGCTGAGCCCCCTGCTCTACACTCTTTATACACATGACTGTACCCCTACTCACACCAGCAAATGCATTATAAAATTTGCAGACGACACCACTGTAGTGGGGCTCATCTCTGGGGGGGACACGTTCACCTATTGGGGCGAGATGGAGCAGCAGGCTGGGTGGCGCAGGGACAATAATCTGGTGCTCAGTACCAACAAAACCAAGGAGCTGATCATCGACTTCAGAAAAAACAAAACAGACATTCAGCCCCTTGTCATCGGCAGGGACTGTGTGGAGGGGGTCTCAGTCTTCAGGTTTCCGGGCGTGCACATACAGGGGGACCTCAGCTGGAGCGCTAACACCACAGAGCTGGTAAAGAAAGCACAGCAGCAGAGACTCTACTTCCTGAGGATCCTCATGAAGAACCACCTCTCCCAGATACTGCTCGTGTCCTTCTACTGATGCTCCATAGAGAGCATCCTGACATACTGCATCTGTGTATGGTTTGCCAGCTGCACAGATGCAGAGAGGTCATCAGCAGTGCCCAGAAAATCATCGGCTGCCCCCTCCCCTCCCTGGAAAAGCTTTACAGTTCCAACTGCCTCAAAGGAGCCCAGAACATTATCAAGGACCCATCCCAGCCCGGCCACATCCTATTTGAACAGTTACCCTCAGGCAGGTGATACAGGACAATGAAAACCCACACAAACAGACTAAAAAACAGCTTCTATGCTAAGGCCATAACTGCCTTAAATGATCACAGGAAATAATTCATGGACTGGTGCTATGTATATACTGTATATATGTGGATGTATGCGCAATTTTGTTTTGTTTTGAATTTTTCTATGTTTTTATCCCTTTTATCTGTTTTATTTATATTTTATACTATGTTTTTTTTGTACACCTGCACTGAAGATGGCACTTAAATTTCATTATGCATTGCATAATGACAATAAAGATATTCTATTCTATTCTGTTCTATTCTATTCTATTCCCCATACTCCAATACCTCCCTAGTTCTTGTCACATTGAATTCCTCTTCCTCTCTTTTTTCCCTCCCTGTCTCTCACTCCCTCTCTCTCTGCTTTCTCCCTCATGCTGTATACCTGGTCTGTATGGGTGTAGGTAATAGGAAATGGGGCAGGTGGTTAGCTAATAGTTGACTGAGGTGTTTCCTGCAGACCCTGCTCTCATTCAAACAAGACCCAACAGGCTGAAGTGTGGGCTGGGCGGCTGCAGATGTGTAGCAGCAGGTCAGCTCTCACATTGAGTCATGGCTGACAGGGTTTCTTGGACAAGGCTGTGCTTGTCCAGCTCATAGTTATCTTCTGTGGACATAAGGTTTAGGTTTGAATTGGGATACCTCTCATTAGCTTTTTCTTCCGCATCATTAGAGCTTCCATGTTGCTGTTAGCTGGTATGACAGTGGAGGACATACAGTTCTGTGAAATAACAAAACGTCTAATGGTCCTTTATGTGCAAACAGCAAGCACTGACCAGTTTTCATGAGCATCAGTGTTCCAGTTTTGAGACTTGTCCTGGATTTTGTCATTTGCATATGATATGTCGCTTAATTGGAACACATAGAAACCTGGTTATTTATATCATTGTCTATATGATCATAATAGTGTCCAGGTTTGTAATTGTTGGTGTGCAGGTTCATTTCTGAGTACCAGTTAGAGCTCAGTATAATTGTGAGTGAGTGCTTTGGACAGGAAGCACTGTAGCACTCCTGTTGAGCAGTTGGCACCTTGCATAGTAGCCTCTGCCATCACTGTATCAGTGTGTGTGTGTAAATGAGTGAAGTGTGTGTATGGGTTTTGTGTGTAATCCTAACAGTAAATTGCAACTGGCCTACACCTGTCAGATATGTGCTATAAAGTATACTCATCTATTAAAAAATTGTAAAATTGTACAATACTCAAGTAAAATGTACATACTTACAATCCATCATTTGAAGTTGTTGATTAGATTATTCTAATATCATTTGGAATTAACTGTAAACACTGTTTCCTTTAGGTAAATATTTATGGGGGTTAACTACCAAAGCGAGTCCAAAAAAGTTGGGATGCTAAAGTTGGGTCCAGAGAAGTCGCAGACATTTCTGGATGTTGTTAATATCGGTCTTTCTCTTTGCATGGTAGAGTCTGAACTTCATTTGTAAATGCACAAACCATGAGCCACACGAAGTGTTCCTGAGCTCTTGTAGTAATATCCTTTATACATTCATGTTAGTTTTTAATACAGTTGCCTGAGGTCACGTACATTCAACGTTGGTTTTTGCCCCTTACATGCAGAGATTTCTCTGGGGTCTCTGAATATTTTGTGAGTGGTGAACCTCGTCTTGCGTGTCTTGCTTGTGGATGCCCCTAAAACAGATGCTGTCACCTGTTACCAATGAACCTGTTAACCTGTGAAATGTTCCTACACCTAAAAGAATTCTTAGGCCAAAATGCAGGACTTATGCATTTCAATTACACTGAAAATTACCATCCATTTGAATTACATAGTTTTAATAAAAATTAGCTAATAAACTTAATGTGAAGCAAGTAATACAATTTATGTAATATGAACTCAATGTCCTTCCACTACACAGCAGTGTAGTAACCAGGTTTATGCTTTCAATATTAATAAAGCCAATTTGTTTGCACAAACCCAACAGTTTAAATGAATGCAGTCATTTTGAGTTTATTAGTACTATTACATAAATCTTATTACTTGCTTCAAATCAAGTTTATTAGTTAATTTATTTTAAAACTATGGAATTCCAATAGATGGAAATTTTCTATGTAATTGAAATAAGTGGCCTAAATATTTTTGATATTTTTTGAGTGTAACGTGTTTTTTGAGCATTCTACAATTTTCCCAGTCTTTTGTCGCCCCAGTTCCAACGTTTTTGGAATGAGCATTATCTAGTTCTTTGGAAACACGATGAACCGTTGAGATAACGCCCCTCAGACTCCACACAAAAATCATGCATATGCCTTTTCGTACCCCTGAACTGGTATTTCTAAAACAAGAAGAGAATATGCACACCTAAGATGTGACTTCATAGTAAAACATTGTTTAGTAATCCTGGACATGCTGGTGTGTGTGGAGTGCAGCCAGAACTGAGACATGCTGTTAATGGTACAGTGATAATAAATGTATAGTAGGAGGCAGGTGAGACCATCTATCCCCCTACTGGCATTTAATAATGATGATTGAGATGTTACCGTGACGATGTTCGTGTGGTGACAGTTGTTCTGATGCTGTCGAGAACCTTGCCAGTGATACAGTCGTTAAATTGCACTTTTTCATTTTTGCCGTCCTGCCATTCTTTTCATTGTCAGGTCTAATGAGTGGTGGAACAGGCACAAGTATCAAATGAAATCACATGCTTTGAAGGTGTGTATAACATCCATTCATGCCTATTTGTGCAACTTTCTAAATTTGACAAAAATAATGTGTATGCATATTTGTGTCTTTGTGCACAGAGCTTTAGTTGTACGCGACACAAATTTTAAAAATCTGGCCTCAGGTGCCGAATGTAGTGCAAGCATTGTGTCTCTTTCTGCAACATTCTTGTCACATCTGTATAAAAACAAAATGAACATTTACATGAAAGACACATCCACTACCATTCAAACGTTTGGAATCACCTATTGATGTTTTTCTGCTCTGCTTCAATATTGGAATATTTGCATAGATAAAAACAATATATTCAGACACAAATGTATTATTTATATTTGAAGTGGTTTTGGGCCCAAAACATAAATTAATTAAAAACTTTTTTGAAAAATCTGACAGCAGAGAATACTGATGGAACAATAGAGGGAAAAATCCTCTAATACAAATCTGATTTTGAATTCATTTTCCAGTCCAGAAAAAGCAAAACTCCAATATTATTATAAAACCACTACTGTGCCTCTGCAGTCTCCTCAGTGTTTAAACTGAACAGGTTTAAACTGTGATTTGACTGTGATTCATAGTAGGGTTGCAAAATTCTGGGAATTTTCAAAGTTGGAAACTTCCCATGGGAATAAATGTGAATTAACAGGAATAACCAGGGAATTTACAAAAATGCGCTTACTGCAGGGCTATTGAGGCCACGCCCCCTACCTGCACAGGTGATTTCTGTACCTGGACCACACTTTAGAGCCCAGAGCACACAGAGACTATTGAGGACACACATTTGAGCTCGTGGACTACATAATATTGTTCAATAAAATAATTCAAACTTGATAAAGTTCTACTTACAGATAAATCTGTTGAAATGTTTTTTTAATTGTTTTATTTTGCATATCTGCATATGACAAAACAAAAATTTCCGGGATTTTACTGTAAAGTTTCCACGCTTTTGCAACCCTAGTTCTTAGTATGCTCATCTGATATTTGGTGATCCAGTTCCAGAAGTGCTAACTATAAACCAAGTTTTGAATCTTTTCACAGATTTTGATGCTAAACTTTCATTTCATCTTTTGCCAGTGACCAGTGATTTCTTATATTCTATGTAACTGTTGCTCAGTGGTCCTTTGTCTCTCTCTGCCTTCACTTGTCGGTCTGGTTGAATCATTATACAGCGATTGCTTTTTTTGTTTTTGTTTTTTTTCAAAGCCTTCATACAAAATAACATCTATTTGTAAAGAGGACATTCTACAACTTAAAAGCATGAAAGACCATTCAAAAACAGCAGTCCTGTCCATCACCTGACTGACCTGAATCAAGTTTTTGTGGCAGGAGATTCCAAAATTTTGAACTATATTTCAAGAAGCCAGCACTCAACAGATAGACGATGTCAGATGTGTGACCAATTAAAAGAACACATCATAAAAGGAAACACTGAAATCCTTCTCACAATAAGAAAGCAGAGATTTGCCTGTTAATTTGGCTTTGATGGTCACTCGTGCCAAGTAAGCACAGAGCCAGTAATGTCTGCACACTGCCCTGTGCCAATTTCCTGCCAGACTAGGTGGGTATCCTGACTTGGAGCTGGGGTAGGGTTTTACATGGGGGTATGCTACACTGACCACTAGTGTAGAGAAGGGGGGCTGGCAGAAGCCAGTGAAGGGAGAAGCTACCCTGAAGAGAGGTGAGAACTGGGAGGGGGTTTGAATTGTTTTGTCTAGAATTCCTCAAGCACAACTACAAAGATGTTGCAGGGGCCAAAAGCGCTTTTGAAAGTTTCTAAAAGGAGAAATTTATTGTTGGATAAACCGTCCCCAATTCGCCACTTTCTCACCACCGCCGGGGGAGGACAACCTTTGACCTCCAGTATCAAAGTACAGGGTGACGCCACAGCAGCCACCCAGCCAGCCAGAGCCGTCCCTCTCTGACTGCACCCCCACCACCACCACCCAACCTCACACACTCCAATTTCACCCCCACTGCTCTGCCCCACTCAACCGCAAGAAAAAGCCTGAAATTCATGTCTTTCTCTTTGGTCTCTCCCGAGCCGTCCCTGTGGCTCAGGAGTCAAGAATTCAATTAGTTAAAAAAAGAGAAGAAAAGAGCGAGGCTGCAACAATGCAGCAATAAGGGGGCAGAATGTGCGTTCCCACACGCTAAATACAGGGCGCTTTCCCTGGGGCCCACAGAGCCAGAGGACCCACACCGCAGGAGGCGAGAATAATCACAGCTCCCTCTGAACCCCCTCATTACACACACACACTCACACACACACACCTTACTACATTCTTACACACACACAGAGATAGCTTCATGCAGACACGCATTACAGGCAGACATTCTCTTGAAGAGAGACACACCTTGCAGACGCCCCACACTTAATACACACATAAACACAGACTGAGAGAAACTTCCAGCACACACACACACACACACACACACACACAACACATAAAGACCTCTCATTATATGCTGGCCTCATACAGGTGTTCTCAGGTCTCAGGTTTACAAGGGAAGGGTGTTTTTATGTATTCACTTTTGCAAGACACACACTGCTGTATGTTGAACATGGTACACACATAGACAAACAACTGTCCAAGTCTGTTTCCAAATGTTCTAAACAACTAATACTTGCAGAATACGATAAGATAGAAAATATACAGATAACATACTGAATTTTCAACATGTTAAACTTCCATAACTAAGTAAAGAAGAAGAACAGAGGGCAAGTATAAGTGTTTGTTTCTGTCCGTTATTTTTACTCTAATCATTTTAATACAATTTTGTAGATCTGTAACTAACTTATCATTACCAACCAATCTTGATGACCAATCTTTTTTCAGATTGATTTTTAGGTCTGTAAGGTTGGGTTGGGCATTATGGTTTAAATCAATATCACTATTATGGCAGAAACAATTAATTGATTCATAATTTATTAATTATATAAAAGTCATTCAAGTGAAAACTGGCAACAATTTTGATAATTACGTGAGTATCAAGTAAAAATCTAAATGTGTCTTGCTTTTTAAAATGTAATGATTTGCTGCAGGTTTCTGTATCACTGTAACTTGAAAATCTTTTGCTTTTGAAAAATACAAGACATCTGAATTATATAACATAATTATATGATATGGCATTTTTTCATATTTGTGATAAATTGCTTAATTATACAAATAATGGATAGATTAACTGAGAAAGAAAACATTTGAAAGAAAAACTAAAGCCCTGACCACAGTAATATATCATATTTTTACAATAATAATTAGTAATTAGTATTTGTTTCATAATAAAAGTATAAAACAAATGATAAAAGTATGAAAATTCATATATAAAACAGGAGAGGTTCAACTAATGTGTTTCCACAATTGATCACACTTTACTTCATTTAATTTCACAGAGCCCAAAGTCATGTATTTAACAATCATAAAGCCAACGATATTTTACAATTCTTTCTCACAAAAGTGAAGCTGGAGTTGTTTTCATGAAATGGTTTAAATGATTATTGAATTATCTAATTCGTTCTAAATTAATTTTTGGACAATTGTGTAATCACTTCCACACTACATTTTTGTCCAAAGTTGTTTTGTTCTTTAGTGACTACAGGTCACAACATATTTTAGTTATTGAGTTCCAAGTCAAAGCAGCAGGCTTGATTGGTTACCTTTCCTATAGAACTTATTGACAGATCTCTGGCTTTTATTTAATATGTATATTTTGTTGAACCACATTTTGCATTTTGAATTATGAACAAAAATCACTGGAGTCAAAGTGTTAAAGTAGACATGTGTATTGATCCAGGCACCATAGAGCCCCAACAGCGTGGGAGTGTATGATGTGTACTGGCGGCAGTGTTATTCATACAGCACATTATCCTAATGAGCGTCACTCCCACCACATTTTGAGCAGGACAAAGCTCTGTGATCACTGAAGCTCTGCTTCTAGTGGTTCCCAATTTAAAACTTGTCAGTCGCGCTTCTCGCTGACCCTTACCATACAAACACTTGTCACAGAGACCTCCTTTCACTGACTCGCACCAAAAATGTCACCAAATTATTGTGGCTCTGTGACTGTTTGATTTTCTTCAAATCTTTCTAAAGGATCCATTCATTGGAAGAAGAAAGTCCAAAACGTGCTGTGTTCTGGTCTTCATGGGGATGTAGCTCAGTGCAGTGAAGTGTGTTACCTCCTGATGAAGGCCTTAGGTCATTTCAAGTATCCATCAATTAGTATACATTAATCCATGAATCAGTCAAACATCATATAGTTAAGGACATAAGATTAACATTGTATTTATGAAAAAAATGTATTTAAGAAAAAACATGTACAGCTGAAGTATGGATAGACAGAAAAGTTACACAGACAAGTTAGTTTGACGTTAGTTCTGTACATGCAACATCTACTGCATGTCTGTCAGTCCTAAGAGAGGGATCCTCCTGAGGTTTCTTTTCCTCTGTAAAAGTCGTTTTTTGTTTTTTTTCTGGGGGCGGGGGGTGTTGTTTTTGTGGGGGCTTTTTCTTTCCCAAATTGAAATTAGATGATAATCATAAATGATACAATGATGAGTCAAGAATGAATCAGTGGTACAGTGCATTATCATACACAGACTACACAGAGGCTGAGTGGGTGGAGGACAGACATGCATATATAAAAAGTATGACCATGACCATGTCAAAACCAGACATAATTGTAGATTGTACGATGATCGTCGGGCGACCAAAAGAGACAGTAGGCCGAATACTTTCAAGTGACCTTCATTTAACATACATACATTCATGATTTGTCAGAATTGAAACAAGCTGATGTTTATGAAGATACAAATGCATCAAAAGTGGATGATGTTGTAGATTTGAAATAGCCAGTTTTCAAGAGATCAATCATTTCACATATTCAAGTAAAAATATCACGTACATGTACAAGTTACAGCTTCAAACATGCAAAGATAAATACAGAACAAAACTATTAAGATAAAATAAAGAAAATCTAAAAGAAAAATGAAAGAATAGAGTGATATATAAATCTTTAGATGTGTAATAGCTGTGGAAAGCCATTTTTAACATAAATGAGAGAATGAAATGAAAATAGAGAGAGAGAGAGCTGTGGTCAAGAGACAAAGACGGTGAATGAGAGTGAGCACAGATGGCGAGAAAGGTGAATTAAAATGTTATTTTCTGATTGTTCATAACAGTTATGTTCATCACAGCCAAACATGCCCTCACATCCCACATCACACACACCACCACGCAAAAATGGCTTTAAATTACCAGTTGTTTACGGTGGCTAATGTTAGCTAGCTTTAGATACAGTAGCATTTACAGTACCATAAGGTATGACCAAAGGTGATTCCAGAATCAGCTAACTAACATTATCGCGTTGTTGTGTCTGCTGTGTGTGTCCAGTGTGGACGGTTGTGTTGGGTCCCGGTCTGTTCCAGCTGGATGAACAGAGCCAAGAGGCCGACTGAGGAATGTCCTGGTGACCCTACACACAGGAGACACAAACAGAAGCCAAAAGGACCACAGGGGGGTGGGGATGGGACAGCAGGGTCTGAGTGTGTGTGTGTGTGTGTGTGTGTGTGTGTGTGTGTGTGTGTGTGTGTGTGTGTGTGTGTGTGTGTGTGTGTGTGTGTGTGTGTGTCCATGCATAACAGTGTGAGTTTGTGAGAGAAAAAGTGCATGTTTATGTGCATGCATATGTTTGCCCATGCATATCAGTGTGTAAAAAAAAAAGGCTTAAAGGAGCAAGGGTGTGTGTGTGTGTGTGTGTGTGTGTGTGTGTGTGTGTGTGTGTGTGCGCGTGTGTGCGCGTGTGCGCGCGTGTGCGTGTGTGTGTGTGTGTGTGTGTGTGTGTGTGTGTGTGTGTGTGTGTGTGTGTGTGTCAGCAGGGGTCAGCACTTGCACCCTTTGACCATTGTCCTCCTCTCTGACCGATATAAAAGCATCATAACCCTTTGAGCTCAGACATATTTAGAAAGCAGATAAAAGCACTTTTTACAAACTAGATACACGTCAGGCACAAAGCCCGGGGTCAAGCGCAACAAATTAACAACCCTCTTTCTGACGGGAGGTGGGGGTGGTGGGTGACTGGGCAAAGCTAAACCGCCCCTGGAGTCCAGAGCCAAATGCCTTCACATTCCCAGAGCAGGGATGTGGGCTGTTCTCTTGCATTCATGTGTAATTGGTCCTAGGGGCAGAGGCTGAGATAAATACTGACTTACTTTTTGTGTTTGTATTATGTCCTCTTAATAGAAGACTTGTTTGGAATTCCCTAATTCTAAGTCAAGTCGGCCATTATGAAAGGCAAGAATTCAAATCATTTGTCAATCAGGGTCACAAGTGCTGTCATAGCTCAGTCATACACACAGAAATCCCAACCTTTTACACTTTGAGCTGTTTAGGTGCACATTTGGCAAATATATGGCATATGCTTAAAATGAGATGTGATAAGGAGTACAAGCACACTTATACAGGTATACGGGCTCAACCTGAAATTAATCATCATAGAAAAGCTAGAACCACGCTCACAGAATTATTTCTTCTTTTTTCTCATAATGACACAATTAGTTCATTAGTATGAGTTGTCAATGAATCCATTGTCATTTATCATTAAGCAAACATTTGGTTTGATTCTCCAATGTCGATGATTTGCTGCTTTTCTCCGTGTAAATCTTTTGGACTGTTGGTCATACAAAATTTTTGCACCTTGCAAATTGTGACGTGCATTTATTTCTATTTTCTGACATTTTATATGTTAAAGGAGTGTAAAACTCAATCACTGAAGGGGCTATCATAAAAAAATACAAAAAAATAAGTAGATAAGGTCGTTTCCAGAACGTTCCTCCTGGGGGACCAGGTTAGACCCAGTGATTCTATTGGGGTACAGAACCTGAAAGAATAAACACATTATCTCTTCTGACGTCAACTATTTCTCCAACAAACCATTGTGTGGCCAGAGCATGCCCTCCCAGGGTTTTTTTTATTCTATTTTAATTTTAATGTTTTTATCTTTTAGTATTTTTTAAATGAATGAGTAAGTGATTTGTCAGAATCCCATTTTTTCTAATGGGTAAATATTGCACACATTGTTCTGCTGTTTTGCATTTTTATCAGCAGACAGGTTGGATTAGAACATAGAATATTGCAGATTGTAGTGCAGCGTGTTGTTGCCGACACTGCACCACATGTAGGCTGTTATTATATTATTAATTATTCATATCATCTTGATGGCTGGAAAAATATTTTAATGCCTGTTTTTTTTAATTGAAAATGAAAAATCAGTATTTACATTCCTAGTTTCATCATTTTCGCATGTTAAAAGTTCAAAGATATTGCTGAAGGACCTGTGAAAGTTAGCTTATGATGGTAAGATGCTAGTCAAGTAGCTAGCTAATGAGTGATGTGTGTGTGTGTGTGTGTGTGTGTGTGTGTGTGTGTGTGTGTGTGTGTGTGTGTATATGTGTGTGTATATATGCGTGTGTATATATATGTTTATTTCTTAACCTAAGCCTAGCACACAACATACATACCTAAGTACAAGAAACAGGAAAGAAGAAAGGTTCCACTGGGTACCAAGCTTGCTCCACTGTAATTGTAGCAGAGCGAAAAGGGGTGGGATTCAGCTGATTCAGATAGAGGCCTAGTAATGTAAATACTGTGTATCATTTCTGTACTGAAACGTAACCCAACAAGTCAGAGTAGTAGCAGTTTAAACTCCTGTAGACGATGTTATGATTGCGTACTGAGCTGGCATCAGAGAATGGTAACAGTGTGGACAGCAGCAGTTAGGTGGTGGTGGTGGTGGTCTTGGGAAAGTGTGGTGCTCCCTGTGCGGTCAGCGTGTTGATTTGGAGCTAACAATGTTGGTACTGTTGGACTCAACCCCCAGCAGGGGCTCTCACACTTTGTGTGTGTGTGTGTGTGTGTGTGTTACTACTGCCCATGTCTATGCTTCAGCCTGTATGAATGTGTGTTTGCATGCATGTGTAGATGTGTTTCCTCATAACACTCATTTGTGCCTCTGTGTGTGTGTGTGTGTGTGTGTGTGTGTGTGTGTGTGTGGGGCTGTGTTCCCACTCGGGTAGTTTGTGTGACCCTGTCACACAGGCCCTTAGATAATACAACCAGCTGATGAGGTTACCCAAACGGCAGCAGAGGCCCAGCGTGCTGCTAATGATGAGAGGAGGAGTGAGAGGGGAAGCACAGACTGGGCAGAGGAGGGTGACTCAGTTTGGTCAGAGATATGACTGTCTGTGTGTGTGCATATGTGTGTGTTTAGGGGGGACACTTACCCCACATTAGGCGAGAGAGGCTCTGACCTTAGCAGCTATAATATCAGTGCAAGCTCTGACCCTAGATCAGGTCTGGTTGGTGCTTCAGAAGGGGTGAGAGAGCTAGGGGAGACAAGGGGGGAGTCATTCTTTCATTGTATGGCCAGTGTCCCCTGCCCTGCCTCTGCCAGTGCCCTGGCCCAGTGAGGGGTGAGTAATGTGAGTAATGGAGAGTAATAGGGTCCAGATAGTGAGTGTGACCGTAACCCTATTGTATCCTGTGTCAGTGGGGTCAGAGGTCACCCACCGTGCATACTGGTCCTGGCCCTGCCCGACCCATTTGGACCATAAATGAGTTTACCCAACACTAATTACCGGGGGCCTGCCAGTGGGCCGCGCTGCTTAATGGGCCTGACAGCTGCCTGTCAGGCCCATTAAGCTGCTACCACCACCCCCCCCCCCCACCCCACCCCTTCAGCCCTGTCCTATCCTGCTACCCCTTTAACCCACCCCCCACCCCAAACACATCCCACTCCTCACCCCCGCGTGTTGATGTCAGCAGCATCCCTCAGTTCGGTGCTGTCTGGACAACCTTTAGAAAACCGGTGTCCAGCTGGCTGAATTTGATCTGAATTCAGTTTATCAATATTTTGCTCAGGAAATGACTGTTACATGATAATAACTACAGAAGAGCACAAAATGCAGTCCAGTCCATATCTCTAACCATTTCTCTTGAGGGTGTAGGTTTTGATTTAGAAGTTCTGGGACAAAGTTAAGGTAGTGGTTCCTGCATTTATCTAGAAAATAACACATTTTCACAGGTAGGCGCACCAGTGGCATGGAGGTTTAAAGTTATGATTTGTGCATAATCCCTGGTCCCTCTTTGGAAGTCATTGGCCATCTCTCTCTCCCCTCATTTTCCTGTCATCTCTCTACTGTCCACTGCCCATTCTCTTCTAAAGAATACCTTCAAAAGACAACATAGAAATGTTATGTCAAAGGCCCAATGTGTAGGATTTTGTGGTATCTACTGGTGAAGCTGCACATTGCAATCAACTGAATACCACTCGCCTCACTCTTCCAACCGTGAAGGAGAAACTACAATGGCTGTTTTCAAAAACAAGTTACCACCAGTTCCATTCATTAGCAGCTCCATTGTTTGATCCTTGATCATATCAGATGTACAAGATCGTATAAGATTCTTGTGTCATGAGCTTGGCACAGTTTTCACACATGATGAGGACGACTGAGCAAAGAAAAGATCCGATTAACTTCTTGTTGTCTTGTAGTTAAATGAAGGTACTGACTCACGTCACATTGTGACAGCATTCCTGACCTATGCTTCACCACAGCTGGAGCTAATAGCTTCCTTCCCTTCACTGTGGTTTGCAGGCGTGGAGTTAACCCTGGGGTCAACATAATGTGGTTTCTGGTTTGAATATACATACATACAGTCCCTGAAACAATCTCTGCAATCTTACCCGTACACATTGACATCTTGTTTATCTGCAGACAGTAAATGACTGAATGAATGAAAACCTACTGGGAAATAAATCTGATTTTGATTCTGACACCTTATACCTAAAAATATCTTTGAATTAAAATGTTTGTATCTGAACGAGGTGTTTATTTTGATAGTGGAGAACCAAGAGATGTTTTGTTGGTTTTTGTTCAAACTCTCGTTTCTTTCTTCTTTGTATGTATTTTAATTTTTGTGTCACTTAGCCTCAATATCCTTAGAGCATTTGACATGGCACACCTAGTTTTAGACCATTCCTTTAGACTTGCCAAAACATGGGGCTGATGTTTTATCCAACACGTTCTTACCTCCAGCTCATCAAAAACTGCTTCACCTAGAATGCTGTAGGTACCCCTCCTGCATCAGTTTTGCAGGTCTCCACCGTCAAGTTAGCAACAATTAATATGCAACGTCCAGTTAAGGCTTTTAAAATAAAGCTTGCTGAGAAACACCTCACCTGAGTTTAAGTCGCAGTTTGATTAGGTTTAGGCACAAATACTTGGTCTGGGTTAAAATAAGTATGTTACCTATTACCTAGTATGTTAATGTAAGTAATGTTACATACGCAAAGTAAGTAAAAGAAGTCGGTGTTGACTTTGGTTTCACATAGGACACAAACAGCAGTCTGTGTTTGTTTGGAGCCTCCAGCCACCCTAACCTTCTACATATGTGGACTTTCTCATTGTTTATAGGACCTCACTTGACTTCAACAGCACGTCAAAACCAATGACAGTATAAAGAATGGACAAACCCTGAGTGATGTCACCCATAGGTTTCCGAAGCACTGTTATAAAGCCGCCACCATGTTGTATGCTTCTTCTGCCTCCCGGCTAATCTAAATATTAGCAAAGACGCGGATCATCGGCAGACCTAAGGGGGGCTGAATGACGCCTGGGTAAACAAACCATCTGTAGCGGCACCTACCTGTCAATCAAGCGGTCACACAGTTAATTATTCATAACTTTAAGCCTTAATATTATCTGAATGGGTGAATAAAAAAATAATCACCATCCTCACAGTTGTCATGAACGTAGAAATTAACTATAGAGACCAAAACTGTTGTCTGAACAAGGCTGTAAACATGTTTATTTCTGCTGTGAAGTTGGGTATTTTAATACAGGCGCTTATGGAGACTCACTTCTGGAGCCAGTCTCAAGCGGCCGCTAGAGGAATTACAGTTTTTAGCACTTCCGCACTGGTTTCATTTCCCAGCACCGGAGGTTGCCGCTTGATCAAAACACAACGCCAGAGGTCAGGGTGCGTCTACAGCATTACAGTTCTGACCAAGCTGCTGTATTTGTTTACAGCCTTGCAGCGTTGTCCATGCTGGAAGACACAACCATGCATGTAAGTAGTATGTTCACTGGCTTCAGAGGTGTCAGTGTATGAAGTCTGCCCTCAGAGCTGCCCAACCACCAGCAGGAATTCAACAAGTGGAGGATAGTGTGAAGTGAGAACACTGAATATCAGGACATCAATATTAGACATCATCAAACAGCATTTTAGTCTGTTTTGAAATATATATTCCTCCTGTCCTTCTCTTTTCCACTCATTTTATGATTCCACAGAAATCCCGCCTCTGTATCTCCATCTACAGTATTTTCATGCCGCCGGCAGCATTTTGTCAGTAACTGTCTCTCTCTCTGTGAAAGAGGCGGGTCCTACCCACTGTCCATCAACCCTGTAGGAGGGCACTAAGCCCTGAGACTCTGGCCCGGCCCAACAGAAGCCCCCTGCCACCAACACCCCTGGTCACCACCCCACCCTCTACATAGCTTCTAGCACCCGAACACACCTCGTCAGCCCACTCCCACAGCGCTCCTCCCCTCTCCTTTCACAGCTCCCCCACCTCTCCACATGCGTGGCATTCACTGTGCATACCTAGGCTGCTAATTCCAACCTGCCACTCCAATCAAAGGATCACGACTGTTGTAGTTTTCTTCTCTTTTCTTCTGCTGGGAAACAATGTATGCTGGATGGAGGCAGGGACAAGGCTGTGTGTGCTATGTGACAGCAAAGACAATCCTTATCTGATCATCATTAAATACTTATTTGGCTTTGTCATGATAAACAATTTCAGACAGAGCTACTGTCCCCGTCTTTATATTATTTTGTACAATAGTTTATGAAACTCAATCCTGTTCCCAGAGTGGTAGATGAGTACCATATAATATATTGATAAATAGAGTCAATAAAGTAAATGCATGGCAAACTTAGTAGACCTTAGTAGATCAAAAATGTGTCAGGAGAGTATTTAAAACAATTGTAACATTAAACATGAAATAATATTTAAGCTATTTAAAGTTTGAAGCTGTTAGAGGTCAATAAATATTTATATTGTGTAATTTTAGGTCTGCTACGAGACTTGAGACTACAAGTCCATTATGTCATTTTAAATTGAGTGTATTAAATATTTTGTTCAGATCAGACGAGGCAGTTTAAAGTGTCACATTGTCTCTCCAAACTTAAAAAGTACAAATGAATCAATAGTGACAGGCATTGTGATGCTGTTAACCAGTTGGTGATGGTTCAGTGATTGATGGTAAATGAGGCTGTTTGGTAGCCTGGTTGCTCAAACAAGTCATCTGTAACAGCACCTACCTGTCAATCAAAGCGTCCACGCTGTTAATTCTGCATAACTTTAAGCCTTAATATCATTTGAACAGGTGAGTTGTATAAAAATTCACCCTCAGTACAGTTGTCATGAACGGGGAAATTAGCTATAGAGACCAAAACTGTTTTTTGTACCAGGCTGTAAACATGTTTATTTCTGCTGTGAAGCTGGACATTTTAATTATGGAGGTTGAAATGTTCTGCAGCCAGCCTCAAGTGGCCATTTGAGGAATTACAGTTTTTAACACTTATGCATTGGCTTCATTTCTCAGCCATGGAGGTTTTCGCTTGGTGGTAGTTAACACCTGTGTCTGTTTTTATAAGTTTTACCAGCATGAATATTTCATATCTGAATGTCAGTGTGAATTTTAGTGCCAGTTATACTGACAACTATGAAATATTTGTTAGCCAACGCGTGGACTGTCTGAATGATGTCTTCTTATATGTGCTGCCTGAGATATGAATGATAAGGTCCAGATAATGATATTTGTTCTGATGTTGTTGTAACACTTTCAGATCTTAGTTTTTGTTCTGCTGGTTTAAACACTCTCTGTCTTTCTGTACAGCACCTTTGGAACAGGAACTGCATGCTGTGAGAACTTCTCCCCTCTTCGTATCTGGGATGTTGAACGGTAAGTCAGGATAGTGCTCCAACATGCTACACATTGTAACACAAACAACATTTTGCTCGTTGTACTTTAGATGTTTTGTCATCCTTCATGCTACTGCAAGCATAGCAAGTAAACTTTATAAAACGCCCAAAGTTCTGTACAATGCAAACATGAGAAAGTTGAAACAGAATGCACTGCAGTCCTGCTGAATGATACATAGTTGTATACATACACAACCAGTCAAAGTCCAGGTTTAGTAGGGCTTTCTTTGAATTCATTCCCATCATAATTGTATATGTTACTAATGTATCAACAGTTTGGTACCAGGTATTCAAACGTGCTCACCCTCTCCACGAGTGTGACGTTGATTCTCAGGTGTGTAGGTGTAGTTTCCTTGCTGCTTCCTCTTTTTTCTAAGTTCTTGAATCCAGATATTTTATTTTTTAATGAAGGACATTTACTTTGTTTCAGATTTTTTTTACAGATGTACAAGTCTTATATAGCTATTACATTGGCCCCATATACATCACGGCAGATGGGATGATTCCAGAGATTTAATGATTTAGAAGGCTTACAGGCAGGTGCAGATAGGTAGTGAAACAGGGGTAAGCAGATACAGGTCCAGGTTAAAGTAACAAAAGCTCCAAATAACAAAAAGAAAAGTAACATTGCAACTGGGACGAACAGATTATGAGGGGGATGTAAGAGGGCTGATTAGGAAATGAGACGAGGCCAGGAAACTGCAGAGCATATGAGGGGAGTTGGAACAGGTATGTAGATGGCAGGGCAGTCAGGTGATGAGGGACTGCAAAATGTAGTTTAACACTGATCTCAGGTGAGGTTTGAAAAAAGGTTTACTACAGACTTCAAGGGAAGTAACTACAGGCTATTTTCTTGTAATATTTATTGTTAAATTTGTGTCTAACTTTTTATTTTTGTTTGAGATTTATGTTCACAAAATAAAGCGCAATATATAAATAGAAAATTCTAGTTACATAAATAAATACACACTGAATGTAGTAAGCATTTTGCAGTCAGCCTATTCCTGTCATATAAAAAAGAAAGTGCACATATACACAAATATTAGCTGCACGTCAAAAATGTCCCTATCAAAGTTTAAACCAGCTTTTGCTCCCACTGTCTCATCTTCTGTGTAAAGGTTTGAAAGAGGTTTGAAAACACCGTGGAACAAACTAGTCTTGAGCAAAGAACAGATGAAAATGAGGGGCCTCTGAAAATTCCTGCCTCTGAAAGGAGAGGCTTAAACCTGATACATCCCTGCCAAGGCTGCTGTAATTCCCAGCTTTACCTGGGCCAATTAAAACAGGCCGACACAACACAGCACAGGGCTGGACACAAAAAGCTGCTTCCTGCTCCCAAATGGTCGGGAAATCTGAGGAGGGTAGAAGACGGGAGACACACAGGAAGAGTGAAGGAAGGGATGGGTGGGCAGGTTATTCTGGAGGGTGCAGGTGGTGAGACAAATGAACATGGTTACGAGGTGTAACAGACCTAGATAATACATGTGATTTATTTTGCTCCCTGGCCAAACGTGAAAAACTGTCTGCCCCTGACATGGAAATGTATTTATGATGAACAAGATGTTCATAAAACCATCCACAAAATCACGAAATCACCCTCCACCACCAGTGAAATCTATGAAAATGTTCCATGCTATTATTCCTTAGATACACTGTAATTTTACTCTTATACTCTACTTCGCTACTTAAAAAATCATAATGTGCTGAGTAGGCCTACAGTTTGAATTATATTTCAGTCTTTCATCTTTCATTCTGTATTTTTGAAGCCAATAAGCCTTTCATCTGATTTCAAACTGACCAATGAAAACTATGAAACATGGACAGAAAAAAACCCTGCCAGAAACTTTCCATGGGAAGTTAAGCTGAGGGTTTTTGGAAATATTCCAAATTGGAAACTTTCCATGGGAGTTATGGGAATTTATGGGAATTAACTGGAAATTTGGGGCAATTTAAACAAACTGTATCATATCAAAACATAAATATATTTATTAATTAATTTTATTTTGTCATAAGCAGACATCCATGCAAAATAATACAATTAAAAACATTTCAACAGATTTATTTGTAAGTAGAACTTTATCAAATTTTAATTATTTTATTAAACAATCACTTCTTTCATTGAACAACAGAAACATGAATGTTGAGTTAAATATTACTCATCCCCCCCAGGATAAATAAATCCTTAACAGTTTCCTGTTAAAGGCCAACCGTCAATTTTGTAAATTCCCAGTTTATTCCCATAAGTTCCTGTTAATTCCCATAAATTCATGTTAATTCCCATAAATTCACGTTAATTCCCATGCAAAATTTCCAAATTCCCGCAATTTTGTAACCCTACTCCAGAACATGTCACTGAAATGTCCAACTTCACAGCAGAAATAAACATGTTTACAGCCTGCTACAAAAAACTGTTTCAGTCTCTATAGCTAATTTCACCGTTAACGACAACTGTACTGAGTCAGATTGTATTTTAACTCACCTGTTTAAGTTAAAGTTTTGCATGATTAACAACATGGCCACTTTGATTGACAGTTGGGTTACGTTACAGATAGTTTGTTTGAGCACCCAGGAGTCATACCTTAGGTCTGCAGATAATCCACGTCTTTGCCGATTTAGCTGGAAGTGGAAGAGGCAGGATAGTCAACATGTCGGTGCCGCATATTTTGAGGTTCAAAATCGGCTCCTCAGACACCTACAGGCGACGTCATGCATCACTCTGACAAGTACAGCGCAGGAGTTGGGAGTAATGCAGGACAGAGAAAGAGAACAGCATTATTGGACACAGTGAAAATAACAAAGAAAAGACGGATGAGTGCCCGCCGTTCAGAAAATGCTAGCACGTCCAAAATGGCCTCCGTTTGAACCATTTGTATCATGAATCAGAGAAATGTGTTTTTCTAAAAATAGATATTTTTCTTTTGATTAAACAACAGTCAAAAAGTAACTAATGCTGAGTTTTTGAGAAGAATACAAAGTGCATCATACCTCTACCTTTGAAAACGTTGTTGCTTGTTCAGATTTGAATGGCAGATAGGCAGCTTCACTGGGGTCTGAGGGTGAAATGGCTTTGTTGCTATCATCCAGGCACCTCGAGAGTGTCTCACACAATCACCTGTTGTGATTTTATATCTGATAAAGAGCTGAGAGGAGCATACCAGTCTGTGTGTGGGTGTGGATTCAGATGGGTGCAGGGTGAGAGTGAGGGTGATCAGGGTGCATTGTTCATGTTTACTGTTATCGCAGACATTGAAGCTTACCGCTTGAACCTGCACTGGTGTCACATCCAAGCAACATCAGAACAGATCACGTCTGTCCGGCAGATAGACAAATATCTCAATAGATTTCTCGATATGCTAATATCTTTTCGTTTGAAATGAATATCCCACATGTTATTATCTCAGTTGTGTGGAATGGTAACTTGTACGCTCTTGTAAACAGACCGGCTAACCCACAATTCCCGTAATTCTTTCAGAGAGAGATACCTCCTCCTCCCATGACACACCACCATCAGCCCCTACACAACAGAAGCCACCAGCATCAGCCTCAAACCCCGTGCATTAGTGTAACTACATGTTCCTTTGATTAGAGATCCACCTGAGCCAAAACATTCTAAACAAGATACTGTTACACCTGCAGCGCCAAACAACGAGCAGCTAAACAGCTGCTGCCACAGCCAGATCACAGAAAAGAGATCGCAAGCTTCCAGGAAGGATTCCAGCACTCACTTCCTTTCTGTGTGGAAAATAGTGGCGGCACAGTGAGAAATGTTTACAGGTCATATGACAGACAGACAGACAGACAGACAGACAGACAGCACTTTACTGTGTTTGTCATAAATCTTCACTCTAAACAAATCAGTTATTTTTGACATGCAGTTAAACAAGTTGGTTTGCCATCCAGGCAGCGAGAAGTTGAATTTTAACAAACCAGGAATTACACAGACTGAGATTTGAAAGAGTGCATTATTAACTTGAATACCCCTCTCCTCACCCTCGCAGAAACTAATATTACATTTCTACCATGTTCTGTGAATTGAGCCCTCTAAATCTGACACACTGAACCTAAGCAAAGTAAACAGAATTTTAGACCATCAACCTCACCGGCTATAAGACCAATTTTAGTCAGGCTTTATCTTTTCTTCAAACAACTGAGGCTCCTTTCATGTAGAAATACGTATGATTATGTTTACCATAATGTAATGTTAGTTATTTTTAAAAGGCTGAAAGACAGACGCCGAGCTGGGCTGACTGCTGTTGGACTAGTCAGTAATATTAGCTGGCTGCTATGTCTGCTGTTGTTGACCTTGTTGATGTTTGGCTGTTAGCAAAGTTGTCGACTCGCTAGTTTTTGATCATAAGTTATATAATCAGAACAAATACTCGAGTACAGCTGAACACATTTACCACAGTAATTACACTCTGAAACTAGAGACAACAAATCACAACAAATACAAATTTCTACTCAATGTTGCTTTAAAACTATGCAGACAATGAACACAAGCCTGGATTTATTTTTTTTAATAATTGCAATTTAGATGACAAACACAATATCGGTCAGAAAAACAAACTGTACCTTTGTACCTTCATTTCTTGTGGTTGGCACCAATAGGCTAACTGCTAGTTGTAAAACTTGTATGGTAACACTTAGGCGGGGTCATAAAGCTCAGGCTCCCATTGAGCTCTTTTGCCTTTGATTTTAATTTCATTTAACACTTTCTCTTTTTCCTTCCATCGCAATTAATTCTGTGTCTTCTTTCCATCTCGGCTGTACAAAGAGCTCTTATGATCAGCCATATAGAGGAGGGATCCCACACAAGTGGCACCATTGGAGCAGCACCCAAACTTTTCACAGTGTCTTCGCTCATGGCTAAACACGGAGGGCAAAAAAAAAAAGCATCAAAGAGAACGGACCCTGACCATCACTCCCAACTCCCAAGATTCCCCTCTGTTCCTTTAGAAAGGGAGCCCTCCTTTTTTTACAATCAAATGGCCAGGCCAGGATTCCTGACATTCCTCAAACTGAAAAGAGCGGGGTGAAATGTCTGCGTCGGGGTGGACGCTCTGTTATACAAATTGCAGCCGTATTGTCTTTGCAGTACACACGTGTATGTGACATTTTGAAGGTGGTCATTGTTGATGGGTCCCAGCAGCCAGCGCCCCTCCTCTCCACCGTCTCTCACATTCCTCCTGCTGCAGCGAGCTCAGAGGTGCAGGCTAAATTGGGAGGACATGCAGCAGGTTGTGTGGCTCCCCTCTGTTTGTTTTAGCTTTAGTAAAAACCTCAGCAGGGCTTCTTTTCTCTACCTGTCTGACGGCCTTTGACAAGAGGGCCTGTTTCCCAGTGCGTCCCCAGGCCCCTGTTTAGAGCCCAGACTTAACTTTACAAGAGCCTCCAACCACTTGTGTCACAAAAACACACACTGCTTTTCTTTAACTGTCCCCACACTAAAGGATAATTCCCTTAGCTTCTTCTACTTTCTTTCTTCAACATTGTCAATTCATTAATGATTGCTTTCACAATTTGTGTGTGTGTGTGTGTGGCCCCTAAAGCCAACCTAACTCCTGCAGGGAGACCAGACAGGCTGAAATCAGGACTTAGACCCTGTATGTCACACAGCCAGCAGCCCCTTCATAACAATCACTAAGTCTGTGCCCCCCAGGGCCACCAGTCTACCCATCTCACAAAGTAGCTGCCACACTGCAGCTCCAACTGCTTTGTTCTCAATCAGCAATCTCTCAAACAAACGATGATTTCCATTTGAATCGTTGTCATTTTAATGGCGACTTTTGCACCAGGCTTAAAGGATCCTACTATTTAGGGTCGGTGTTAGGGTCACAGCCTGGATTCTGTTTCTTGTCATTTCTGTTATGATTTCATTGTCCAGGCTTTAATTCTCAAAACATTGAATCTATGTTGTTTTCATCAGGGTGCTCTGATCTGTGTGACTTGTGTGACCTAATGATTCTACTAATTTGTGTAGTATTTGTCTAGTATTTATTTTGTTGATTTATCACACATTATAAGTCACATTACTAACACCCACTTCAGGAAATTAAATCTGGAAATGACAACCAAGTCTGACAGGCCAAGAAACCCAGGCTGTCAGACCATGACAGAGCACACTCTACCAGCTGAGCCACCAGGATGCCCCCTATTTATTTATTTATTTATTTATTTGTATTTTATTATCCACTTTGTATATTGTGAGCTGCTGTAACAAGTGAATTTCCCAAGTGTGGGGTCAATAAAGTCTATCTTATCTCATCTTATCTCATCTTATGGCACAGCTTGGAAACAAACCAATAGTTTAAGAAGATCTGAACCACTTTATTTGGAGGTCAAACTGAAAAACAAACGCTCCTGAAATATCACTAATAATCCCTCAGTGCACAGGAACACTGTGTGCACACAACTACGTTAAGTACAGTACAGAGATCCTGCAGCTGGTCCACAATGGTCCCACCTGTCCGCTGTTCAACCTCCCAGAGTTTTCCCACACCACTCCTCCTCTCTGTTCACTTCACTGGCTCCCTGTTGAAGCTCACATTCACTTTAAGATTCCAGTGCTGGCCTACAAGCATAGCTGTCAGTTTGGGTGTGGACAGTAGAGACGTGTCCCTCCTAATGTAAAGGAAACTGAATTGTCCCGAATGTTTCTAACTCTCCATGTCATTTTAATTTGGTAGACTTTAACCTGTTAGGTAGTTTGGACTGAGTGTAAACAGAATGTGAAAAGCTTAAATTTCACTGCAGGCTCCAATTCTTTATTTTATTGTAAACATTAAAGTTGGGGAAAGCAGCCATTTTGCTGTCATTGGGTAAAACTTCAATAACAACTTTTTAGCATATTTAAATTCAAGTTGTCCTGCATCTCCTCAAGCCTCCACTGTCAGGCTTTAGAAGTATAGTCCATGATGGGAGGCTTTGGCCAAGCACAGGTCGCTTCAGAGAAGGCGTTCATAGTGGTTGTTGTACAAATCTTTAACCTGTCTCCAGGCTCCTACTCGTTTACACTTTGTACATATATATATATATTTTTTTAACAATCATTTTTATCATAAGGGCTAATGAGACAGCGTTTAATTATTTATCTTTCAAAATGCATGAAATGAAACAAAACTGTCTTTTTACTTCTAACATGATCCACATGCAGTATGTCATCACCACATTTCCAGTGATTCGGGGTTGATGACTTCAACAGCCACCGTGTGATTTTTACAGCTCACAGCCTCTGATGGTGTGTTCTCCTGAGTACATCACTAACCCTCTGAGGCCGGACCGTGTGCGACGGTTATGACTCAGCCAGTCAGCTATGTTTTAGAGGCTGCCATGTGACGCTTTCCAGTCAGGCATGCTCGAGGCCAAACTCAGGTATTCAACATTACGGACCCAGACAAGCAATAGAAAGGATGGTCAGATCAGAACATTGTGCCGCTGCTCACTAACAGATACAGTCATTTTGACAGATTATATGCTTATGCCTCCATCCTGTAATCACACGCGGCCCATAAAAGCCAGTGACCTACCAATTTGAGAATCCCTGCTGTTTTACACTGTGCACCAGCTCATCGCATGGTGCTATTAGTGGCTTTAAGATCCATGCACAGATGTCAGGTCCATTTTATGGACACATAGTTTTTATTTTCCTCTCACATTTGGGTTTGTTTTTGCCCTTTTTTCAGAGCAGCGTAAGATTATAATCATCTATTTTGAAGGATTTCAGAGGGTAGGGTTATGAATTGATGATCTCTTTTTAGTTGGAGTGGTGGTGCTGTGATGGAGACATCATTATTTAGTTATGAATGAACAGGCTCGTATCCCTTTGACTTGAATGAGTTTCTTTTTGTGTGGCATGCGCTAAGCTCCTTGGTTTTAGTGGTAAGGGGAAAACGAGGGGTCACTACCCCACACAGACACAAACTCAGCCTCATCACAGACTCCCCATTGGCTCGGGCTTAGTCATGAGACCCTGGCAATGAGAAAGCTCTCACCCAATAAGGCAACCTGTGGGGAAAGCCCTGGTCCAATAAGAAGGCCCCCTGGGGTAAGGCTTGGGGATTACCAGCCCGAGCCTGCGGATTGAGCTCCAGGGCGAGGGAGGGGGGCACGAGTCGAAGTACAGGGCTACTCGGTCGCCAAGGCCAGTGGCCTCCTTTAAATGGTTGCTACGGGGCAGGTATCAAACGTGCGAGAGTCGCACACAGTCACGGTCATGGAGGGTATTAAATGGCAACAAAGAGACAGTTATTCTGCAATAATCCGCCCTGCTGAGTGCAAGTTATTCTCCAATAATCAAGAGGCAACGAGCAAGCGGGACAGCTCTGTGATCACAAGAGCATGGTGCTGCATGGAGCTTGACACACACACACACACACACGGGTCACACCACATCTACCCAGACACACAAACTTTATTTATCACTTGAAGATACACACAACTTATGTGTGTCCCCGGGCCTGCATTCACTAGTCCAGGCTCAGTGACACACAGACAACACTCCACATTTTTGTTGAAGATGAAAGTTATAAATTGAAGTTGTGTAATAAAGAGCAACATAATAACAATAACGATATTAAGGAAGAATATACAGGAAGAAACATGTACTGACATACAATCAACAATTTGACAACACAGTATATATACCATGAGACTATATACATCAGTTTGATAAAGCTTTTTGATTTGGTTATTTATTTAATTGACTGGATTAGACAGAACCATAGTCATTTTATTTATTATTTTATTTGATTATTACTAAACTGTTTTATATATGATTTTACAGAAAATGTACTCACACATCACAATATATCAATCCACAGTCGTGGTAAAAAATATTGGCACCCCTACATTTCACATGTCACATAATGCACTACTTCTCCCAAACAATTGTTGCAATCACAAATGCTTTGGTATTTTCATGTTTATTTTATTGTGCTTGCATTGAAACAACACAAAAAAAAGAGAAGAGAAAAAAAGCCAAATGTAAGATATTTTTCACAAAACTTCACAAAATTATGACACCGTCAACTAAATACTTGGTAGCACACCCTTTGAGAAAAATAATTGAAATTAACTCAGTCGCTTCCTGTAACCATCAGTGAGTTTCTTACACCTCTGTAGTGGAGTTTTTGGACCACTCTTCTTTCAGATTTGATGGGTTCCACACACTGTTCCGAATTCTGTTTCTACGGGATTTAGATCTGGACTCATTGCTGGCCACTTTGTCTTAAACCATTTTCGGGTGCTTTTTGAAGTATTCTTTGGGTCATTGTGCTGCTGTTAGACCCATAACTTCTGACAGATACTTTCTGACACTGGGCCCTACATTGCACCCCAGAATTCTTTAGTAGTATTCAGATTTCATAATACTATGCACACAGTCAAGACATGTATGTAGGCATGATTGTAGGGATCGTGTTCTTCTCTTTGAAGGCCTCATTTGGTTTTCTGAAAACAGAAGAATGAGGTTTTTTACTAAAGATTTTGGCTTCCTCAGGTAAGTTTTGGCGAACTCCAATCTTTTTTTTTTTTTTAATGTTTCTTTGTCAGCAGGGGAGTTCTGTCATAGTATAGCATACCTAACCTTTTCATTCATATTGCAAGCTGAGACTGTTGTACCCTGTGTCTGCAGGTCAGCTTGAATTCGTTTGAAAGTTGATCAAGGTTTATGATCGACAATTCGAACAATCCATCATTGCACAAAGTGGACACAGGAACATTAAGATCTCCAGAGTCCATGCTTGGCCAAAATTCTGGTTCTCAAATCCTCAAACAACTCTTTGCTCATCTTTCTTTTGTCCACCACACAAAGGTTGAGTAAACTTTTCTCCATTTTAATTGGTTGCATGTGATTTGTGATTTCAGTGTGATTTCTATATTGCCAGCACCGGTGAATTGCTATCAGGTGCTTGAAATACAATTATTTCTGAAGATTTTGAAAAGGTGCCAATAGTTTTGTCCAGTCCATTTTTGGAGTTTTGTGTGGAATATCTTAGATGGCTTTTTTTCTCTTCTTTTTTGTGTTGTTCCACTGTAAACAAAGGCAATAACAACTTAATAAACATTTTTTGGGAGAAGTAGTGCATTATGTGACAGAAATGCAGGGGTGCCAGTATTTTTGGCCATGACTGTAAGGACATATAATTCCAACATGATGGATGATTTGATCTGTACTGTACAGTTCTACATGAATGTTTGTCAAAGTTTTGGATTCTCCTTGGTAGATCAGTTCCAGTCAAGTAATAACATAATCTGGGCTTATACTTGACACACAGGGTGTTACTGGGAATACAATGGTCACAACCTACTGTAGGTTTTAATTTACAACAACACTAGAAGGTTGTCTAGATTGATGGATGACTAAATGGAAGTCAGAGTGTCTGGTTTGGGGACCTTAGAATCTGGTTCTTTGCTGTTTGCAGATGATGTGGTTCTGTTGCCTTCAGACGATGACCTTCAGTACACATTGGTGTGGTTTGCAGCTGTGTGTGAAGCAGTCAGGATGGGACTCCTTCAAGATGCTGCCGTAAAATTGCAAATTGCTTAGTGTAGCTTGGAAATAAATCACTCAGATAAATCATCATTAACCTGCCCCCAAGGGTGATTGCCAAGCAATTGTTTTTTTCATACTTACAGCAGAAAAAGCCAACGTATCAATGAACATATCATTTCATCACATTTATTTTTTTTATTTCCTACATTTCATATGTGCCAAATTTTCATATAGGCACATGTGTTTTTCAGATATGTTACATGTGAATGATCATGTTCTAAACCCAAATTTCACATGTTCGTTTCTCCTCTCTTCTCATCCTCCTCCATCCCTCTCTCCTCCACCAGATCGGAGTGTGTGTGCAGTCTGGGCTCCCAGTTTCGTCGTGGGGCTGGTGTGTTGGACATGGTGTTTGAGTCTCCGTTCCAGCTCTTAACCTGCGGCTATGATACCTATATTCGACTGTGGGACCTTCGACTCAGCCCACGGTATGCCACAATCTCTCTTTTGTCAACTTGACCAGTTAGTAGACAGTCAGGATCTCATCTTGAGACCATAAATACACATTACATTCTGTAAGTATGGCGCAATAATTTTAACCAATGGTCGTAATAGATTTCAGCTACAGTGTATATCAGTGAATGTAGGATCTGGGGACCTCTACTGTACAGTGTACACGTTTTCTCTGACGTATGTCTGATGTTTAAAACGATTCATAATCTCACTCCCTCTCCTCTTAGAGGATGCCTGGACGGTTCCAGCAGTGGTAGTGCCGGTAGGACTGCTAGAGTCAGTCTGCTTTCTCAGTTAAAGGAATGGGAAAGTGAAATTTCATCTCCACAAACAGACACTCAGGAAGCTTTGCAGTGTTTAAAACCAGCCTCAAACTCTGAAGTCAACACAAAAGTGTCACCACCAGTGACTTCTTGTATTTATCAGACTGATTCTATTTATTATCTAACATTGATGGGTTGTACAGTCAACCTGTAAAATAATGTAAGATCGTCGTTGAAGGTAGACTCAAGAGGTTGTGTTGTAGGTCCCCATTGGTATATTTGTGTATATATGCTGTATAGTTACATAAGAACTGAGGAAAGGTCAACTCAATAGCATTAGTTCTGGCTGTGCGTGACTCTTTCTTCCTGACTTTATGCTCTCCTTATGTTACACCTGGAGCAGACCATCCTCACTGCACAGTCAATCTCTCCCAAATATCTTTATAATATCAAGAAACACAAAATTTATGAAGAACATTAATGCGTCACCAAACTCACCATTCTCCACCATTTACAAAATATGAGCAAAACATACAATAAATTACCAACACATTCCCCCTTTAATATGATATCCCCCTCAACAGAATTAATACTATGCATAATAAGCTCCACATTGTGGAATGGATTCCCACAACAGATAAGATACCACAGACAAAAGAAATTTGAACTCTTTAAGTCCATAGTGTGCCAAATATAACAAAATGTGTGAAGAAAATATTAGTAGCAGTATTTCTAAAATCCTGTCACAATACAGTGAACCTTAGCTCCAAACACTTGAACTCATCATTGAAATGATTTCATAAAAACGTCCCTGGTTCCCTTCCTGAGGTTTTCTTCAGGAATAACTTTCAGGCCGTGGTGCAGCCTACTGCTTTATTTCCATCAGTGGGAGCACATGGAGCTAACCTGCAGCCCACTGCAGTTTCCATACTAATGCAGCAGCCCTCATTTCAGTATCTACCAGCAGGGTCCCTAACATGGTTGGAAAGGGCAGCATTTCTTTGGGGTTAGAGGAGGTTCAGGCTGGAGGGGGTTCAGGCTGTATTTCTGGGAGATCAGTCAAGTAAGACAAATCAGATCTGATTGTCAGATGGCTCTGGGGATTTTGAAAGGGGTTGGGTTGAGGTGAAGGTTGGCAGAGGGGGGTCCCTCTTTAGATATCAATAATTCATGTGGTCAAATCTCACTGGCCCTCAAAAGGCTCCCTGCGTCATCCAGGAGGTTCAGGTTGTCTGGTAGTTCACCACCAAAGAGAAATGCAAAACAAAAATATATATTTTCTCATAGTATATCTCATGACCGAACTGTATATGGGAAAAAAACATGATGAACAAAACAAAACTGGAAAACAGACATTACTGGATGGGTTCTGCACTTTGGGTCGTGGGATTCCCGCTCCACAGTCACACTGGTACGACCGGGCCACTGCCACCACATACTGTACTTTTAGGCTAATTAGGTTATTAGTTGATTATTGTATTTACATGCCCCCAATCACTCTGATTATACTTGAGAGAGAGAGAGAGAGAGAGAGAGAGAGAGAGAGAGAGAGAGAGAGAGAGAGAGAGAGAGAGACCTCCAGACATCTCTGCTGCCCCATTGTCTGCCCCCGGTGTCTCTCCATCACTTATTGATGAGGCTGCACTAATGGAGGATCGATGTCTATTGGCAGAAAATACTTATCCCCAAAAATACTTCCCCTCTCCTAACCACAGCCACCACCACCACCTCCACCCAGCTCTGCTGCTCACTCAGCCGCACACACACACACACATTTCAGCTCCTTGTTAAGTACAGTATAGGGTTCTTCTCTAAACAAGAGATGGAGTTTCAGTGTTGTCCCCAAACCTCCACAACATGTACACAGATGTAATCTCAGCTGTATTGTTGCACTTCAGATTGTTTGAAACTTATTTTCAGTGATTTCTCTCAGCATAAACTTTTCCAGTAATCTCATCAGAAAGAGTTTTAGAATTTGCACTTTTCTTCCCCTAACAACCCAGACTCAGACAGATGCAGCCCTTTGTGATGGGCTGGAATCACGACACAACATGTTTGGAAGTTCTTATCACAACCTCACTGGTTTCATTCCAGCCTGGTACCTTTGTGGCAGGTCATAAAAGGCCAAAAACAAGTGCTATAATTCCTTCTCGTCTCATCTCATCTCTTCCAAGGAAACTCTGACTTCATATTTCTTTGATATATTGTATTATGTGATACATTGTAAGTAGAACCACTGAAGAATCAGACTTTACATGGAGCTTCAGCAAAAAACAAACCAAAAAATCCTGTTCATCTGAACTCATGCGTAAACTCCCATCTTTACCAACAGGAAGTGTGTGATGGAGTGGGAGGAGCCTCATGACAGCGCTCTGTACTGCATCCAGACAGACGGAAATCACATGATAGCCAGCGGCTCTTCACACTATGGTGTTGTACGACTCTGGGACAAACGACAGGCTGAATGCCTGCAGGTGTGTACAGTCTATCTTCAGTATGTGATACATGACAGCACCTCACATACTTTAAACAGGTTCTCAACAAGCCGATCCAGATGTGAAAGAATAAACGTAATGCTGCTGTAAAACGCTTTCATGTCGTGTTTTTTTGTGCAGTTCTTCCAGCTGACTTCAGACTCGGTCAGCAGCCCAGTGTACTGCCTGAGATTCAGCAGCTCTCACCTGTACGCAGCCCTAGCCACCGCCCTGCACTCACTGGACTTCAGCAAGAACCCCATCTACATCAGATGATACACACACACACACACACGCACACAATGTTCATATCTGTCAGTTCATTAAAGCTGTCTATTTTCGCAATAAATGTTTTCACATTTTTAAAGGAATTGCTTTTTGTGAATGAATGAATTCTGTGCACTGCTTTTTTGCAATGCACTATACAATAAAAGTTAAAAATCACCAAAAATAAACAAAAAAAAAAAAAACTATAACAATACCAGGATCCTGAAACTTTTTTACTATTTTCACCTGTGACCTGTCCAAACGAACTGTCAGTGTCCATTTCCTCCATTTGCTGTTTGAAAGACGACAAAAATAAGTTCTTCCTGCACCAGAAGTGACGCTGCGGTTTGAGGTGAACTTCCCAGAGTTCACTTGTCAAACCTGGGGACCAAGCGGCAACCTCCGTGGCTGGGAAGTAAAGCCAGTGCAGAAGTGCTAAATTCCTTTTCAACCTCCGTAAGTGTACTGAGGGTGAATTTTTATAGAACTCACCTGTTCAAATGATATTAAGGCTTAAAGTTATGCAGAATTAACAGCATGGCTGCTTTGATTGACAGGTGGGTGTCGTTACAGATGGCTTGTTTGAGCACCCAGGCGTCATTCAGCCCGCCTCAGCTCCACTGATGATCCACGTCTTGTTTTTAAGATTTGCTGGGAGGTTGAAGAGGCAGGACTGCCAAGATGGCTGAGAACATGATAGGAATAAAAATCCCTTATGGTTCAGTAAAACAACGTCCTGGAGTTTAGTTACATACTCAAGATAAATGAGCATCAACATTGAAGTTAACCACCTATTCATTTATTAGCATTAGAAAAAACTGTGGCTTCCATTTGGATCATGACATATGTTAATGTGATTTTGAATAGCATTCACTTTCATCTGGGATGAGGATAACTGTGGACAGAAAGAAACTGTAACACCTGTGAAGATCAACCAAAACACTGAGCCCGACAGAACTCATTGGTTGGACATGAGAAGCATGCTGGAGCCTGCCAGTAAAGGGCTAATCCATTAGCTTGAGGCACTGTGAGCACAAATACTCAACACATAAAAATCATGTGCACAGACTGTCTGTTGAGCCAGTGAATAAGCCCCAGTGTGGAATACACAGGCCTTTTCCTCCCCTACACTTTGGAGTGGCTGCCTGGACCCAGTCAGAGCCTTTGAGGGGATTAAGGCACATTAGCCTCTTGACAAACCCATCTCATCACTGTGGAAACACACTGTTTGGGTTTACATACATTTGACCCTTGCACCTGAGATCACACACCAGAGGGGATTGGAGTGTTTGACCCCCAAATCCACTTTGTACAATGTGAGGATCCATTTGATGGACAGAGATCAAATCTACATGATCACACATCTGGATCATCAAACCACACATACAGTGCACCTGGTGTTTCACACATGGGAACAGAGAGTGTGTGTGTGGGAGGTCAGTTAAAGGAGATAGGGAAGAACAAATATGGTATTATGTGGTAAACAAAAAACAAATCAGAATGTGTTTTATACAGTAATTTAAAATTCTTCAACGTAGTCACCTTTTGTTTTGATGACTGCACACTCTTGACATTCTGTCAGTCAGCTACATGAGGTCATCACCTGGAATCATTTCCAACAGTCTTGAAGAGTTCCTGCAGATGGACTGCAGTCCATCTCATCCCAAATCATCTCAGTTGTGTTTAAGTCAGGTGATTGTCTAGGCCAGCTCATCTGATGCAGCACACAGCCCTTCCAGAGCCTGGAGGTGTGTTTTGGATCATTGTCCTGTTGGAAAACAAATGACACTAACTGCAAACCAGATGTGATGGCATGTCGCTGCAGAGTGCTGTGGTGTCACCAGCAAAGCACCCACACACCATCACACCTCCTCCTCCATGCTTCATGTGGAACCACACATGCAGATACCATCCATTCACCCTCTCTGCATCGTAAAGACGTTTAAACCAAAGATTTCAAATTTACAGATTTCCACTGGTCTAATATCCGTTCATTGTGTTTTTTGGCTCTTCTTGTTGTTGGTCTCCCTCAGTCGTGGTTTCTTTGCAGCTATTTGACCATGAAGGTCTGATCCACACAGTCTGCTCTGAACAGTTGATGGTGAGATGTGTTCACTACTAAAGCATTTATGTGTGCTCTAATCTGAAACAGAAGAATTGTCTATATTGTGATTCAAGCTCCAAACACTGTATCTATACTTTACTTAAGGAAGAGTAAAGACATTCATTATAGAGGAATATAAAACAAAATTTTAACTAAAAACGGGAAAACGAAGGATAGTCTTCACTAATGCAGTTCATTTAAATAATTGTGAAATGTTTCCAAAATAAGGTCAGAGGATAAATCTGATGACTAATCTGCTGCATATACTATGAACACAGATTTAAAGGGTTTTATTGTCATTTCAGCCATATACACAGTACACAGTGAAAGACAGTGTTTCGCCAAGGACCATGGTGCTACAATAAAGTGCACACAAATTACAAAAAACAAAAAGGACTACATAAAGTGCAGAATACGTTTAGACAAAAACAATGACAAGAAAAACAGACTGGGATGTGTGTGATTGTTTGTACATGTACATGGCTAAATGTTTATATATACAGTACAGCTATCTGGTCTAATATCCGTTCATTGTGTTTTTTGGCTCTTCTTGTTGTTGGTCTCCCTCAGTCGTGGTTTCTTTGCAGCTATTTGACCATGAAGGTCTGATCCACGCAGTCTGCTCTGAATAGTTGATGGTGAGATGTGTTTGCTACTTGAAGCATTTTTGAGGGCTCTAATCTGAGGTTACATCAAGTGTTTATTTCTGAGGCTGGTAACTGTAATGAACTTCTCCTCTGCAGCAGAGATAACTCTTGGTCTTTCTTTCCTGGGGCAGTCTTCATGAGAGCCAGTTTCTACGTATCGTTTTTTTTTTTTTAAAGATTTGTTAAAGATATTTTTGTGGCTTTGTGAATCTTTTTTGTATAATAGCAGCTGAAGACTGACAGGGAGGGAGGGAGAATGACATGCAGCAAATGGCCACTGGTCGTTGCGCTCCTCCAATGAACGACGCCTGGCTCTGCCACCCGTTCGTTCAAGGCAATCCAAACTCTTCTCATTTGTTGTTCCCTGTTGGTGGAACGCACTACCAGTTCCTACCAGAGCAGGAGCGTCCCTCTCTACCTTTAAAAACCTCCTGAAGACCCAGCTCTTCAGAGAATACCTTCTCTCCTAGCACTACACGACAGATCTACACCTTAAAGAATTGTCACTAGCACTTATTACTGCACTAACACTTCTTATCGTACTATACCTTGATTGTTCCCTTTTCTGTAAGTCGCTTTGGATAAAAGCGTCTGCTAAATGACTAAATGTAAATGTAAATGTTCGGACCCTGGGCAGCTGCGGCAAGGACGGAGCCTCTGTGCATGGGGCACACTCTCCCTATTGAGCTAACCAGCACCCATTTGATTGTTTTTTTGACAGCACTTCAAGACACATTCAGAGTTCCTTCGGTGGCTTTGGCTCAGGAGGTAGAGCAGGTAGTTCACTAGTCAGATGAGTGAAGTGTCCTTGGGCAAGATACTGAACCCCAAATTGCTCCTGAAGGCTGTGCCATCAGTGTGTGAATGTGTAATGACTGGTTAGCTCCTAAAACTGATGAACAGTTGGCACCTTGCATGGCAGCTAATGTCATCAGTGTATGAATGTGTTACCATTCCTGAAATCTTCCTGACTGACCGGCTGACCTTCATGAAGCTGACTGAGAGAATGTTTGCAAAGCTGTCATCAGAGCAATATCATCATATTTTGCTTTGTTTACACTTATTTTGTTTCCCACATCATTCCATATGTGTAATTTTATAGTTTGATGTCTTCAGTGTTAATACATTTAAACTACAGTATAAGAAGGCACACAGCCTGTGTGTTTGTGCTTGTGTGTCGCTCCAGCCACACAGTGTCCCAGGGTGTCCACTGTGGGTCTGGCCAGTGACCCTCCCTGCTGGCCATTAATGGCATATATTAGATCATATGCCATCCATTAGTTAATATTCCAGAGCCACTTAAGAGGAGTGGCCGGGGTGCGTACACACATTGCACACCCATGCAGGAGATGTGACCCCCGGGGACTCCTGACAGTTGAATTAATCATAGAGGCCGGGGAAGGGGGCAGTATTCACATAAACACACAGCACACACACACACATACACACACATACACGCACACACACACACACACCAGGTTTTCTGGGTTTAGGATTTCGTTAAATACAATCAGTAGTTATTTATTTAGCTAGAACTTGTTGGTAATTTGGTTTCTATAGACATGTGTCTAGTAGAACTCAGTTGGAGGTGGATGACAGTAACTGGCTGATGATGTTGGATCCAGTATCAGCCAGTGGACAACCGGGCCTGGTGGTGAGCGATGTGTGTTCTTGTCTGTACATGTCTTTCCTCTTCTGTAGTGTCACTCAGGGTTTGGGAGCTTAGACCACTGCAGGAGAAAAAAAGGCTTGTGCTTTGCACTCTCATCCCTGATACCCATGTCTTGGGTGACATCATCCATTTCAGAAGGTGCTACATCATGAGGCACAAAGCTGCTGTCGAGCATCGTCCCTGTGAAAAATGCCACACCGTTCATCCAAACACTTCAAGCTATTTTTTTTTTTTTTTACAGACAGATGTGGCTGCAGCTGCTCAGCCTCTCTTCTGTTTTCCAAGTGCCATGCTGATTTTTTATGTTCACTGGAACATTGTCAAGCACAATACCTAAACCTTTACATTTTTATACTGCAATTTTTACAAGCATAAATAAAAGTTACTACGGGTATTTTTATTAATTGACTTGATATTTTGCTCTACATGACTTTCATCATATGTATATGAAAAAGCCTTACTATTAAAACCATTCCATTACATCCATCACCAACTTTACATATACTGTACATATGGCAACTACAGCATGGTTAAGGTTAGGTACAGCTAAAAGGTAAGTGTTAACTGCAGAGCTGTGATGATCCATCCACCAGTAACAGTACTTCTTGCGTTGACATTGCATGCTAGCACTAAACATAAAGTGAGGTGCAGAAATGTCCAGCATGAACATAATCACCTTTACTAAAACAGCACATCTTCAAAAGATTAGAAAAAGAGTATTAGTAGTAGAAAAGAGTAAAAAGGGGCAAACACAGGACTCTTATCTATTCCACCATACTTGAAAAGAGCTGGCTTGTTGTTTGCATCATCAACAACATACCATACAAGGCTAAAACAGGTTATAACACCACATGTTTCATGTCTATGCATACCCAACAAGTCCTCTAAATTAGAGCACAAAAAAACATTGTTGGTCCATGTCGTCCAGTGTTTTCTGATCTGACACGTCTATCAGCAGGGCAGCATCGTCTGTCTGTGCCTCCCAAAGCTGTTACATGTGAGTGTTGAAAATAAATCAGTTTTATGATGAGACGGCGCTATGGTTACAGTTTGGTGAGGTTTAGACACAAACACAGTAGGTTTGAGGAAAGATCATGGTTTGGGTTAAAATAAGTACTTTGTTAGGTTTTAGGGGATCTTCGTCATCATGGTTACAATAATAGACACTTAGGGTTAGGGGACAGTCGTGGTTACGGGGCTGACTGTTGGTAGGAAGGAGGAAGTAAACAGCATTTTGTTGCACCCTCCATCCACACTGACCTCCTCCCTTTGGACTGTGGACTTTGTCACTGTATAACTTCTGACTTTCTCTTTTGCTTCTGTCATGTTCAACCTGTCTAACCTGACATAAACAGATGTTGTTTTAAGACTTCTTTAAATGACTAATGGTGTCATTCTTCTTGGAGGATAGTCTGTCACAACCCTAGTTAGAAGCACAAATAACTGTGTCTTTAAAATGTAGATTGATAGCTAACTAACGACCCCCAAATGGATAAATGTTATGGCGACCCAACACCATTTGGTACTGTTATTGATTTTATATTAAACTGTAACATAACTAGAGGACTAGAATCATTTGTACACAGATAAAGCTCAGAAGGACACATTGAGATGTACAGATTGTCCAATGAATGAATGAATGCTTTCAAAAGCTTCCAGTTTGTCACTCATGGAGGCAGCAGTCATCAAACACATCCCAGCAGTGATTAGGCTGAGCTAAATGTGCTGCTGCTGCATGCTGTTTGTGCAGAAGTTGCAAAATCTAAACATAACATCGAGTATATCTCCTTTCTCATCTTCCAACCACTCAAAGCTCTTTTAAACTACATATCTCATTCACCCATTCACACACATTCATACAGTGATGGCATTAGCTGCCATGGACTGTGCCAACTGCTCATCAGTTTTAGGAGCTAACCATTCATACGTATTCACACACTGGTGGTGATGAGTTAAACACATTTTATGCTATCGAGTCTACTCCACTTCCGGAAGACCGGCCACTGTCCACATCAGATTTAAGAAGAATCCTGATTACAGTGTAAGGGTGACTGTGAAGTGTTGTAAAAGCACTTTGAGTGGTTGGTAGACTAGAAAAGTGCTATACAAATACAAGTCCATTTACAGAGCAGCTTCTTTCCTCAAGCTGTGAGACACACTCACCATAAATGATGGTTTTGAGTGTAGCATAGAGGAACTACAGCTTGCATTGTGTTGTACATCCCTGTGATGTAGAATGAACAAAACTGAACCTTGAACCTTGACAAGATTTAGTTCCAGGTGATAATGATGTTAGTGCATGTAAATCAGTCATAGTCAAATGGATATCAGCGGGTGTCTTTGATTGGATGTGGTTAGCCTAGCTTAGCATAAACTGGAAGCAGGTGGAAAAAGCTAACCTATGTCTAACCTAAAGTCTAAAAATACACGTACACTCAACACTCCAGCTCCATACATACATAATGCACATGTTTTTCTGTCCAGCCAAAAAAAAAGGATTGAGGAAGGTTACTGTCAGGGACTTCCGGCGGCTCCCCTCATTTTGGTCACCTCTGGAGGTGAGCCTTCAGCAGGAATTTTCACAGTATCAGTTTAGAGGGCTGCTGCAGCTACATCCTAAACAAACAGAGTAACCACTTCAGGCACCTGTCACACATGGAAATCCACCATCCTGGGACTCATTCCCCCTTCACACAATGGCTAACCTGTAATTTACCCCCAGCACTTAACAAGACCATCACCGTAACATGAGGAGATGTGAAGAATCGACCGCTGTTTTCTTTGGCCAAGTTCACTGGAGCTGAATGGAGCGGACAGCTCCTCTTTTCACTGGATGTGAGGCTTGTTTCCTTCAGCTCTTAGGCCTGGCTCCTGTAGCTGCAGCGGCAGAGACAGAGGATTGGATATCAGAAGCACCTCACTGCTTGAGGTTTGTGTGGTTTCTGCTTGGACAGTTGACTGTGTTCAAAGTGTTGGTGCGCTGAGCAGTCTGTCTTTTCTCTGACCTGAGCTCCTTCACTTTGGCTACAGAGGCTCTCTGACTGTGAAAGTCCCACTGATGATATATCTGCGCCAATGGGGCCATCTGGTGTTTATAAGGTGAAGTTCACATCTAGGTCACAGCTTTTGAAAGGAATAGACATGAATACACTCAGTTACCTTGAGATTAAATCAGTGTTTTTATCTTTGCATGGTTTGTATCATTTTTGATACAAACCATTTTTACTGGTCACCTATAAAGCACATCTGGGGTCAAGCTACATAGCAGAGATGTTGACCCCTTATGAGCCAGTCCACAGCCTTATATGTTCAGGTGGTGGCCATTCTAACTGTTCCAAAGTCGGGACTTAAATCTAGAGGTGCTTTTGCCTTCAGGACTGAGGCGATAAGGTGAGATAAAGATGTAAGAATCATTGACTTCTTTTAAATCACTTCTTGAAATCTTTAATACTTTACTACACTTGCTTTTATGTTTTTGTGTCTTTTTAAAAACATATTTATTCATTATTGTTTTTTTCCCGATTCATGCATTAGTTCTTTTATGGATTTTATTCATTTGTGTTTGCATATTTGATAAATATATAAATAACAAATAACAAAACATGGTCGGGGAAGACAATGAACAATGTAATATAATACTGTATATGTTTCATTGTCCTCAATGATTCTTTATTAATCTCAATGATTCTTTATTAATCTTTATTTTCTCTTCTCTTCGCTTGACCTTAGTGTCTGTCTGTCTCTCTGTCTGTCTGTCTGTCCTGTATGTGCTTTTATGTTAAAGCACTTTGTAAACTCTGTTTTTAAAAAGTGCTATATAAATATGTTTTAACACATTTTGCCATTCAGATAATTGAATACCAATTTAGAATAATGTTGTGAGAAAACTCCTAAAAGAAGGCACATATAAACACAAATATTTATATGTGCTTGTGAAATTTGAAATGATTTAACACTCTATGAGTGTTACATGCTTAGGTCATGTAAGTTTCACTCTCATATGTTTGCCTGAATATGTAAATATTTCACTTTCTTTTTTTTTTCACAATATTTTTATTTTATTTTCAGTTTTTAACATTTTGACATACAGCCTTTACATTTGTATATCTTCATTCAACTGCATTTACTTAGAGACAAAAGTAAAACAAAACAAAACATAACACTCAGAACAGGAATGCTCCTCCTGTTAAAGAAAATGGTAATCTATATACAATCGAGTACTGTTTGTAATTAGTGCAAATTAAAACACATGTATAGAAAAACAATATAAATCTTACAAGATCGGAATCTGCATTGTCCACAAAGACTAGTCATCCACTTCTTCGTCTGTTAAATCCAAGTCCTTAATGTAGTTGATGAAAGGGCTCCATATGTCCTCAAATACATGCCGTTTAGCCTTTAATATGTAAGTTATTCTCTCTAATGGAAGGCTTGCTAACATCTGTCTTATCCATTGAGTAGTACTTGGCCTATAAATCTTTTTCCACAATAATGCAACACATTTCTTAGCATAAAGCAAGCTGAGGTCTATAAATGCCCGCTCATTCCTACTATAGTTATGTTTTTGAATATTTCACTTTCTATTATATTTGTCCTTTTTGAATGCACGTTTCAATGTGAAATAGATGTTTTCATATATGATCCTGACATTCTGACATGAAAGAGCACCAAAATGAGTATTAGACCACCACAAAACAAACAAATGCTTCCTGTTTGAGTAACATTTAGTAAAAACTACAGTGATCAGCTGATTCAGGACATTTGTGAGGTGTGTTTGTGAAGATGTGCTTATCAGTAGTTTTTTTTTTTTATTATTTGTGTTTTTATTTGAACAGTCAAATGACTGGGTGTAATGTGAAAAGGGTCACTACATATCTATATATATTAAAGCATCCCTAGAAAATATGAATTGAAATCAGCTCTATGTTCACCACCCCCCAGCCCATACCCCCCAGATACAAATTTCCCAGCCTCCCATACCAAACCCTCCCAGCTCTACTCCCTCACCTGTCAGTCATTCCTGGGTCCCTGGTGCTTAGAGGACCACAGGCCTGTCAGACCTCCAGCAGCCCCTCAAAGAAATATCCTTCCTCCCGTCACAACCCACCCATCCCTCCCCTACCTCACCCCCATCCTTCTTGGGCCCGCCAAACAAAAATAAAGTCACATTGAAGAGAGAGTGGCCGGGGCTCCTGCTTTGCAGATCAGTCAGTGGATACCTGATTGTCACTCACGGGCTGGGCCCTTAATCCTATTGTTTCTCTGACAGGATTACTCTCTGTGGTCCCTCTCTCCCTGTGGCTGCGTGCGGGAGAAAGGCCAGATTAAGGGGATTAGCGTGTATCCTCCTGACTTGTCAAACTGGGATGTAAGGAACCATTGACTTTCTTGGGGACCCTGAATGAGGAGAGGTATAGAGGTGCCTAAAGAAGAGGTCATGAAAGGCAGCGAACAAGCCAAAATTCCTGAAAGGACAATGTGATTTGTTTGCTTTTGTTCCCTCAAACTGGGCTGAAAGGTTCAAAGGGCCGGCACTGAGGAGAGGAGAACCAAGAGAGGTGGAGGGAAAGAGGAAGAGAGAGGAACTTACCTTGACACCAGGATCATCATACAACATTTACAAAGATTTAAATCTTCTTTGTAACGTCTGCAGAAAAAAAGGACAATATAAACTGAAATGAACGTGTCCCCATCCTGTCGAGGGGCCCTGGGTTGTAATAATGTTTTTATTCTTTAAGTTCATCGTGTGCTTACACGGTATACTCCTAAAATAAAAGTGTTAATCAAGAGACTACAAACTAATTACACATTACATATAAGGACAGAAAAAACACAGAGAGTGAGAGGAATGGGGGAGGTTTGGAGGGGCCCACAGCTCATTTTTGCACTAAAGCTCCCCAGGGAGTCAAATCCAGCCCTGCACTGGACAGGTTAGAGTCTATGACAGTTTCTTTGTCCCATTTCTTTTACATTAGAAAGATTTTGGGGAAAAAATACCAGAAAAAAAGAAAGAAAAAAAGCACTGAGCGAAGTGTTTAGGGTAACTTCTTTTCCTCCAGGGTCGTGGCATTGTGAATTGAGGCTCCTGTGAGCAGCTGAAACAGATGTGCTCAGGATTCCTACAACATGGTGCACTTACAGACACCCGGAGGGTCCACCACCTGAGGACCCTCCTCTGTCACACACACAGAAAATAACCAAGAAAAAAACACTTTTTTTCATACCACTTTCTACTTATACTTCACTACCTTTATCTAGCAGCTTTAGCTATTTTACAAATTCATATTTTTATACACAAAACGTGAAGAATTCATAAAATATGATGTTTTGTTATAAATTAAAGTTCCAGTGTGTAGGATTTAGTGGCATCTAGCAGCCATTTCAAGCTAGTAAATGAACCTAAAGTGGGCGTGGAAACGTGAAAGGCCCTATGCAGAGCTAGTGTTTGGTTTGTCTGTTCTGGGCTACTGTACAAACATGGCGATAAAACATGGCTGACTCTGTGGAAGAGGACCCGCTCCCGCTGTAGATTTAAAAGGCTTAGTCTAAAGTCACAAAAACATAATGACGAGGTGTTGCTACAAAAATAAAAACACACTTATGACTAGTATATTCCACATTTGACCAATATATTTCCCCAAATCATACACACAGGACCTTTAAATTACCCTACAATTTATAAAAAAGTACAGCTGAAACCATTAGTCATCATTTAGTTCATCCACAAAATTTTAAAGCAATATTGTGTAACTTTTCTACCATGAAATAACATTCATCATTCATCTGTTCTCACACTGTAACTTTGGGCTCCGAGTATGATCACCTGTGAGAAGTACGTAACGCTTTACAGCACTAAGTCACACACCACCAACTATTTGACTGATTTTGGTGAAACTGGATCATATTTTATGGAGAAAATGTTTTCTGGTTTTCCCTCTGATGTCCTCCGGCTGCTCCGCCTCAACTCTCTGTGATTTACAGAGTTTCCTGATGGACAGTGAAGTAAACTATTGCCAATTGTAGCTGCTGTTAGCTAATGTTAGCATGGTTTATTAGCTGGGCTATCCAGACTGTGAGCTCAGAGCACCAGGGGAGTGTTAGTGTTTGTACCACAGGCGTTTTGGACCTCCAGGAAGAGGAAGTTTTCAGGCCTGAGGCAGTGAATGGAGTGGAGCCGGTGTCATGCCAGAACAAGCGGACATAATTTGATTCATTTGAATGTATTTGTAATAATGTTGAGGTTTAGACTGTTGGTTGAACAAAACAAACATTGTGAAGGTGTTCATTTGATCTAATTGTGATGGCATTTCTCGCTATTCTAAATAATTTTATAAACCAAACAATTGATTAATGGAGAAAATAATCAGCAGATGAATCCATAATGAAAATAGTCATAAGTTGCAGTCCTTTACAAAATAGTTCCAAATGAGCTCCTCAACCACCTCCAACAGTAAAACCTGCTTTACTTTAATGCATGAGTCCCAATCATCTAATGAGATCAGACAGTAGAACAGTGACAGGGGACATTTTAATACTTTAACTACATGTTACTGATTAGACATACATACTGTTACTGAAGTAACATTTGCAGGACTTTTTACAGGGTGGTGTTGTACTCAAAAAATGACTTTAATTAAATTTAAGTTATTTCAACTCAAAAATGTTATGTTAGGGGTTCAATTACATAAAATTTTTCAGTTGAAATAACTTAATACAAAATAAATTTAATTAAAGGTACAATATGTAAGATTGAATTCCAAACAGTGGAGCGAGTCGCCCCTCCTCCCCAGATAACGCTCACGCAGGGTGCCAGGTTGACGCCGCTGAACCTTCACTAGCGCAGGACGAGTGAAACGTAACATAACTATCTAAACTCTGATACTCTACCTGTTGTGTTCTGGCTTTGTTTATTTCATGAATCAGCTTCTAAATCTGAGTCTGACTCGCAATTTACGCTGTAAAATAGTGACACGAAGAAGTTTAGTTTGGATAGTAATGAGAGAGAGAGAGCACCGCTCGAGATACATATGCGGTAAATCAGACTGAGGGAGATTGTTTCATAGCGGTTACGTCCAGCACACATAAACACAGAGAAAGGGCTGCCTCAATTCGTGGCAGCGGCAGCTAGTAGTGGCACTTCCCCACTGACCTGCCACGGCAGCTGCTGCTGTTATGGGCATTTGTTTTTATTTGATAAAACAGTCGTCAGTGTTGCATTAGACTCGCTGGCAGTAGCATTTCCATTACGTGATTTCTGCATTAATTTGGTTTTAGGTTTTCTTAATTAATCTCTCAACTGCTGTCGCTGTGTGGGGCAGCTGAACTAAACACACTGTCAGCACCTTCCACAAACCGCTGCACCCCCAAACCCCCGTCTCCTCCAGTGACTGATAGCCGTCAATCACTGTAGTGCGCTGTGTTTGCTGCAAATTTGTTTCATACCTGGCAACCCCGGATATGGAACACGGAACTAATTGATCAGAATTACAAAGGCCATGATATAGCATATTCATTTTATGATTTAATACAGTAAATATCTTACATATTGTACCTTTAAAGTCAATATTTTATTTTTGAGTGTAGTATTTTTACTGATGCTTTATTTTTCCTGTCACTCAGGTTACTGCTTTAGTTTGAAGTTTTGAGGTGTGTTTTTTCATGCGCAGGTTAACACAGGGTTAACAATACAGTGAAATGTGTTGGACGAGAGGAACCGTCAGCTCAGCATTAAGAGCACTAATTGAGTAACAGCATTGCCCATAAAGGATTAAAATAAGCTAAGTTAAGTTAATGGGGTGTTGATTAGCTCACTTGGTAGAGCATCCGCCCCATGTACGAAGGCTCAGCAGCGGCCCAGGGCTCGAGTCCGACCTGTGACCCTTTGCTGCATGTCGTTCCCTGTCTCTCTCTCCCCGCACTCCTGTCACTCTTCAGCTGTCTCTGTCAACAATAAAGCTTGAAAAAGGCCAAAAAAATATCTTTAAAAAAAATAAGCTAAGTTAATATACAATAAGTGAGTATAATACAATACAATAAAATGTTAGGCAAAAAGAATAAAATGCAATACGAAATATCAAATATTATATGAAAAATATGTATAAATGTTCTATACACTGTACAAGTGACTTTACACAGAAGAAATACTTCCCATGACAAGCCCACTGGTTAATTGGATAACTAATTAAACTAAAACGTGATTATGATTATGATTCTTGTTGTTGTTGTTGTTGTTAGAAATGACATCGTTCATATTCACTCTCTCCTCTGCACTCCTCTGAAATGATCACCACCTCTGAGGTCAAATTGACCCCACCTGTCGGTGACAGCTCATACATACGTCAACGCAGCACCATTTTTGACTGACAACAGAAAGAGCCAATCGCTGTCCGAGAAACGACACATTCATGAGTGGACCAATAGCAGAGGGTTAGGAGTGATCTGAGGAAACAATTGTTGAAGTTGAGCTGGACTTGTTTTGTTTTGGTGAGCCCCCGAGGCCTCCGGACGTTTAGTGAACAATGCGACAGTTACTGAACAGTTCAGCAGAGAAGAAATAATAGTGTCTAATATTTTTGACAATGGGGTCACTAAAGATCAATATTGGACAAGAAAATTCAGCGACGGCGGCCACAGTCGCAGAGGTAACGTTGAACGTTAACGGCAGGTTACCCCGACGTTCTTTAAATGTTTGCCAGCTAACGATAGTTAGCTAACTACATTTACTCAGCTAGCCTGTTAGCCAGAACGCATTGGCCCGGTTCGGACTGGTTCAAAAGCTTTTCTCATTCGTCGGCTGTTGACTACGAGCTTGCTGGTTGATTGCTGTTTTTTAAAAGGTCTCTTCCTGGTAACGTTAGGCCAGTTTCCGTGTTCGCCGCAACAGTCACAAACATGGGTACTAAAGTTAGCACGGCTGTTACAATAGCAGGTTAGACCAGGCTAAACTTTAGCCAGGATGGGTTGACTTCTGTCTAGCACCTATTGACACCGTGGAGGAGCTGATATCCTCACGTAGTTCAAGCTAGGGCTGTCATACACTTTGATGTAATGTGTATCTATGACTGTGATTGACAAATGATTGTAGAAATATTATGAAGATTTAAACTCAGATACATGGCACCTTTCACACACAAAGGGCAGCACTGAATAAACGTGTTTAACGTGTTTAACATATGGTGAGTCCATTCATTGCCTATGATTGCAATATCCATGTCCAGTCCATGCTGTCAGATGGAAGTAGCTCTGTAAGCACTATCTACAAATCTGAAAACTCTAATCTAATCTAATCATTTCGGCTCGTAGCCAGAATTAGTCTTTGCCTGCAGAGTGTGAGTGCAGCTACTGATAGAAATGGTAGTTTCATATGACATCTACAGTAGTGTCTGCCTGTGATCCAGTGAGTTCAGAGTGATGCAGCAGTGTTTACTCGGGCTACATGATATCTGATTCCAGGCTGAGGCTCTGCTCGGTCAGGTCCACCCCACAAGTTTGTTTTCTTCAGCGAGAGAGGCAGCAAATACATTAGAGCCGAGAAGATCCTCATCACCATTTAACGTTTAATGGAACTGGTGTACACATCACAGGTTTTTATGCAAATTTATATCTTACAATTGTGCTTAAAAGCACATTACAAAGTAAGAACTTAATGAGTGTAAGGTAATATTTAGAATCAACAATAATATGGGTATTGTTCTTAAATAAGGTGTTCAATAGGAGGTTTACAAAAGGCTTAAGCTGACTGATTTCTAATGTGCATGCGATGCATGAAAGTGTCGTGGTTAGTTGTATGTTTTTAAATGTCACTGTGTCAGAATGCTGTATGTGCTGGTGTGTGTGACAGTGTGGCATGTTTGTGTATTTACAGGCCAAGCTGCTGTGCCAGGGAGTAAACAACCAGAGCTACATCTGCGAGTCAGGTCACTGCTGCGGAGAGACGCAGTGCTGCAGCTACTATTATGAACTGTGGTGTGAGTTCCCCACGTCTTCCTTACACATTCTGAGTGTCTTCATGCCGCTTATTAAACGACACACAAAACTATGGGCACATGGATTTGTCTGTAATAACGCTGCACTAGCTCATCTAAAACAATGAAGTCTGGAATGCAAAACAGGGAGGGAGCTGAATGGGAGCTGATGTTTGATAAAGTCAGGAATTGGACCAGTTAGGCGAGTGGAGCCGGGCCCTGTGTCGATTCTGGCACTCACAGTCTGTGCTTGTTTACTGTTTGTGCTGCTACTTGGCTGTCTTCCATGTTAGAGAGGAATCCATGTGCAGTTTGAAAAAGAACTCGCAGCCTTTAAGAGCGATCTGTGCACAGCGTGTCCTGGTTTCTGATACAAAGAACAGTAAAAAGGCAACCAGTGACGGTGCAGCCGAACCCGAGGGCCTTAAACCAGTGAAGAAGAATTAAAGGTCAGGTGTGTCAGATTTAGGCAGTTCTATTTACAGAATATAATCTTCATAACTCTGTTTTCATTCGTGACCTAAAAATAAAAATCGTTATGAGAATGAGACTTTTATATCTACAGACGCTGCATGTCCGCTATGTTGAACTAACATGTTTCTACAGTTGCCCAGAACAGACAAACTAAACTTTGGATCTAGATAGGCCACCGCACTTTCTCTTTGATGCTAGAAAGGAGAAGGTGAGGCAAGGGCGCTACTATATTCATACACACCATTCAGCCCCAGCTCACGAGAGAATGAGCACAGCGGTGGTCGAGTGAGCTCTAGAGTGAAAGAAGAGAGTGAGAACAAAGCAGCTTCCACCATCAGTGTCCTCTTCAGGCTCTTCTCCTCTGTCATTATTTCCATAGAGGCTGCTGAGCCCTGTTACATTGTGCTCTGAGCTCACAGTCCAGCTAACATTAGCTAACAGCAGCTAACAAACTGAGCTAACATTAGCTAACAGCAGCTACGGTTGGCAGCACTTTACTTCACTGTCCATCACTGTCCAGAGTTGAGGCGGAACAGCCGGAGGACATCAGAGGGAAAAGCAGAAAACATTTTCTCCATAAAATATGATCCAGTTTCACCAAAATCAGTCAAATAGTTGGTGGTGTGTGACTTAGTGCTGTAAAGTGTTACGTACTTCTCCCGACCCGGAGCCCAAAGTTACATAGTGTGAGAACAGACGTACGAATGACAGAGACACCATTCACCTGATTACAAGTCAGTGTAGCATCAACATGATTTAAAATCTGTTAGTTTATGAGAGAAAAGTTACAGTGTTGTGATGCATTTGAGAAGATTGGACTCAGCAGACTAAGTTACCAAAATGTATCATCTAGGCTGATACTGATTACTGAGGCTCAGATCTTGACAGACTTTGTACAGTGTAACGTTTGTCTGGGCATGTATTAAGTGTGTGTTGGTACGTGGACTCCCTGCAGGGTTCTGGTTGGTGTGGACTCTGATCATTATCCTGACATGCTGCTGTGTATGTCAGCACTGGCGCTCCAAGCAGCGCTTTCAGCAGCAGCGCCGGCAGAACGAGATCAACCTCATCGCCTACAGAGAGGCCCACAACAACTCTCAGCTCCCCCTCTATCTCAGTAAGTAGCTGCTGCCTCTACACATTCCACACATAGTCAGTCTGTATCTCAGACATGTCAGCAGCCACACATCATGCATGTTTGCAAAAAGAATGCTCAATCAGAGACTTTTAGCTTTCTGAGTTGTAAAGTTGAGCTACAATCCACTGAGCTGCTGAGAAGTAGAATTTGAATTTGCAGTCTTGAGATTGAGGATTGGCCAATGTTGATTGGCTCTCATGTCCAAGACATTTTAAATTTTGCATTAAGTGCTGTTTGGTGTTGAGCCCATAGTGCAGAACTGAGCGGCACTGCAGAGATGTTTGATCACTACGAGTGAGCCCTTTTCACTTTACACATGTTGTTTGAGCAGAATGAATCTAAAAAAATCTGGATTAGTGTAGCTTTAAACTAGAGGTCCACTGATTGATCAGTTTGCTTGTTTAATCAGCTGCAATAGGACATTTTAAAAACCATCATTATATATATATATATATATATATATATATACACACACACACACACACACACACACACACACACACACACATACACCAGTCAACTCAGGGAATATCTGTGCTGCTGTTTTAGTTAACGTTAGTAAAAAAAAAAAAAAACCTCATCATTCATAATTAAACCCTAACTTACTAACTTACTCCATGGACCCCTCCAGTCAAACTGACCGGCTGGTCTGACTGATACCTAGAAAACACACAGAGTCACAGCAGTAGACTCCCATATGTAATGGAACCCAGTTTACTACTCCAGCAAGTAGTCCGAGCCTTAGCAACAACCTGCAACGGAGACGACTAGTCCCGGACAACTACCGTCAAAGCTTTCTAGAGATTGTGGAGTTTCCCAAACTGAATAAATACCACACATAAAAACACTAACCTTCTTCACTATCGTTAGTGATTAAGATATCTGCTGAAAATATATATTTTTTTTCCATGAACCGATTTAGCTCCTAAGTCTGTGAACTTCAGCTAATAGCGCTGTATTTGGACTGACAGCTGATGGAGGACTGGGTGAAACACAAACTCCACAGCACTGCAAAGTCCAAAAGTCAAAATGTATCGAACAAAGATCGATGTAATCATTTCCAAAATGAACAACATGTTTTTATCTAATGAAATATTCCTCTTCAGTCCATATAAGTCCACCTTTAGTCTTTAAAAATATTTTCTCTGAGCTCACTGAACTGTTTGATCTCTGACATGCTGCACACAAACGAGGTACACACCTGTATTAACGAGGTACACACCTGTATTAACGAGGTACACACCTGTATTAACGAGGTACACACCTGTATTAATGAGGTACACACCTGTATTAATGAGGTACACACCTGTATTAACGAGGTACACACCTGTATTAATGAGGTACACAGGACTGTGTACACACCTGTATTAACGAGGTACACACCTGAATTAATGAGGTACACACCTGTATTAACGAGGTACACACCTGTATTAACGAGGTACACACCTGAATTAACGAGGTACACAGGACTGTGTACACACCTGAATTAACGAGGTACACACCTGTATTACACAGTCCTGTGTACGAGGTACACAGGACTGTGTACACACCTGTATTAACGAGGTACACAGGTCTGTGTACACACCTGTATTAACGAGGTACACAGGTCTGTGTACACACCTGTATTAACAAGGTGCACACCTGTTTTAACGAGGCGGTCTAAAAGCTCCATAAAATCTAGAATATTCATTAAAGAAAGCTGAAATTTAAAATTGAGATACTAACTTTATTCACGTTGACTTCCAGTATATTTCTTCATTTTCATATTTAATTTGTTAAATATTTTCAGGACAGACATGGTTGATATTTGCTGTGTTATCCTTCAGGATTCTTGCCCACCTACTTGCTACCAGCCTATGAAGAGGTAGTTGACCGCCCAGCTACACCTCCTCCTCCCTACACCCCTCTTCAGTCAGCACCTCCACCCACAGACCCACCTGAGGAATCTCCTTGCCCCCACTCGGTTATCTCCGTCCCTTGTGATGCTGAAGTAGCACTCCACGCTCTACCAGAGGTCACACAGAGCCACCTTCACAGCGCTTACAACCCCAACAAGGACTTGACGCCGGGCAGGTACCGGCGCTTCACGGGGGATTCTGGAATCGAAGTGTGTGACGGCCAGGAATTATGGGATCAGCACGGCTTTTTAGAACGAGAGGAAGAGACAGAGGAAGAGGGGACGGGGCAAAGGGAGGACTCATGTGATCACAGCAGCCATATGAATGATGCAGTTATTGATGAAAACCCAGATGGACTCACAGATGTGGATACAGAGCCACAGCCTCACAGCTAATCCACAATAATGTCTTCTCATATCTCAGAGCTCTGCAGCAGTCACTGATGCAACATTATATCTTCTGGTGCTCAGGGGTTTGGTCTGTCTCTACATGTGTAAGTTTGACTTAACAGCAGTGTGTGTGTGTGTGTGTGTGTGTGTGTGTGTGTGTGTGTGTGTGTGTGTGTGTGTGTGTGTGTGTGTGTGTGTGTGTGTGTGTGTGTGTGTGTGTGTGTGTGTGTGTGTGTGTGTGTGTGTGTGTGTGTGTGTGAGAGAGAGCGAGAGAGAGCGAGAGAGAGCGAGAGAGAGCGAGAGAGAGCGAGAGAGAGAGAGAGCGAGAGAGAGAGAGAGAGTGTGTGTGTGAGTGTGACAGGCCTGAAGACAAATGAAAGGTATGACTATATTTTAATAATTTCCAAAGATTGAAAGCTACTTTGTGCAGCTTGTGGTCAATATTTTTAGCCGAACTCCACTCCTCGTTTTGAAATTTGGCGGTAAGTTCCTATCAGGTGGCAGCACTGATTTTCACGTTTACCCACACGGTTCTTTTCTTAAACTTGACAGTACTCCATGTAGCCAAAGGGGCTGTTTTCTCCATCAAACCTCACATGAACACTTTGATTCTGAAAGACTTGTGAAAACAGTAATGAAACAGTATGAACTGTGCAAAATCAAATATGTCAGTGCTCTCTGCTAGATGATGTGTAATGGAAACGTTGTTCCTAAACCACTTCAAACATACCTTGGACATTTTTGTACTCACATAAGCTGATAGATCTATCAGTGATGAGCTGAAGCTAACTAGTGGTAGCTATCTCTTTAGTATCTCAGGTTGCAGTAGGACCATGTCTTTCCAAAATCAGACAGGATGGTTATTGTATTCAGAACGGTTTCTGAACAGATATTCCACAAAATAACTACATCATGACATATATCATTATCATGATCTAAAACTACATGTATCACATTAACACAGGACTTGTCCAAACAAGCATCTAACTGCAGTCCAAGCAGCGAATACATAAAACAGTACATGATGTTTTCTGTCCTGTCAACTTCACCGACTAAAACAGCTTCATACTGAACCCAGCTGTGTCCACATACTTCCTGGTTTATGTGAATTATCTTCAGTATGTGAAAAAAAAAACAACAATAACCTTTGTGGACACATGTTGAATCTGAAACACATTTAAAGATTCACACTTTCTGTACGTCAGTGTTGCCATCATAAACACGTTCAGGTTCTGCAGCTGAGCTGATGACAGAGCCACATCTGTTTGTTTGTTCTCTATAAGATGTATATTGTAGCTGTTAAGGAGAGTTGTCACATGATCAGGGGGTGTTTTTGTTCCTTTCACATTGATGCCATGACATGATGACAGTTTGAACGTGCTTGTTCTGATCAAAAGTATTTTAAAGTGAGTCACTCTGAGACTCGAGAGAAAAAAAAAGAGTGAGCAGGTGTGAATTTCCAGAATATTGCTTCATTTCATTTGTGACCTGCCTTCAGTCAGCCAGCGTGCAAACAAAAGTCCACCAGCTACCATCCAGTCTGTGCAATAAAGCAGATTACAGGTTGGCTTAACATGGTTGCAAATGAATCTGCATGTCTTCCTTAACTCATATCCATATATAATATCAGAGTACGGTGGCAGTAAATGTGCCTACATTTCTAGCCAACATTGACTGCATGCAGAACGTTACGAAAAAGACTCCAGTCATACTGAAGCTTTCTTTATAAAGTTGATCACTTCAATCAGCAGCACGTTTGTACATGGCTCCAGATCTGCTCACACAGGATCATTGTTTCTTTAAGAAATAATCAGCTTTGTGCTCCCTGCCGATGATCATTAGCCTTCAGTCACCTGTCACACTGGTGTCATCTGACATGTTTTCTGATGCCATAGTGCCATAATGTGTAGCCTTATGTAGCCTTGGAGTAGAGAATATTTAGGTGAACTTAATCAAAGCTCCGCTGCCTCTTTTACTTCAAGTATCCCTTCAGCATGCTCAATGATGACTCGTCATACTTTCATTCATGTCAGATAACGCACACCTCAGATCTGGTTAAATACTGTGCAAACTGTTACCAAATCACAGACATTTAAAATCAAACATCTGAAAAAATGATCGTGAGCGTGTTTTATTCTGAAAGCACACTGTGTGTGTGTGTGTGTGTGTGTGTGTATACAAAGGGAATGACTGTGCAGGTCGAGGACTCTGGCGGTGCACTGAGGGAGCTCTCTCCAGTCAGTCGAGCACTTTTCCGCATATGCAGAACTGAACAGTGATCAGTACCCGGTGCTACACTCTGTATATATGCTCTTAAATATCTGCTGAATAAAATTATATTTTTCTGTCACATTTTGTAAAAAAAAAAAAGAAATATGGCTATTAAAAGTTCTGGACAAAACATGGCTACATTACTTTGTTTGTGAGATGACTTCCCTTTTTTTTATCACGTTTTATTCCAACTCACGCATTGAGCCTCACAGATAACATTCTAAGTCTACACTGTATACTGTGTGTGTGTGTGTGTGTATATATATATTTATATATATATAAAAACTTAATCACACACAACAAAACAAAATGAATAATTTTTCTGACGAAGACCTTTCAGGTCGAAAAGTTCCCTAATAAAAAGTTGTGAGCTTTGGAATTTTTGTGTGGACAGCCTCTGCTTTTCCTTTGTTTCACATCTGTTGAGACATCTATACACATTCCAACACACACAACTGGATAAATATGACACAAGTATAAAAAATAAAAAGGAACAACAATAATGGAAACTATAATGAGCAGCAGCTGTTCTGTGTATTAGTGTGGAGGTGGATGTTACTCACTGCTGGGACACAGAGAATCAAATCAAAATGAAAAGGCTGTTGTCAGCACTCCCCTGACTGAAAACAGAGTTGTGATTGTGAGAGGTAAAACGGGAGCATAAACTACATAAACTAGATCAGATGAAAATAAGAATTAGATCATTGAATTTGAAAAACACAATGTACATTACTGGGAGCCATTCTTACTGTGTCTTCTCCTATCAGTGTCAAGATTTTGAAACTTGATCACCTGTGATGGCATACAAGAAATACTGTGTGTGACAGACAGACAGGCAGGCAGGCAGGCAGACCATGAAATACAGAGATTAGGCTCATCACAGGACACGAATCAACAGGGAAAAAAAGCATACTGAGCTCTGCAACAGTAGGTATAGCAGAAGAAGCATACGTATGTAAGGGATAATGTCCGACAAGGTGTCCATTATCAGAACTTAAAGGACAATGAGCTTCCCGTCCAACAATGCAGCGTTACAGCTGTGAAAAACTGTAGATTTTGATTGCAAAACATGAAAAATATAAATGAATAATCAGATTTTTTTTCTTTGACAAGTGACCATCATATGATGCCATTGTGTTGTGTAACTTGTTCTGTACTTTGTTGTTGTGTCATTTATTTTGCGTAATTCGTTGTTGTGTCATTTGTTTTGTGTAATTTGTTGTTGCATTTTGCACTTCAGGCCAGCTGATAGTAATCTGTCAAAAATGATCTGATCAGCTCTATAACTCTTTAGGTTTAGCACAGTAACAAAGCACTGGTTTCATAAGTGAGTGTTGGAGTTGCAGGGCAGAGTGCAGACAGTTGACACACTTATATTTTATATTTCCCTCTGGACTGAACCAACCAAATTTGTAGATATTAAACTTACATCTCTCAGCTAATTCCCTCTACCATTTAACAATGATTAATGTTGTTCACAATATTTGTTTATTTATATAATTTATATGTAATCATTTATTTGAAATATAAGAAGTCAGATGTTGCAACTGACCCCTAAAGCAGGGGGCAACATGTTAAAATACATCAAATTACTAATTCTCTTTTGCCTTTTGTCTCAGTAAGTGTAGTATTCTGGAAATACGCATTGTTTTACAGTAATTTCAGTATTATTTATTCATGTATTTGTTTATGCATAGAACATAAGTCTGCTTTGATGCTATAACAATCAAATTTGGATTTGAGTAAGGTGTCCTTTGACTTGTTTATGTTGAATAATACTGTTGTGTGGTCTGTTTGGATATGGCTGCTTAGCTTAGCTGGGCTGAACAGGTGAGGTCAACCAAAATATTAATTTAGTGACTCGCAAGTATTAAGACAGCATCAGCCAGTAATCATCAGGATCTGCTTCGTTCACCAATTCACAAGGAGTTAAGTCAACGGAAAACATCACATCCATGTCCCAGCACATTCAGGTATCCCTGGAAAGCAAAAAGCAGACAGACTGACAAAAGAAGCATCAGAAACTGTCAGAATTCATATTAGAATTTCAAAATCCAGGAAAAGCGTAGTGTGGAGGAAAACAGCATCAGGATAACACAACAAAAGACATCTGCAGTCAGTAAGGTAAGACTACCTAACAGAGAACAAGTCATGATAAGCAGACTGACAGTCAGACACAACATCCAACAGAACAGCTTTCATTTGGTTCACTGAGATCAGTGTCATGTAACAGAGACAGTGAAGTATATTCTGGTGACATGCAGAACAACATCCACAGAGGAGAACCAGTGACGATCACACAGTTACCAAAACAGGGTGCATGAGAGTGTGGAGGAGAAAATGTCTGTTTGGTATTTTAGAATGAGAAATAATAATGGAATAATTCCACGACTTAACAACAGACTGTAAAGACTGTAGCTGTGTCCCAATTCAGGGGCTGCATTGGGACAGCTTGTGTCCAGAGGGGGGCGGTAGTGTCACTTTAAGGATTCCAACTTCCGTAAAACCTCAAGGAAGAAGAAGAAGCAGCAGCAGCAGTCATACAGGGTGAGTGTTGTTGTTGTCTTTGTCTGTACTGTATTAAACTGTTAGAAAACGTGTTTGAACTCAGACTGACAGCAGACCACAGACCACACGGCTCCACATTAACCCGCCGTTCAAACGTTCATAAAGTTCTGCTAACTTTAGTCAGCGGGTCAGTGAACTGCGGCTGGCCGAAGGAAACGTATGTCTGTCGGTGAGGTGAGGTGATGAGAGGCGGCGGAGGAGCTGTGGCTAATGTTAGCATCTGAAGTTACACTACCTCTGCAGGACACCGAGCTAACTTTAGCCTAGCCTCGATGCTGCTGCTCTTGTTTACGAGAAACATTTACGTCATGCCGTGTGTGTGTGTGTGTGTGTGTGTGTGTGTGTGTGTGTGTGAGAGAGAGAGAGAGAGAGAGAGAAAGTGAGTGAGTGAGAGTGTGTGAGAGACATCGGCTTTGAGTTTCTAATAATTCAGTTTAAAATTCAGTAAGTCAGTTTTATCAGTTGAAGTGATTGATTCAGTCAGACATCAATCACTGTATGACCCTCCCACCCCCGTGACAGAGGTTTGATAAGCAGAATGGACCAATCGGGAGACAAGGAAGCTCAGCGGTGACCCACACTGGACCCACACCACCTTTATAACAGCTTATCCTCATCAGGGTCACAGTGTTGCTGGAGCCTATCCCAGCTGACTTTGGGCAAGCGCAGGGTACACCCTGGACAGACAAGCTCACTCACATAGACACCTATGGACAATTTAGAGTCACCAGTTAACCTGCATGTCTTTGCATGCAGGTTAACTCTATGGGAGGACGCCAGAGTAGAACGGAGAGAACACGCAAACAGCCGAGGTTCAAACCAGGAACCTTCTCGCTGTAAGGGTGACATTGCTAACCACTGCACCACCGTGCTGCCCAAAACCAAAATATATAATGTATAAATGAAGTGACTGTTTGTACCCAAAGGTTATGGATATGAAATTCACTGTAACTTGAGCACAGCATCTCGGACCACAACACATGGGCGCTACAGCAAACCAGACTCCTGACAAAAGCAGTCATTTTACCTCATTTTGACCTCAACAGAAACAACGCAAGACTCACCAAAAGGATCCAGGAATCACCAAACACTGGTTTGGTTTAAACAAACCGTTAACTCACAGAGATGACAAGACAAACTGAAATCTGTTTTTCCTGCTGTGTGTAATGCAGAAAGTCATGCTTTTAATGTGTTGGTGTCAGTGTGTGTGGTTCTGGTTGTGACAGTCAGCTCTTCTCTTCCCAGCAACGGTTTTAATGGTTAAAGATGACGACATCGTGGAGTGACCGTCTGCAGAACTATGCTGACTTACCAGCCAACATGGACGGCGTGGCCATGAAGAAGTATCGACGTGAAGCTCACCACAGGTATGTGTTTGTACACGTACCTGTACAAACTGTTCAAATGTTAAACATGAGGCAGCCCTGATCCTGACGTGAATGAACTGAATTTAACCAGCTCCATCATCAGTGAAGAAGTGAAGAAAAGAGTTTGGATGCTTTTTGTAATAACAGTAATAATAATGCTTCACATGCCAACATGCAGCTCAGCTCTCATTGCGGTCAGCTGTGTGCTTCTGCACTGCAAGAGGAAACAGAAGCAGAAGTGTGTGACTGAAACTGATAGAGCTGTTAACTCTGTCCTGAGAGTTTAAAGTAATCACAATTGACCTCTGTGTTTCCTCATAAAAACATGTTACTGATATAATACTGCTACATACTGATGACTCACCGGCTCTGCTTTGGTCCAGTATCTCATAGGAAAAGTATCTGTAGCCTCTTGAGCCTGCAAGTAGGCTGGACACTATTTCAAAACACGTCAAGAACTAAAATCTGACATCAAATCTGTGGTCAAACTTAGTCTTGTTGACTTCTTCTTTTATGAAGTACTTCCTAATTTAAGTCAAAATTTGCCACTTTACAAATTTCTTGAATTTTTATTACAATTTTATATATATATATATTTAACAGTTTTAGGACCACTTGTCCACTTTGTCTTAAAAACTGAGCTTGACACTTCAGTGAAGACTGTGAGGTCAACAAAAAACTGTCGAGCTCAATCACCACTTTAAAAGCAACTTCAGGTCAAATGTACAGAGCATGTCAGTTTGTTCCTCATGCAGTGTTAATAAACTATGATGAAACATGCTCGCTGTCAACCTTTTCCTCTGTCAAAGGCCAGAGGATGACAAGCTACAAATAGATCTTTGATATTAAAAACTATGATAAATGTATGTTTTGTTTCCATTGACAAGACAGGACTTCAATGTTAGCGTAGACGAGAGCGTTCTCTTTGCAGCAGCAGGAAGATCTCGGTTAAATTAACTGATCAGCTGGTTTAAACATGCTCTTTATTGTTGAATAGCAGAAAAACAAGAAACCCTTCGTGAAAGACGCACACACACACACACACACACCCACACACATATTGACTAAAATGTGATGATTTTTTATCGACTAAAACTATGAAGGATAAAAATGTCTAAAGATTAAATCTAAGATTAGCTGCCATTATTTCAAAATAAAAGGACACAGCTATCAAAGTTGACTCTTTCTGAGACTGATGGATCAGAACGCTGAGTGAGAACTGAGCAGGAACATTTAATTCACCTCCATTAGTCACATAACATCCAGAGAAAGGAACCCTGGCCCCATGATATGACTGAAACATGCTTTGAAATGTCCTCTGTGTGTGTGTCTGTGTTGTGTGTATGTGTGAGGCCTTCATGTGACAGAGGCAGCCGGTGATGGAGGCAGGTCTTATGACTGCTGTTGTTGGGATCCTGAGTTTCAGTAGAATGTAGATTACTCCCTGACAAAATGAGTTCAGTGGTAATACGTCATGTATTCTCGTTTACAAAGCTTTCCAAGGGATCTGGCTCAAAACCATCCTGCAATGAGGTATGCCATCCTTTTGTTGTTGAAACAAACTGCGACTACTGACTAAATGACTTTTTGATGTCCGTGATGTGAATTGATCCTCCATCCAACTCTCATGGAACTCCATCCATACTGACACTGACTGTGAGGCGGGGTTCTCCCTGTGGAGGCGGCAGATTTCTTAGCGTGAGCTCCTTCTGTTGCATTTCATCCGTTCCCGCATCTTTCCTTTTAATCCTCATCACACACCATCTGAATAGAGACTCAAGGCCAGTGTGCAGTCTGAGCAGAGCCCAGATTATAGGATGTATAATCTGCATTTCTGCATGTGAGAGGAGCAGGAAGGCGTCGCTCAGCAAACATTTGTGTACATTTGGTGAGCTGCTCCCACAGTGCTGTTGATCTGAGTCACCAACTGAACATGTGTGAAACTGATGATTGAAAGAGGGGTTAGAACACACACATGAAGTGATCAGGAGGTCAGGGCTGGATTTGTAACCTCCATATGTTTTAAAAACTGGACTGTTGCACAAAAAGCTAAAACAGTTCAATGATTTTTAGATCGATCGACAGAAAAAAAAACAATTTTAATAGGCGATCAGTCATTTCAGACATTTATCAAACAACAACTCCAAGCGCTCTTTGATTCCAGCTGTTCTCTGTTCTGTCAGTCTCTCTGTGTTTTGAACTGATTAATCAAGAAGGAATCATGGAAACAGTGTGTAGTTGTAGATACTCTGATCTGGAATCAAATGCTTGGTCGTGCGTGTTGTTTGATGATATACTCCGTTTGTAGTTTATTATGTCCTCGATAGCTAAAGCTGATGTTCATCTACTTCAGCAGCCCTGTGATGAAGCTCATAATGTCGAGTGAAGACGGCTTCATTCTGTCCAACTGTATTGTTTAATCCTAATCTAACACAGGGGTGTCAAACATACAGCCAGAACTGGCTCATCAAAAGGGTCCAATCTGGATGACATTGCAAAGCGTTAAAATGTATTAATTCCAGTTTTTCAGACTGATATTATTGATTTGTTCAGTGGACAAAGAAAGAAAATTAAAATACTCTTGTCTTTGTAGTAACACGTAACACATGATGACGTGTCAGAAAAAGAAAAAACTGTACGTGAACTTTTTCACAATGTACTCGTGCTTCTTCACACTAAAAGATCAGTGTTGTTATTCATGAGTTATTATGTAATAGTTTTTGATCCAGGCCACTTGACATCAGATTGGGCTGGATGTGGTCCATTCAATAGTATAAAGAATGGACAGCGCATCAGTGACGTCACCCATAGGTTTCCAAAGCGCCATTTTAAAGCTCAAAATCTTCCGCCTCCTGGCTAATCGAAAAATCAGCAAAGATGTGGATCATCAGCAGACCTGAGGTCTGGGTGCTCTAACAAGACATCTGTAACAGCACCCACCTGTCAATCAAAGCATCCACACTGTTAATTCTGCATAACTTTAAGCCTTAATATCATTTGAACAGGTGAGTTGTAATTCACCCTCAGTACAGTTGTCATGAACGGGGAAATTAGCTATAGAGACCAAAAGTGTTTTTTGTACCAGGCTGTAAACATGTTTATTTCTGCTGTGAAGTTGGACATTTTAACATGGGGACTTATGGAGGTTGAAATGTTCTGTAGCCAGCCTCGAGTGGACGCTCGAGGTATTACAGTTTTTAACACTTATGCATTCAGAGGTTGTCGCTTCGGCCTATGACACCTCTGCTCTGCTCTAACCTATTTATATCATTGCAGGGCTGTTGTATTAGAATGCATTAGTTTAAGCTAGCTGTACCTAATAAACTGACAGCTGAGTCAGACATCATCATTTATGATTTGTGTGTTTTTTCATTGTTGAATCTTATTTTGATGCCAGTGTATGAGGAAGATTGTGGTGCTCTAAACGTGGTGGTAACATCCACAGATCAGAGATGATGGTGTTCTTGTCTGGGTGCAGCACAAATAATAATTTAGTGTTGAGTTTAGATATTGAACATCCTTTTGTGTAATGATATCAGTTCTGACTTTCTGACAGGCCTGAGAGGATTTCTTTCAGATGCACTGATCACTGTAAATAACCAGTAGGACTGCATGTATGTTGGTGTTGTGCTTGTTAAGTTTCATGTATGGTAACCTGCCATGCATCCAAACCTGACCTCCAGAAGTGTTTGTGAGTCACTGCTGCTCTCTGTTTTTCTCCTGAAGCTCTGAACATTTCCAGAAAATGTTCCGCCCGTCTGATTGGTCTGTGTGAATCAGACGTTTGAGCAGTGCCGCATTTCATTTGAACTCCAACTGTCGTGCATTGCTTTGACCACACATTGTTCTCCCCCCTCCTCTCCCCAGAGTGTTTGTCAACCGAAGCTTGGCCATGGAGAAGATCAAGTGTTTTGGGTTTGATATGGATTACACTCTGGCAGGTAAGTGCAGTTTGAGTCTCGACTAACACACAAAGGTCAAACAGCAGAGGCTGTTCCATCTGGATGTACACTGTGGGTGTGCTGCCTCTGGTCTGCTGGGAGAATCAAAGCCACCTTTCAGTCCTTCAAACCTTCCTGGAATTTGTTTATTAAAGCATCAGTTATTTTCTCTAACTGTGTTTCGGTTCTGGGCAAATGCCGATGTTATTTCTTCGTCTGTTTGTGTCAGGGAGACTAAAGAAATCTACAAAGATAATCATCTCTGCCTTGTTGTAGATCAGTAGGTTTCTCTCCTCACGCCAGACGTGAGTCACAGACAGAGCTGAGCAGCCTCACTGCCTGTGCTGCTGCTGCTGCTGCTGCTGCTGCTGCATGGAGCTCGTTCTGTAGGTATCCAGTGCTGGAAAACATCGGGCACTGACACTGGAGACCGTCATCTTATTTGCTGACAGGCTGATGCCTGTCAACAAGCTGAACACTGATGCAACGAACAAATGATAATGTAAACATAATTCAATTCAGAACCACTAAAGTAAAAGGAGCTTACACTAATAAAATATAAGCCAATAAAAAAAAACAGTACAATCAAATTTAATGTGATCATGACTAAACTAGCAGGAATATGACTTCATGTGAGAGAGCAAATGAGACCAAACTTCAGGAATGTCCTTCATTCAATAACTGTTATTCATGATTCAACAGAGGCTATTTCATTTATTGACTCTGTCCACAGGCAGAGAATAATCCTTGAAGCACCTAAGCACCACAGTTGAATTTTGGGTGCAGGACTGGAGTGTAAAATTTTCGGGTTCTCGTCGGGACAGTTCTCTGCCCGGTTACTCATTGTAACCTAAGCTGCTGCTGCTGCTGAGGGGATATTCCTGTCCTGCTCCACACCCCACCACAGGAGGAGGAGGGGGCTGGGGTGTGTACAGAGCAGTGTGGAGTTTTTAACAGATGATGTCAACATTCATCAGCTGCACATCAAACTTGTGCTTACTCAAATGTATGCCCCCGAAACAAAGAGCTTGTTTTCAGTGGTCACAAGCTTGTTTGAGTTAGCTGCATTTATGAGCTCACTAATGATTTGAGAAGTCATTTTTCCAATCTCAGTGCACACATAAATGCATGGTGCAGGTGATCTCATGTCAGTCTGTATAGTGTTCTTGTTGAATCAGTGTTTTTGCGTTAATCTTGATTGTCTGTCTGTCTGTCTAGTGTATAAATCTCCTGAATACGAGTCGCTGGGCTTCGACTTGACAGTGGAGCGCCTCGTGTCCATCGGATATCCACAGGAGCTGCTCAACTTTGTCTACGACCCGACCTTCCCCACCAGGCTGGTTCACAAAGCTCTGCTTTGTTTTTAAATCTCAGTTCGAATACAGATGTGTTGGTTGAAATCGCGGTGTGCTCTCTGCTCTCTGTCTCTGTCTCTGTCTCTGATTGGCTGTCTCCTTTCTTCTCAGAGGTCTGGTGTTTGACACGATGTATGGCAACCTGCTCAAGGTGGACACCTACGGGAACATCCTGGTGTGTGTGCACGGATTCAACTTCTTGAGGGGGTGAGGTCCACTACTCCCACTGAGCTGTCGTCATAGTCCACCATATCTCTAAAAAAACTATTTCTAGGGCTGTACATTTGAGCACTATTGGTCCAGCCATGTGACTCATAAAGAGCATTGAATGTTCAATGGTCTGTACTTATATAGCTTTACCTTTCTAGTAGACTTTTTTTTATTTTATTGTCTTTGTATGAATTCTTCATTTATTTCCAAAATGTCTACATTTTAGCAAATATTTTACAATTCAGTAAGAATGAGAATTTCTTGAATTTCTAGAGCAAATTTTGTGCCAGCAGGTGTTCTGTTATTTTACAGAATAAGTGAAGCTCTTCATCTGCTGGTGGTGTGACAGGGAAAGTCAGAGGACTGACAGACACCACAGTAACCTATAGTGAAGCTCAAAAGCAGAGCTGTTGTTATTTCTAGGTTACACTGTAATGGTTTTGCTGGTCTGGCCCACTTGGGATAACAATGTTTGAGCTGTATGTTGCACGTGAACTGAAATGAGTTTGACACTGCTGCTGTCAAAAACTGAACACTGCCTAATCAAGCTAAGCTCTGTACCCTTTATACGAGCGTGTTTAGGCATCTGGCTTATGGAGCACCATTAAAACGTCTTAGATCTTCTTCACACACACACACACACCACATCTACAGCCAGTATAATCAAGAACATTTGATAAAGCAAATCAGAAACATATTACATGACTATTTGATCCCTGCTGATGCTGTAGAGCAGTGTTCATGTGTTAGTGTGTCATGTTCTGAAGGCACATACATGTAACAAACGGTGTACAAATACAGTGTACGTAGACGTGTGACTGTCCTGCATGTATCTGCACTCACTCTGCACAGGCCTGACATCAGAGAGATGTACCCCAACAAATTTATTCAGCGTGGAGACACAGACCGCTTCTACATCCTCAACACACTCTTCAACCTGCCTGGTAAGAAAACAAAACAAAAGGCTGAGTATTAAAACATGATTTCAACATCAATCTAACACTTCAGAGTATTTAAAGTGAGTCTGCAGCCAGTCATTTGTTTTACATTTAATCTATAAAATATAAACTTTCAAAAAAAGAGTCATGTTAGCAGAGCTCAGATTGATTTCAGTCGCTTGTTTCGGCCTATTTCTTGTAATTACTACAGTGGGTGTGGACTGATTGATGGTGTCTGTGGTGTCATGTGATTAGTGGGATGTCTTTGTGAGCGGCTCCTGAAGAGAACAACACAGGCGCTCACCTGTAGCTCACCCGGCAGAGCGTGCACTTCATGTTTCAGCGTACAGTATTTTAATCCTCACAACCTTAACACTGAGGTCCCGTGACTACCTGTACCTGTGAGTTTGAATGGTCTGCTCATCACCACACCTGGACCTGTCAAAGAAAGACAGCCACTGCTTAAAGTAACATCTGCTGGAAATGACAGACAGTATACGGACGTCGTATCCGTGACGTCCCCCACAGGTCTCTGAAGAGTGAAGCTCGCTATCTTGCCAGTCCTCCTCCACTGTTTCACAGCTAATATCAAAATTAGCAAAGAGGTGGAGCTGAATGAAGTCTGGGTGCTCAAACAAACCATCTGTGATGGTCACCTGTCAATCAGAGCTGTCACGTTGTTAATTCTGCATAACTTTAAGCCTTAATATCATTTGAACAGGCGAGTTCTATAAAAATTCACCCTCAGTGCAGTTGTCATAAACGGGGAAATCATTTTGAATTGATTATGAACTTTTAGCTTGACTTTAAAATGACTTAATAAAGCAGTTAAAAATAAACTGATGTGTTGCACAGTTTATTAAAAAGAATTGAATGCTGTTGATGTTCATGTGTCTCTTCTTCCACAGAAACGTACCTTTTTGCCTGCCTGGTTGATTTCTTCAGTAACTGCTCCAGATACAAAAGGTAATGCATCCAGCTGCCGTGACATTCGTAATAAGAGCCTGTTTCATGACAACTGTCACGTTGAGTCACTGATGACAGACTCCTTGTTACCATGACTCTAACTGTCTCTGTAGTTGTGAGACTGGCTTCAAAGATGGCGACCTTTTCATGTCCTACAAGAGCATGTTCCAGGACGTCCGAGACGGCGTGGACTGGGTTCATTTCAAGGTAGAATCATTTCGTCTGACCACGTTAAAGCTGTTTGCAGGCAGCTGTAGGTCATCTGCAGCTGGTTCATTCACAGTCCTCAGTCCACTCTCTGTTTCTGTGCTCAGGGCTCCTTAAAAGAAAAAACGGTTGAAAACCTGGAGAAGTATGTGGTCAAAGATGTAAGTACACCAGCGTGCTTCTACATATACACCAACTGTACCCTGTTACTGTTGATGCTGAATCTGTTTTTTCCTCCAACAGCCGAAGCTTCCTCTCCTCCTCAGTCGCATGAATGAAGTAGCCAAAGTGTTTCTGGCCACCAACAGTGATTACAAATACACAGAGGTGAGACTGAGAGGTGGAGTTACCTGATGAAGTAATGATGGATTGATGGTGTTGATGGTGTCTGTGATGTTGAAACATTGTCCTGTGTTCTTACAGAAAATCATGACCTACCTGTTTGACTTTCCTCACGGCCCAAAGGTAACGCTTCATGATTCATGAACATTTGTACTGTCAGGACTTTTCTTCTGTCTGATAGGCTGATGAGAGAGAAGCATGGTACTGTCAAGACATAGAAATCATAAATTGTGTGTGTGTGTGTGTGTTGCAGCCTGGTACACCCCACAGGCCCTGGAAGTCTTACTTTGACCTGATCTTGGTGGACGCCCGCAAGCCTGTGTTCTTTGGCGAGGGAACAGTGCTGCGGCAGGTCGACACTGTGAGTGTGTACTACAGCAGCCTGCATGGACAAAATACCAAGCTCTGCTTCTATTTTCAGTTATTCCAAGTTCGCTGCATGCAGATAAATAAAAGCTACATACGAGTGAGTGACTCAGTCCTGGTTTCCTTCAGATCACAGGTCGGCTGAAGATCGGCACGTACACCGGACCTCTCCAGCACGGCATCGTTTACTCTGGCGGTAAATGAGGAACCTTCTTAACACAGTTTGTTTTTCTCAGTTCATTTGCTGTAAGAACTGAAATATTCACGGGGTGTCGATTAGCTCAGTTGGTAGAGCATCCGCCCCATGTATGAAGCCTTGCCGCAGCGGCCCAGGGTTAGAATCCGATCTGCGGCCCATTGCTGCATGTCTTTCCCCATCTCTCTCTCCCCACATTCCTGTCACTCTTCAGCTGTCTCTATCAAAATTAAAGCTTGAAAAAAGCCAAATATCCTAAAAAAGAAAAAAAAGAACTGAAATATTCACACAAACAACCACCTAAATATGTGTGAGAGGAAGATGTGGAAATATCGGGAGAGGAATGAGAGAGAGGTCGGACATCAGAGGCAGCAGGGAGAACCGGGTCGTAGATTAGAATATTTTCGCTATTTTCATTTGAATCAAACCAAAGTTCATAATTGTTGAAACTAACAAAGATGTTTTGGTGAGTTTTAATTTGATATTTTGATGTTAGGAGGTAACACGAGGTTAGATAAGATAGATAAGGTATTTGCAGGAGAGAAACACAAATCAGTCCATTTTAAATGTCAAAACTCAAAGTAATGATGATGAAGAAACTAAAACATCCTGTGAATTTGACTTTGTGCAGCACAGGATTGATGTGCTGACTCATTAAACTGGAGTGTGGACAGCATTAGTAGCACAGCCTGTAAGCTAACACCGTGTGCACTCATACAGTACGTGCTCCCAGAGAATTTACTGCAGGCTGTACAGCTCCTGGCCTGAGGCCTGAGGCTGTCTGCTCAGAGATGTTCATGCTTACTGTCCAGGTCTTTACTGCTGGAAACTTCTCACTCATCACTCCCTTTTCACCAGAGGATTACCCTGAGCATGATCAACCAGACACATGGTGTTTAGAACAGCAGCTGTAACAGAAACCTGGTGGAGGTTCATCTTGATGGAGGTCTTGATGGATTTTTGTACTCGCAGGTTCTTCAGACATCGTGTGCGACCTGCTGGGAACTAAAGGGAAAGACATCATCTACATTGGAGACCACATTTTCGGTGACATTCTTAAATCCAAGAAGCGTCAGGGCTGGAGGACCTTCCTGGTGATACCTGAGCTGGCCCAGGAGCTGCATGTGTGGACCGACAAGAGCTGTGAGACACACACACACACACACACACACACACACACACACACACACACACACACACACACACACACACACACACACACACACACACACACACACACACACACACAGGTACAATGATGTGACTATGAAATAATGTCAACAGTAAAACGTAATGTCAAATTTTGGGACTGTGGTTATTAAAGACTCTAAACGTGATGTCACATATTTGTTTTTCAGCCATATTTGAGGAGCTTCAGTCTCTGGACTGCTTCCTCGCAGAGCTTTACAAGTGAGTTCCTCTTCAGGCAGCATGCGGGGGTCTACGCAGCGTCCAGCTGATGTCAGTGAATCAGAGTCTGACAGAATTTGTGTTTTGTCTTCAGGCATCTGGACAGCAGCAGCAATGAGAGGCCCGACATCAGCTCACTGCAGAGACGGATCAAGGTACAACTTCCTCCAACATATTTCTTCCCCGTCTTCACTTACAGGAGAATGCTACACTTCTGCTCACTTGCTCTCAAACAATAGGAGGCATCGACATGATGACACTGTTTAAGATTGTTCACAGTTAGACACACATCATAAACCGTTTAATGTCCTCAGAGATGTATGACTAACTTTCCAAACCACTGAACCCACCTACTAACGTTACAGTGGTATGAATCCAAAATAAACAGACTTTGCTGGGATTTGATTTCATTTAGTCATTTAGCTGACTTATTGGCACAGGTAACATATGTCATCATCAAAAGTCTGATTTTATGTGTCAGGAATATCAAGACGACAACCTTTAGAATACTGTTTTCTGATTGGGAATTCAGATTGATCCGAGCTAAGCTAACTTAACTAAGTAGTATTGCTGCAGCTGCAGAGAGGTTGAGAAGCAAGAATGAAGATAAACTCCAAGCTGTGCTCTCAGTGGCAGAATCGGGCATGACACCAGATGTTTATTCCAAAAAAAAAAAAAAATAGCTCCGGCTCTGCCTCCAGGTCTCTCCTCTACAGCTCCCCCAGGCTGCTGAGGCCGGGGTCAGACAGCAGCAGCTCTGTCTGTCCGCTCTGCCCAGTTCTCTACATCTTGTCCACTTGTTGGAACGAGGACAGACTGAAACTGGCAAAAATTTAAACATGCATGGCCTAACATTCATATCTTATATTGCCTCTTTATAAAACATCTGTATGTGACAGATGTGTACACCTACAGTAGAGTTCTCTGTGTCTCTGCTGATGTTTTTCCTGACTTCCTGTGGACAGTGAGCGTTCAGTCTGCTGCCAGAATCATCAGGACTGACAAATGCCTCTGTGTCCTTTCCAGAAAGTCACCCACGACATGGACATGTGCTATGGCATGATGGGAAGTCTGTTCCGCAGTGGATCCCGACAGACGCTGTTTGCCTCCCAAGTGATGCGCTACGCTGACCTGTACGCCGCCTCCTTCATCAACCTGCTCTACTACCCCTTCAGCTACCTGTTCAGAGCCGCTCACGTGCTGGTGAGACCCGCTCAGCGCCGACGCAGGCTCCAATCTCTCTTTCACATTGTTGATTAATGACCTCACATGAAACGCTCTCCCCCTCCCAGATGCCTCACGAGTCCACAGTGGAACACGCCCACATCAGCATCATCGACACAGAGTCGCCGCTGGCCACGAGAAACCGCCAGGACGTCGACTTCAAGGAGATGGAGTGCAAGCGGCACCAGCTGACCCGGTCCATCAGCGAGATCCAGCCCCCACACTTCTTCCCTCAGGCTCCACAGGAGATCACCCACTGCCACGATGAGGATGATGATGAAGAGGAGGAAGAAGAGGAAGAGGAAGAGGAGGAGGAGTAGATGGAGAAGTGTAGACTCACTCTCACATCCAGTTCATCCTGTTTTCATGTTTTAAGATGATATTTTCTTTGATTAATAACTCCAGGGTTGCAACAGCTGAGTCCAGGTGTCAGATCCACTTGCTGACCTGGTCCTGTATCAAAATGGACTTCTGTAGATTCAAGTGGTCTTTAACTGTATCTGTCCACGGGTAACAGAAAGTTCAAATCATAAAGCCAGTTTAGATTCTGTCTGTCAGTGTAAGATTCAGGCAGTGAAATTTAAAGGGAAGTACCTCACTGAGGTATCAGTGCATATCAGTTTGCATTCATTCATTGGTGCTGTAAATGGGTCACTGCCTGCTGCTCCCTCCTGCACCGCTCACTTTAAAACACTTCATTTATGTTAACGGAACATAACACAGCCACAGTCGTCACATCCTTGGCACTTTGGGGACCATGTTGTTTTTTGAGGTGACTTTTTTTTCCCCACTTTGAAAGAATAATGTCCAAATGTAGAGATGTGATGACACAGTGTGTGTTCAATCACAGCTAGAGTTCAACAGACGATCTGACGACCATCAGACTTTCATCAGCTACAGTAAGTGTGTGCTGGTGTGAGCAGAGAGCAGTGCAGCATCAACATGAGCCATCTGAATGGTCTCGTGTTATCATCGACTCGCCTCGTCCCTTTTTTGGGGACCTTTAAAGGAATTCTGGGAAATGTAGGAACTAAATAACAGCACAACTGAGGGAGAACTGTAGTATGTGTGTTAAACACAGCTGCTGAAACTAGACTAGAGTCCTAAAACCGCTCTGTTCCAGCAGAGCTGTGGTGGGGCGAAGTGCTAGCACCACATCACAAGGTAACCGCTCATGGTACCAGCTTAGAAACACTTCTTGACTCAGTAATATTGTAAAGTAGGACTACATTTCCCATGTCCCACAGAATCAACACCCTGAAGTCTGTACTGTTACTGTTCTAATGTGGCTGTGTTTTAAAATGACTGCAAAACTAACATAGATACTGTATTACACACTGCACAATGGACTGTAACGGTTACTGCCTTATTCATACACAGTGAGTGAATGAGGATTCTTGTTCAAAACATGTTGAATTGTTTGAATGCGAGGAACGATGGGTGAAACAAGCATGTGGAAGCTCATTTCTGCCAGGAAGTTCAGACTGATTACAACCACAATGTTTTGTCACAATTCTGAGAAGTCAAGATGTTGACTGGCTTGCGTCAAAACATTCTTATGAAAGTGGAAGCAAGTCAAAATTCAGACCTACTGTCTCTTCTGTCTTTCTAATTTCAGTTTATCAGTTTATCAAACGTCTCACAATTTTGAGCCAGTGTCTCAAACTGATCACCAAGTATTCTTGTTGTCCAAGTATGTCCAAGTTCAAGAATTTTGACTTGCCATGAGTATTTGGATTTTGTCGTGTGTGTGTGTGAGAGTGAGAGTGTGTGTGAGTGAGAGTGTGTGTGCGTGTGTGTCCTGGCAGTAATGTTCTTCCATATAGAGGTGAACCTGCTGCTGTAATGTGAGCAGTGTACTGTGGGCCTGGCTCCATATACACTAACGTCACCACAGTGACAGCGATGCTGTTGTGTATTTTAGTGCTGATGAGGATGTTTTAATTCTATTTTTATGATTATTATGTTTTCATGTTACTGCTTGATTTTTAAAGGACCTGTTTGAGTCTGACCTGCTGACGTGATCACACGTCGATCCTCAGATGAGTGTGGCATTTGAAAATCTGATTTACACAAGGCTAATCCAGCCTTTTGTCACTGAGTGTGTGACTCTGTTGTTTGTGTGTTATAACCTCACACAACATGTTACTGGCTGCTTCATCCTGTTTGGACTGAAGAGACATATCCTCTCCTCATTGGTCAGAGCTGGTCTAATGTCCTGCTGTCAGGCGACGGTTGATTGTTGATCTTTTTTGCACCTCGGAATGTATCTTGTTCTTTGAGTAAGGGAGCAATAGCAGAGTGTGTTACTCTGATGTTGAAACACAAATGTTTCAACGTGGACGCCCTCAAAGCGAGCAGCTTTTAGTTTTTTTGTTTCATATTCAAGTCATTTCACAACTGTTCAGTATGCCTTGTTTGATGACTGACTGCTTTGAAGGCTTCATGAAACTTTGATAATCACACAGAGTCGAGTGTAAATGAAACCAAATGATTTTTTATTGTTACCAGCAATAGTTAATGCATGTGTTGGAGTTGTATTTTTGCTGTTTTTCTTTGAATTTTGCCTTCGTGTTGATGAATGTTGAAGAATGCGGTTGAGACAGTTTGAGCCATGGCTGATGTTTGTAATAAATTTCTGATACTGTAGCTGTGTGCAGAGTCTTTCTTTCTTCTTCTTAGTCAAAGATCAGAACATCTTAATATTCTGTGACAGCACTATGTGCACACGTGTCTGTAATCACTCTTTAAGCTGCCACTAGCTGCTGTCTGCTCCTGTGTTCTGTCTCCCTCCCACACTTACAGTGATTAGCCACGTCAAACTGAGAAGATGTCTACTGTCAGATATCTCAGCCATCAGAACAAACACAGCACTCCAGTCTCTTCTCCAAAGACCTGATCAGAGGTTTTCTTGTCTCTTCATGTTTTATGACTAATCGATTGAATTTATCCAGATTGACAAATAAGTCCACCTGTAAATCAGTGATACATACGAGTATGTCTGTTTTTATTTGACTGTGCTTTCAAACAACAAGCATGTCATCATCTTTAACTTGGAGCGTGGCCACATCTTCTGGATTTAGTAGAGCTGTTCTAACCTGAGAGTTCACAGCTCGTCATCAATGACAGGACGACCATGTACACACATGATTATAGCAGGGCTTATTGGAGCTGAGCTGAGCTGAGCTGAGCTGTGTGCTGACTGAAATATGGAATTTGGAGTTCAGTATCTTGCTCAAGGACACTTCAACATGCAGACTGGAGGAGCCGGCTATTAAACCACGGATCGTCTGATTAGTGGATGACCACATGCAAATGAACACATTTTTAATGAAATAATGCACCATTAATCTTTTTTAAACATTATTTCAGAAAGCTTGTAAAACAAAAACTAACTGTCTTCATGTGAGTAATGAGGTGATATTTTAGTTAAAGGTGTTAATCCTCTTCCTCTGCCAGCAGAGGGAGCTGTAAGAGTGTAAACTGACCTGCTGTGATGAAAACATTTAAAGGGTTCAGTGACCTCATGAAACCTTTTAACACAAATGATGTTCTGTCCACTTTGCTCTGCTAAAACACATTATTATAAAAAACTAATGTGTTCATGTAGTGTTTGTGTCTTTGCACTGAACACAGAATGTTGATTTAAAGGTTCTGCAGCTGTCTGTCCATGCAGATGTTTCTGGTTTTGTTCATCCTGTCTGACATCATGATAATGATTCTCTCCTTGAACAATGTCCTGGTAGGTCTGGATCACCCACAGTGGATTCAACATAAGGGTCACTGTGAGCAGGAACTATGACTGTTTCACTGACAGGGGGTTTGTTTAATAAGTATGAAAATGATATAAATCATATGCTGTGACCTCCACAGTCAACAGATCTCAACCCAACTGAACTCTGAAAGCGTCATCATTAAGACACCAAATGAGTGAATATCTTCCATTCATCCTTCCAGGTAGAGTTTCACACACCGATGAGCACTGAAGCTGTTCTGGAGTCTCTATGGGAGGAACTGTCGCCTGTCTGAAACTAAAATAAAGGGTGTCTCAGTGGATGTCAGGATAATGATGTGAAAAAGTACTTGTAGTATAAATGAAAGACCAGTCAGCACAAACTCCATGTTTAGTCTTGAAGTCCTGAGGTGAAAGAGGCAGCAGAAGACGTGAGGTGTTCCCTGTCGAGCCACTGTCCCTGGACCTGTATCATCGCAGACGTCGGGGCTCTGATAAGATGACGTGCTGTCTTATGGGAACAACATTATTTAGACTCCAAGGAGCTGAAATGACATAAAACCTCCTGACAGGGTCAGCTCTGTGCTGAACATGTCAAATTCAACCAAATCAATGCAGTAAAACCTTTGAACAACAGACCGTTAAGAAAATATCAAGCACAGATACAGACTTTGTTTCTATACAAAGATCCAGTTTTGACCTTCCAGACCCAGATTCACAATTTTAAGGCAACCTGGATGAGAAGTCGTCATGTGATGTGATCAATGGCTGCTAAAGAGACTCTTTTTCTTGTTTCTAATGTCAGGAAGAATGTTTGACATCTGACAATCCATTTGAAAAGACTTCATTATATTAAATACTTAAGAACCATTTCACATATTGACATTATTCTCTATCATTCTATAACTATCTACACACATGGATTGTTCTGACTGAAGGCCAGCGTGTCCCGTGTGTGTGTGTTTGTGTTCAGTCCTGGTACACACCCTCAGCCAGCTCATCAAACCCTCCATGTGCCGCCGTGGGACACGTGCAGCATTAGCTAAGAAGACTGAGCAGCACGGCCTCGGGGACTCCGTCAGGGTCAAGCAGCTGTTTGGCCTTCAGGCTGCTGATAAGTTTGTCCCTTTGCTGCTTATCAGGAGTCTGAGCTGAGGCTGCACGAAGACAATTCCTCAGCTTCATGGAGAAATCCTTCACCACCAGAATAATATTCATCTTTAAGTATTAAATCATTTAATTGTAATCAATTAATAAATAAACGAAAAGATAGGTAAGGCCTTATTCAGTATTTAGGTGGCATGCTGAATGAAAACTGTCAACATTAAAGAACCGCCATGTTTCTACAGCAGCCCAGAATGGACATACCAAACACTGGCTCTATGTAGGGCCTTTCAGGTGTTTCATGTATATGTGCTTCATGTTAGGAAGGAGAGGCTCCAGTGAGGAGGTTGCAACAACTACACCTCTAGATGCCACTAAAGCCTACAGACTGTTTCTTTAAGGTAGTGCTTCACTTAAATACAACTTCAACTAGATTTAGTTCAACAATGTAGTTCAACATGTGCTGCTAAGTTATGGTGGGCTTGGGCACAGCTCCTTTCTTTTGTGGACTGTATCTCCCTTATATTTATTTGTTTATCTTTCATACTTCATTTTCTTATTTTATTTTTCTTTTCTTTTTTTCCCCTCTATGTGACATGTCATAATATGTCTATGCCAGATTCCAAAATGTATCATTAACCCTGTACTCATGTACTCTGCTATTTAATAAAAATTGAAATAACAAAAACAAAACAAAAAAAAAAAAAAAATGTGCTCATGTGCTGGTTAGTTTTAGCACGTCCTCCTCCAGGGCTCCATCCTTGAACCACAGGGCTCTGTGGACTGTGTGTCTGCCAAAACATTTCCCAGTACATCATTCTACGTCTCATTCACATGGTCAACTTCCTCTTCTTGTTTAATTACCATCCTCTCAAACCTAAATGACTAAAATGAATACACACGTTCTTCAGTACAGGTCTGTGACACTATGATCCAACAGTTTTTGTGCTGTTTGATTTGATTCACAGAGTGACATCATGAGGAGTCAGGATGATGTAGACAAGGCATTTAATAAATTAATGTTAATTAAATACAATTGATCAAAACATTTTACAACTAAAAAAAACATGTTCCATGTTTGCTGCTTGCAGAAAGTGTTTGTGTTTGATCCAGAGCAGCACATCACTTCAGTCCCAACTGTACCGGCCGGCAGTGTGTTAGAAAGTACAAACATGGCAGATCCACATGCATGTGGCCCAACGTTAAACCCCACGGACGCAATGTGTTGGTTCACACAGGGCCCCCCCCCCCCCCCCCCCCCGCCCTGAGGCTGGAGGTGAAGGAGGCGACGGGGTCACTTCAGCAGGTGTCTCAGCTGGTCCTGCAGGTTTTTAGAGTGTTCCACACTGGAGGACGAGAATGAGCACACGCAGGAGAGTCAGCGCACGTCAACACGTCGTGTTATGACTTTCTGCTGAGACAGTGATGTCAGCTGCTTCTACTGCAGCGCAAACTGAAACAAGAGTTTAGACTTACTTCTTCTGGATGGCCTCCTGCCTGACCGACAGACAGACAGACAGACAGTTAGTTTGAAACAAAGTGATATGAATGAGTTTCACATATTTGTGCTCACAGGCAGTTGCTTGATACTCACTGGTACTGTAAGTGTGTGGTGATGATGGACATTTTTCTCAGACTCTATAAGACAAATGAAAAATTGACTTATCCCATCTTGTAGACCACACAGACACAAACAGTAACTTTACTTCTGACTCCATGTCATGTTATATGTGTGTGTGTGTGTGTGTGTTCATACTCACATCCTCAGAGTGCAAGATGGCGTCCTCCTGAATGACCATATTTCTTGCTGCCTGACCAAGAAGCTGAAAGAGAGACCCGAACAACAATGCAGCGTTTAACACTGATTATTTTTATTACAAACTCACAGAAAACAATAAAAACATGTCAGTTTCCTCCTCAAAGCTTCAAATTGTGACAGAAACTTCCAGAAATAGAGACAAGCGGTAAAACTGGGACGTTAGTTCCAACATTTGAACTGGACAGTTATGTGTCACGCGGGAATGTTGGGAAGAAGTGACTTTAGGAAGCTTTGTTGTTTGTCATCAAAAATATATTATATATATAAATATTATGTCAACATTAATATTTAGTTTAGTATTTTCGTAGCTTCAGTCGAGTTATAGCCTTAAAGCGAGAAGTTTAGCTTTTTACAGTTAGCTAGCAGTATCAAGTTAACAAAAATGAATACCTAAAGCTCAATTTTCAAAACTAAATCCCTACAGATAAAGTCAATGGCATTAACGTCGGGGGTACTTCACATGCTTTTATTCTGAAAACAACACGACAGTTCTGGTTGTGCTTCCGCTTGCTCTCTAGCGTTAGCTCGCGGGCGCGTCGTGATGAAGCCGTTAGCAGCGGGGTTAAAGCGCTCGTGTCGGTTCACCTCCTGACTGCGGGATCCCTTCAGCACCTGGCGGGTCAGCGCGATAACGTCCCCGCTGCAGGAGCCCACTTTATCGGATAATAAACCTTTGACAGACTGCCCGAACCGCGGCTGGGACTCAGCAGACGCCATTTTCTGTTTTGGTTAGCCAAGCGATGGTGCGCGGACTGGGACAAAACAGACAGCAACGCGTCCCACGAGACTGACCAGAAGAAGTTCTCTCCCTTCATAATTCTATGAATTATAATGTGTTTATAATAAATAGTCTTGCAAAATAAAAACAAATTAATCGACTTTTCTTTTTATTTTATTATTATATGCATTTTATCTAACACAAGGACATTTCGAGCTGTCATAGTTTGATTCTTGTTGTCCATAAATTCTGAATAACGTAACATTTTCTGAATAGGCTGTGTGTTTTGATTTAACTATTGAATAGTTTTATGTAAATTATGCACCGTATTTAAAAAAAATGTTGTGCTACTATAGATTATGCGCGAATAATAAAACTAACAAAATAAGTGTACAGTAAGAACTTAACTGTCACTAGTGAAAGATGTATTCTATGGAAGCCCTAAGCTGTCATACATTAATACATTTTATTTCCTCGGTTAATTTCAGTTGTTTTTTCAAGATCTTGAGTTAATTATGTCATTATATTGAAATAACTAATAACCGGTGATAACAGGATAATTTTCTCAAAATCGTGAAACTTTGTTTTATTGAGATAACAATATAATTAACATAATTAATTTGCAATTGCAACATTCTCCTGCTCCTCTGACATTGCTTCACTGAATGATGTTTCCTGCAATGATTTAATATACTAGACTATCCTTTTGTTTTCTGGAGATCTCAAATTAATTATGTTGTTATCTCTGGAAACCAAGTTTTGTTATCTTAAGATCCAGAGAAAATTATTGCATTACCTCGGGACGACAAGATGAAAACAGAGGAAATAAAATGTATGAATGTATGACCGCTTCGGGCTTCCGTAGTATTCTGATTCTTTGCTTAAGTAAAAGTAGAAATACGACAGTAGTATAACAAATACTCAAACTACAAATAAAACTCCTGAATTCAGTATTTTACTTGAGCTGCACTAAAAAGTATTAATAAACTATTAATAAACTAAAGATGTTACACTGTCATATTATTGTGTTATGTTTACAGCAGCTGTTCTAGATGCCGTTTATTTGAATTGTTATATATTATATATTATATACTATATTATATATTTATATACTGATATATATCAGTGCGTCATGTTTTAGAACCTGGTCATATGTTCTGTGTGTAATATGTCCTACAGCTGTCAGTATTTGGAGCAGAAAATGTAATGCAGTAAAGTACAAATACCTCCAAATTGTACTTTCCACCTCCACTTTCACAGTGTCATGTTTTGTCATAGTTCTCTGCAAGGATTTGATGAATTAGGCATCATCTTATCTTGTTTGAATTGGCTCAGCCTTAAATATTCAGACTCAAGGATTTGACATTGAAGGAGCTGCATAAAAGCGTGGCCCTGCAGCAGCTCATGGTCTTTCTGCACAACTCCTCTATGTGATGCTTGGCCTCAGCTGAACCAGCCCCCTCTCTGTCAGGGCCCTCTGCTATATGGATATGGCTTGGTTTCTGTGTCTGTATGTAGTTTTGTTTGTGGGCCTGTTTTTATTAGCTCTGAAGCTGAAGCCCAGGATGTCTGCACGTGGGCCTCAGGAGCCCCCACACCTCCCAGCACTGCCCCTTATCGGCAGTCTGCTTAGTCTGCGAAGCCCACACCCTCCTCATGTGCTTTTCAAAGAGCTGCAGGAGAAATACGGAGAGACGTACTCCCTGATGATGGGCTCCCATAATGTCATCATCGTCAACCAGCACAAACACGCCAAAGAAGTCCTGCTGAAGAAGGGAAAGATATTCGCAGGAAGACCCAGAACTGTGGGTATACCTCTTCATTTTCATCTTCCACTTCTTAGCACCAGTGGTCATTTATATGTTTTTCACTTTTCCATCGCTGTCCTGTGTGTGATGAAGGTAACCACAGATGTTCTGACCAGAGATGGGAAAGACATTGCATTTGGAGACTACAGTGCTACCTGGAGATTCCACAGGAAAATAGTCCATGGAGCTCTGTGCATGTTTGGAGAAGGCTCTGCCTCCATCGAGAAGATCAGTGAGTACGCCTACAGCTCATCCTCCCCTGTGATTCTTTTCACCTTACATGAGGATTATAAACTGCATACACTCAGTTGGAGCTCTGACATTTCTGACAATAGATTGCTCTCGCTTCCTTCTGCTTTACTGGTATTTATTCATGCACATGGTTTTGCTTTATTTGTCCAGCTCCTGAGATATTGATGGAGGTGAATGGAATTTAGTTTGTACTGCTCAAAGCATTAAAAAGTGCCCCTGATAATAAGACCAAACGTGGCATTATCATCTGCTTTTAAAAACTGTACATTGACTGCATTATTACAGCACAGTATTCTACTACTTCTCTATTGCTGTTTTCTACAGTGGCACATATCTTTTGGAGTCATGTAAACAAGAACGATTCAGGAACAATAAAGATGAACCTGCATCCTAACAACATATTTAACATACAAGCCCGAGAATAAATGACCACAACAACCATCATAGTGAAATATTATTTCTTCTTGAAACTTTTTTAGTCAACTATTTTTTCCCACACTCACACTGATGTCAATGATGTGTATGACCAATAGTCTTATCTTGTAAAACAGAACATTTCATTTGATCATCATTTTATAGTCAGTTTATTATAATCTTTAAACATCATCTTAACTAACTAAAGAAGACATTATTTAAGGTTGTCAACAGAGCACACAAAGACATCTGCCTGTAGCTACTCCCACCTGATACCTTTACTACATTTAATGTAACAAAACCCTTAAATAATAACAACATCAGTGTGTAAGACGCTTTCCTACCCCGCCTGCAGTCCTCAGCTCTAAACCAAAAAAACAAATATTTTCACAAAAGAGTCATTTCTATAGTGAGAATTTGGGACGACAGAATGGAATATGTGGGACTGAGTCAATGTAAACTACAGTGTCTACGAAATGAAATGAATTGAAACATTTGTTGAGAGTAAGCCTTGTAAACATGTCAGTAAGTGAAGATGGTCTGTGTCCTTCTCAGTTTGTGCAGAGGCTCAGTCTCTGTGCTCCATCCTGTCTGAGGCAGCAGCTGCTGGACTGGCACTGGATCTGTCCCCTGAGCTGACTCGGGCCGTCACTAACGTCATCTGTTCGCTCTGTTTCAACTCCTCCTACCGCAGAGGAGACCCAGAGTTTGAGGCTATGCTGCATTACAGCCAGGGCATCGTGGACACTGTAGCAAAGGACAGCCTGGTGGACATCTTCCCCTGGTTACAGGTAGGTCATGTGACCAATACTGTGAATGTGGGAAATGACAATACACAATAGAATATGAACACACAGGAGATGCACAGGAACACATCGTGACAGACTGCTCATAGACATTATGTTAGTCATATTTGTATCAAAATGTAATATACTAAAATTTATAATATGTCACTGTGCCTCTTTGTCACAGATTTTTCCCAATGCAGACTTGCGTCTTCTGAAGCAGTGTGTTTCAGTCAGAGACAAACTTCTACAGAAGCAGTATGATGAACACAAGGTACAGTTGATCATGATATAATTATATACTTGTTTTGATATTTTATTTGTATATATGTATATGTATAATAAAGTGTTATCACAAATCAAATCAATTAAAATACTTTGAGTAAATATGCTAACAGACATTCAAACAACATTTTATCCATAATTTTTAAGTAGAAAAACATCAGACAGGAAATATGTGATATTAAATACAAGCGTCTCAACAAACTAATTCATCTGTTTCCTACCTTTCTGCTCAGATACTGAGCAAAATTGTGATACACATGTACTGACATACTTCTATGTTGGAGTCATTTAATCAGAATCAGAATCAGAATCAGAAATATTAATAGTACTAGTATTTTAGAGAGGGTAAAAAAACAACAACATCAAAACAAGTCAGATAAGAAGAAAGGTAAAAGTTGGGAAAAATATGAAGATGAGCAGGAGCAACTGCAGCAGGCTGCGTACACTGCACACTACACTTAACACTAGACTAACCCCATGAAATGCAGTATACTAAGAGTGTGTGTGTTCACTGTACGTTGACATGCCCCCCTCCCAGGCAGACTACAGTGACCACGTGCAGAGAGACCTGCTGGACGCTCTGCTGAGAGCCAAGCGCAGCGCCGAGAACAACAACACAGCAGAGATCAACGCAGAGTCTGTGGGCCTCAGCGACGACCACCTCCTCATGACTGTAGGAGACATCTTTGGAGCTGGCGTGGAAACCACCACCACTGTGCTCAAATGGGCCGTCACCTACCTCATCCATCACCCACAGGTAAGAGTGGAGCAGCGTGCACGTAAGTGTCTTTGGTGGAATCTGACATATTACAAGCAATAGTACAAACATGTAACATGATGTCAGTCTTTATTTTTTAGTTCCTCAACTAGATGCTACTCTGACTATTGAAAGTCATTTTATTGCCATAATTTAGGCTCTCAATAGTGAATGTAACTTCTCTTTATGTGAGTCTTTCATTAAAGGGATAACAAGGCTTAAACAGAAGTATGTTTTTAACAGGGTAATAATGGATTGCATGTAATCCATGCAATGTATTACAAAGTAAATATAATTAGACCAGCTTACATTTTAAATAACGTGTAGTTGTCATGGATTACTTGATTACATTTTTTTTTTATCTTTAAAATGTTTGGGTTTTGTTATGTTAAACACAGCTCTATTAGCTCATGAAAAGTGTGTCTGGTCTGATGTGCAGGGTCTCTGCCTTCCCCTTTTGCCACATTTAGGTTTTGAAGCCTCTCTGACATGATGTGGTGTACAATAATCCAGACTTCACACCTGTCTTCAGAAATCTGTGGGTGATGCTACATCCTCCACAGTGTTACCACAAAACATCTGTGGTTATATATCTGTTCTATTGAAGTCTACTAATAGTCAGCAACTACAGAGAAACACCATCAACCCCTCAGTGATGAACTCAAAAGAACCCCTCTCTGTAGTTTATAAGGGGAAGATTTGTGTGGAATTCATACAGCACATCTTCTTAAGGCTCTGACCACCTCACCATAGTGACATAAACCTTTGTCTGCCTGTGTCTCCTCATATGCACTATCCAATAAAGGATATCTCTGGCTCTGTGTGTGTGTGTTTAGGTACAGAGCCGTATCCAGGAGGAGCTGGACAGTAAGGTGGGGGTGGACCGGTCCCCTCAGCTCAGCGACAGAGGCAGACTGCCTTACCTTGAGGCCACCATCAGGGAGGTGTTACGGATCCGCCCTGTGGCGCCCCTGCTCATCCCCCATGTGGCCCTCAGTGACACCAGGTATACCCCAAAATGCCATGAAAACTCCTTCAGGGCTATCATCCACCACTGACAGGGTGGTCAGGAGGATGATGTTGAACTCTGTAAGCACTGAATCTGAGAGAACGCTGGTCCTTTAAAGCCCCTTTTCTATCTCTGTAGCATCGGGGATTTCACAGTGAGGAAAGGAAGTCGAGTCATCATCAACCTGTGGTCTCTGCACCATGATGAGAAGGAATGGAAAAACCCTGAGCTCTTTGACCCCGGTGAGAGGAAACTTTCTGTCCAATGCTGCCATATGCTATCCTGGAAAATGATGCACTAAAGTTACTGTGATATTATTAAGGACATGAGTTCATCATCACCCACCCAAGTCTATTTATTATGCTGATATTAAAGGTCCAGTGTGTAGAATTTAGTGGCATCTAGTGGTGTGAAAGATAAACTACAGTGTCTGTAAATGTGCAAAAGAGTCCTGTCTTGAGTTAGTGTTTAGTTTATCTATTCTAGGCTACTGTAGAGACGTGGTGGTTCAACACAGTGGACTCTGAGGACCCTTGGTGTTCTGTAGATATAAAAGGTTCATTCTGAGGTAACAAAAACATAATGATTCTTAATTTTAGGTGATTATACACTAATGAAAACAGAGTTATGAATATCATATTCCATTTCTACCACATTCCGTAAATAGAGCTCCCTTAATCTGACACACTGGACCTTTAATGGTGTAAACTGTTGTTGTTCCAACTCCATTCACCTCCATTGTATTGGGGTATATCTGATAAACTGACCCTTTATTAAAGGACTGTTTCTTGATTCCTATGCAATGGAACTGCAACCAAATATGAGCTTGCAGCAGCTTAGCTCCACAATCATCAGCACTGGTGTTGGTTTCATCAATTGTACCCTGATTATGAGGCTTTTAGTTTTGTTTGTGTTTGCTGATTCTCATTCCTGTGTTCTTCCTCTGCAGGTCGGTTCTTGGACAGTGAAGGCACAGGTCTTACCATCCCGTCGTCCAGCTACCTGCCGTTCGGCGCTGGAGTCAGGGTGTGTCTGGGTGAGGCTTTGGCCAAGATGGAGCTTTTCCTCTTCCTGTCCTGGATCCTACAGCGCTTCACCCTCTCTGTCCCACCAGGACACTCTCTGCCCAGTCTAGAGGGCAAGTTTGGTGTGGTCCTCCAGCCAGCCAAGTACAAGGTGAACGCCATGCCTAGACCAGGCTGGGAGAGAAAGAGCCAGGTGTGTTGAGTTGGTACCCATGGTCTCGACAGCATTGTGACCCGAGGGCCTGTGGGGCACCAAACATACTGCACATCATGCAGGAGTGAACTGGACACTGGAAAACATCTCTTTGTATGCATGACATTTATATTAAAACTCATCACTACACAATAGACCAAGGGAACACAAAGTAACTCATAGATCCCTACTGACACTCACCAGCAAGACCACTACAAACCTTCAATCACGAAAGTAATTCCACTTTTTATTTGCATTTGCAGTTTCTGTATTGGAATTAAACCATATTCACATTTACAGAATAAGGCAGAAATGTAATAAATGTAATAAAATGTAATATAACCGTCCTGTTTGACTTAGTTTGACTAAAATCTTGACTAAAGCCTGACTACATCTGTCAGACATACATATAGTGCAGTAAGAATCACAATATTTCCCTCTGAAATGTAGTACAGTAGCAGTAGTAAAGTACATGCGAGTAAATGTACTTACTTGTACTGTAAAATGTATGTACTGTCAAAATGGATCTGAGAAGATGCTGCATGGGTTTTCAACATGTTCTTATGACAGTATCAGATATTGTCATGTGATCATTGCTACTGTACAGTTAAAAAAAAAAACTCATGTGACTCAACATTATACTTAAGTAGAATATATGTTTTACATTCCACCACTGTAGCTCACATGGTATACTATACAATAATATAATGTTTCCACATCACAACAGTCAGGTGTAACTGCCAGCAGATGGAATGAATGTATCAAGACTAAACATGGAGGAAGTGTTGAGTTTAATCAGGTGACTGTTTCCAGTCCATTAATGAAAGCCACTCATGGTTATGCTGTTTGTTATGTAAGTTATGTTGTTATGTTTTGTTTTTTTTTTTTTAGATAGCCAAACTACTTTTTGTCTCATTCACATTAAAGACAGAAATGCAAGATAATCTGGTGCTTGTTGATTTCACATTTACCCTTTGAGAAACATAAGCAGCTATCATGGCTCTGCTCTGTGTCTCTGTGCTGCTGTGTTTTACCATGAGTCTGTTGTTTCTTTGGGTTCATATAAAGACAAGGTGTCTCTTTCAGCTGTTTCTGTCGGCGGGAAATCTGCCCATACACCGTGTGTGCCTGAAGCCTCAGCCCAGCACTGCACAGCAGTCACCATTCATACACCTGTTTTGTTGGGGTATGCTGATTGACACACAGAGCCCGCCCCCTGCACTTGTCCTTTTATTGTAATTGGTTCGACACTGGTGTCTATGGAAATTCCCCCGCGCGACCCTTGGCTCACACCTGACCATCTCTAGTCAGGGGAGAGCGCGTGAGGCCGCAGGCGGACAGACACTCCTTGCGCCCCGCGTGAGTCCAGCACGGTCTCTGACACGCACACACACACACACACACACCACCGGCGACCAGCGACAGCTGCTGTAGACCACCGTCCGTCCACAGCAAACTCCCCGTGAAGAGGGCGACGACATGCCGCGGTCTTTTCTAGTCAAGAAACATCCCAGCAGTAAGAAGCCAAACTATGGAGGACTGAAGTCAAAGACTGAGGGTAAGACTGTCCACTGACACACATCACTCTGCATGTGAAGAAGAGTAACTGTAACGGTGAGAGGAGGAAGAGTAACTAAGTACTCCGTAAGTGCAGTTTTAAGGCTCAGGCAGAGTGTTTCTTTTTAACTATTAGACTGTGACAAAGAATAACATGAGGGAGGGAAACTACTCTTTTCTATGGAAATTAAAAGTTTATGTTCATAACAGACAATACACAGTTGTACATTACACCTGCTACACATATAAATACTCTTTCACTGTGACCTATTTAATTTTTATATTTAATAGATTTTACTGCTTGAAACTGAACTGAATGACTTTTACTTCATATGTGATGTTCCAAGCCTCATTAGAGTTTATTGATTCATAAACATTAAAAACATCCAAACTGTTTGAAGATAGAAGTTTCTCCTTTTAATCACTAAATGTTTCAAACATTTCAGAATTTTATGGAAAATAATGCTGCAGAAAGAGAAACAAAAGATTTGTCTGTGCACAAAACAAAATGCAGTTTTGTGTTTAGCAGGTGCAAAATCCGTCCCCAAAGAGTTCCAGCATTGTCCCCGGGTCCTTGAGAGACCAGAAGGGCCCCATTAAGCAGCCTCAAGAGCGTATGTAGCGGCCTTCCAGGCTCCTCCTGACAAATCCCTGCTTCAACCTTTGTATTTGTTCCAATACAGCCCTTAAAGCGAGCTTGAGCCTTCCCCCCTCCCCATCCCACTGTACTGATGAACTTCTATTACCATCAGAATAGGGCCAAGAAAGAAGAGCTGGTGATAAGTCTGAAATCATATTCAGTTAAAAGAGGAATATGCCGTCATGTTACGTGTGCAAACCTGGTTTAATCTTTGGCTTGAAAGGACAGATGGTGATTTTCTGCATGTTTTTTCAAAAGCTTTTGTACCACAGCAATTGTATTATTACGTGTGTGTGTGTGTGTGTGTGTGTGTGTGTGTGTGTGTGTGTGCATGTGTGTGTGTGCATGTATACGTATTCCTAAACCCCTGAAAACTTGGTTTCATATATGAAGTTTTTTTCTTTAATGTTAAATATTCAAATCTAAATTAAGACCTGCCTTAAAGTCTTCCTCTGTGGTCTGATTAGCAACTTTATACATGAGAATGACGAGGAAGACACATTTCTGATCATCTCTATAAATATAAATGCAGAGAACTTCAAAAAACAAACAAAATGTGTGTGTGTGTGTGTGTTTTAGAGGCCCCCTGCAGCACCCACGAAGATTCTCTGCACAATGAAATCCCTCCTCACCATCACTCGAGGCCACAGCAGAGAGCCCAGTCTCTCTCCTCCTCCTCCTCCTCCTCCTCCTCCTCCTCCTCCACTTGTCCTCTTTCTCTCAGAGCAGACCGACTGCGTCTTCCATCTTCTCCAAACGCCTCCCCTCTCTCCTTCGTAGGCCACTGTTCACAGGCTTACACTACAAGCCCTGCAGAAGGTTATAAACCAGCTGAATCCTGCACCAAAGTGAACCTGGAACTCCAGTGTGTCACAGCAGACCACAGGCGGAGAGAGAGTCTTCTCCCTCCATCCCTCCCTCTCCTGGCCCTCTTTCCAGCCATCCCTCCCGGTGGCAGCAGGCAGGAGAGCTTCGAGTGTTTGGACTGTCATAAAGAGCACTTGAGCTTCTCGGGCCTGGCCAAACACAAGCAGCACCAGTGTGAGTGGAGCAATAAGAAGTACTTCAGCTGTAAGTACTGTGAGAAGGAGTACGTCAGCCTGGGAGCGCTCAAGATGCACATCAGGACACACACACTGCCCTGTGTGTGTAAACTCTGTGGGAAGGCGTTCTCCAGACCCTGGCTGCTTCAGGGACATATACGAACACACACAGGTCAGTCAAACACACACACTTAAGGGTATTTACAGCACATTAGAAAGTTCAAAGCTATGACATGAAGGAGTCAGAGTGTTCATAACTGTTGTAATATTGTTTTTGATGTGATCTTCTGATGACAACTTGACACTGATCAAGACATAATGTGTCATAAACATGTCATAACAGACCCAAGTAGCATCCATAAAACCATTTAGTTTTTTATGTTGAATGTGGTTGTGATTAGTCAGATGGTTGATGGATTTCGGTTTCATTGTGACTGACGTGAATCTGTGCGCAGGAGAGAAGCCATTCTCCTGCCTCCACTGCAGCCGAGCTTTTGCTGACCGATCCAACCTGCGAGCTCACCTCCAAACACACTCCGAAGTGAAGAAGTACCAGTGTGTGAGCTGCTTCAAGACCTTCTCCAGGATCTCACTGTTAGCCAAGCACCAAGAGGCAGGCTGCCCTCTATCCTGACAGCCTGTGAACATCAACCCGCTCCAAAATACTCTTCTATGGAGTCTCACTGTTGTCCAAACAACAGCATCATCTCAGAGGAACTGCTGCGAGCTTTGCATAAGTTGGTTTGTGGATCATAAAACCTTGTGCTCGAGCAGTGGAAAAAAGCCGTGTCATGTGATGACACGGTGATTTTACAAAGGCAGCTTGACAAAAATGTGTTTCAACATGTGTAACTTCCTGTCAGGAACCACATGCTTTGTTGTTAAGCATACATGTGTACAAACTAACATGTCTTTCTATGAAGTGTTTACAATGTATGAGAGACCACAACTGAACCAGCCACAGCCACACATGTATGCTGATGTTCTTTTAGGCCAAGCACTCACTCACTCACTCACTCACTCACTCAGTCAGTCACTGTCTCAGTCATTATTCCTGTCACTCCTCTGCTGTCATAGGATGCTTCTCACTAGGCCTGCTGCAATTATCACATGATTATTAATCACGATTATTTGAGTTGATTATGATCATTTTGTTTAATAGTTAGTTTCTACATTCAAATGAATTTCCATCACAATTTCCAGAATTGTTTTCCAGCGTTTAAGGTTTGACTGGTACTGTGTAATCATGCCATCTCTTGATTCATCTCATTAATTAATTACACCTGACTGTTGGGGTAACTGTTTATCTTGACTCTGAATATTCACATAATGGTTGTGGTTGAAAACACGCATTAATTAGCATTTTCTTTGCAGATTCTCTGTAAATTCGGGCAAGATTTGTGCCACATGTGGATGGAATGTGGCTAATGTTAGAAAACAAATTAGATGCCAATTCCATCAGCTGAATTAAAGCAAATGAAATGAGAAAACATGGGGACAATCATGGTTGTCTGGACATTACTGCTACAGTATAAGTTATTTCCTTTCAGTTCATATGAGACCACATTCCTTGCTTTTGAAGAAGAAAAATGGTGACAGAGCAGTGCCAATAATGTCTCCTGATATATAGCTGATTGTTTGCCCTACGGAGGCAGCAGTGTGTTTGGCAGCTCTAGGGAAAGTTATGCTTGTCCTTTGCTGCTTAATTTAGTAGTTTGTCCAATTAGTTCTTGAAGTCTCTAAGTGGTTTCAGATGTTTGAGAGGAAACTGAACAAACTAAAGCAGTGGACATGTTGGAATAAGCAGCAGACAGTATTCAGCTACAGTAAATTAGTATTGAATCACACCACGGTTGTGACATATATCGCTTTTGTTTCTGTACCAAAGTGCATTTTGTTTGAAATGCTCTTAAACTGTCTGAGTGACATTAGACGTTGTGAAAAAAACTTGCACTGTTTTGTTATGTATATTTTTGTATTAAAATGTTTGCAGACTTGATAAAAAAATAAAAATTTTGTATGTACCTGTTCACGTGTGTAAAAACATGAGGGAACAACTGAAACACTGATGACAGTAAGGTCAGAGAGAGGAAGTCATCTTTACACTGTAAGTGATGAATCCAAACTTCATTTCATTGTAAACAAGTATTGTTCCACATTAGTTGTATGTTTCTCCTGAACTCTGACAGACATAACACATTTCATACTTTTTGCTTGCTCATGGTGTGCATGTGTGTTCCATATGTTAGCCTGTAGAAAACATTCCTCCAGAGACCCAAAGTGGTCAAACAAACATTCTGATCCCAAATTTCATTGCAGCAAAAGTTGAGGCAACTTTTGACAGGGTGGATATAAAAGAGCTGTGTAGTCACATAGACCTATGCGCCATATTTATTTTATGTTTATACAATAACAACAGAGTCCGTCCCTATAATGTGTGCAGGACAGGCTGTGAGACTAAAATATAAATTCTGGGGGTGTCGATTAGCTCAGTTGGTAGAGCATCCGCCCCATGTACGAAGGCTCAGCAGCGGCCTAGGGTTCGAATTCGACCTGCGGCCCTTTGCTGCATGTTGTCCCCCATCTCTCTCTCCCCACATTTCCTGTCACTCTTCAGTTGTCTCTGTCAAAAATAAAGCTTGATAAAGGCCAAAAAAATATCTTTAAAAAAAAAAAATTCTGTGTGTGAGCCAGAGAACCAAAAAAAAAAAGAGCTAAAAGAGGCAAAATATATACCACTTCTACTTCATTTCAGTATCCCTTTTATTTTCACTGTGTCATCATAACCAACTAAACATTCAGTCATTTGATTCACTGTCGGCAGAAATATTGTGACAAAAGCTCATTAGAGTTTCTCAGATTTGGTCAACTTTCATGGAGATCGTTCAGGTGTCATCACAACACATACAAGCAGAATACGAGTGGCTCCAGGATGCTGCCTTGAGGAATTCCAAAATCTGTCAGTTAGTTATCAATCACTTATCAATTCATTATCAGGCAGTACAGTCTAGGCATACTATATATTGGCATACAATATGCAGTTTAATGAAAAGATGAGGCAGGTTTTTCCACCAGCAGCAAACATACTTGGCTGCTGTCACCATGCTGGAACACTTGCCCTGCCCTACACCTGTAGTACGAGTCTTAGCACCTGTTGTTTGCCCACCAGAATGGCTCTGTTGTGATGTAATGGAATGCTATGAATAGGAACTGCCTGTGGAACAAGGTCTAAATATTCCCAACCAGTCAGCCAGGTTCATTTTCAATACACACAGATGCTATTCTGACTCCCTGCAGGCCTATAAATACATGGAAAGCTGTTATATTAGGCACGAGGGCAGCTCTCCATCTCACAGTGTGTCAGTAATACAAGACAGCACTGCTGGATTTAGCTGCTGTCAAGACATAAGGCCTATTATTAGGCTACAATATTAGGCCAACAGATACAGTAAAAAAACTTGTTTGTCTTTGTGTGTGTGTGTGTGTGTGTGTGTGTGTGTGTGTGTGTGTGTGTGTGTGTGTGTGTGATAAGAGTGGGATACAATGGCAGTCAGATTAGGTTGTAATGTATTTTCCACAGTGTGTGAGTGTTTCCATGTAGCCGGTCACCGCAGGCCTCTGATGCTCTGCAAATGACACTGTTACCAAGACATCTGCTAATGTGTGGAATAGGGTGTGTATATGTGTGTGTTTGTGTGTGCACTAATTAGGGTTGAAGGATGGAGAAGGTCAGATGGTGTGGTGCAGTCGATGAGGGGAAGCAGAAGGAGTATTTAAGGTTGTGTTTAAGGATTTATGACATGAAGGCCGACCATTAAAATGACATTTTAAAAATACAGGTAAAGAATTAAGAAAACAGAAATACAAATATTCAAGGTGTGCGGCTATGCAAGATCAGCCTGAAACTTTATTCTTTTTCCTTGTTCTTTGTTTCAAGTTAAGTCTTTACATAGTAAAGTATTACTGGTATTGTTATTGAGTAATACTAGTGTCACTGAAATTCAAAGAACTTAAAAGAGAATGGTCTAAATCAGAGCAGCAGAGGCCTGACTTTTGGTCCTTTGTATGGGTCAAAGCCCAAAAACCCTAGATCCTACATTTCCCACAGTGCTAAAAGCATGTTTTCATTAGACATTAGAGGAAACCACTAATATAAAAATGAATGAAGGAAAACTTCTTCACACATTTCTGGCATCGTGCTGCTGTTAGTTTCAAAGTCTGTTTGGACTTTTTAATTCTGCGAGTACAACAGTGATGTCACATGGCAGCCGCCTGTCTACATAAACATTATATCACACACTCTACTCCACATGGTGGAAGCGATGACAATAAAAAGAATGGACAGCGCATGTGTGGCGTCATCCACAGGTTTCTGAAGCGCCATTTTAAAGTTCAGAATATGTGGCGCTGTCCACGGCCATTTTGGCTGTCCTGTTTCTTCCACCTCCCGGCTAATCTAAAAATCAGCAAAGGTGTGGATCATCGGTGGACCTGACGTGTGCCAAATGACACCTGGGTGCTCAAATAAGCCATCTGTAACAGCACCTACCTGTCAATCAAGCTGTCACGCTGTTAATTCTGCGTAACTTTAAGCCTTAATATCATTTGAACAGGTGAGTTGTATAAAAATTCACCCTCAGTACAGTTGTCATGAACAGGGAAATTAGCTATAGAGACCAAAACTGTTTTTTGTACCAGGCCGCTTGAGGAATTACATGTTTTGGTACTTCTGCTCTATTTCCAAGCGATGGAGATTGCTGCTTGGGTGGAACTGAAAATGCAAAATTAGGCCGATATGCTCACTTAATAATGTCATCATGAGTGTGTGAAGTCATGTTGATGTAGATAAAAGAACTGAGTGATTTTTGGTTCTGCAGAGTAAAAAGAGAGTGGTGGTGATGGTGCAGAGGCAGACAGACAGAGATGGAGCTGGATATATCTGTGCACTCGCTGTGGAAAAGCAGCTCAGTCAGGTGTTAACATTTCCAACTATGCCAAACCAAGCCATTACACCCCCACCTCTTTTTCCACCACTACCAGAGGAGTGTTTGTGTGTGTGTGTGTATGTGTGTGTGTGTGTGTGTGTATGTGTGTGTGTGTGTGTGTGTGTGTGCATATTGTGAACTCCTATACTCTTTAATTAGTTCTACTCACCTCCATTGTATTGGGGTGGAGGCAGACAGATATCTCTAAACTCGGACAACTACGTGAAGCTGTGTTTTTTTTTTTGGGTCACATGACCAAATATATAATATAAATGTACTGACATTAACATAGTGACAGAAGAGCACTAATGCACCAGCTTCCTGTTCAGGCACAGTGATATCTTAGCAATAAAAACATGCTGCTGCTCATTATTTTAGAGCATGTGATAAAAAACACGACTGACTCTGACATATTCAGTGTTCGTCATTTTATTGAAGGGAAAAGAAAGACAATGCTACAAAACATCCTAATAGTGTTCTGATAAAACCCCAAGCAGTGCAACAGCTGGAAAACCCAAACATCATCATCATCATCATCATCATCATCTCCAGCAGCAGTGTCACTGTGAGCACTTCATACTGGTATTATTACTGTTTAGAAAGAATGCATATTGAAAACACTGAAGGCTTTAATCATTCTCTATCCACACTCTGAAATTCACTGCAGAAGGAGATGTTGAATCTGTTTAGTCTGAAGTCAGCGTGCTGATTTCATGCCAGATTTGTGTGTAATAATAATATAAATTGTGTAATTAGTGTAGTGTTTGTGTTTGAGGGTTGACCAATCTAAAGTCTCTTTTATGGGGCATCTTACTGTAGCGGTATATCTTCATAAATCTGGAGAAAGTTTTCCATATGAGTCAAGCTCCAAAAACAGAGTCCTACATTTCCCATAATTCAACTTGACAGAATCTCCCGAAGACAACTTTCATGACCCCACTTTGACACCCTCTGAATCCAACACCACATCAGGCTCATATTGTGAAGACTTGGCAAAGCTCCTCCAGAGTTAGAGCAGACAGATAAACACCACGATGATTAAACTGACCTTTATGTGTAAAATCTGTGAAATGCCCCTTGAAATCAGCTGGTAGGGCAATTTCAAGGCTGTCATATGGCTGTCAAGGTTCAGGTTAAAATGTCTGACTGAAAATCACTTCAGCTCTTAAAAGTATACAGTGTCATCCATCATACACTCAGTTCAGTCCGGTCCAGTCAGTCCCTGAGTGTATGTCACTTTATTTAAAGGATAGGTTTGGATCTTTCCTGTCTATCACAGTACAATACTCACATGTTATTTACACTGGAAGAGTTTGTGGTCACTACAATCATTCCTCCTCTCCTTACTGTAAGAATCAGGGACAATATGTAAAAGGCTTACTGCTCTGTGCAAAGTTAGCATCTATGACTGCAGCAGCTATTAAAAATGATTCATGGGTTCAAGATTTTCTTTTGAGCACAGAAAAAAACTACAGCTCCCATGAAAAAAAAACTACAAGTATTTGATTCATCATAACTTGGTTTCATCCATATCCTTAAAACTCCACTCATCAACAATGTTTTCTTATAGTTATCTCTACTGTAAAACTATTCATGTCCTTACTGTTATTACGGACATGTGTCATCCCTCCACTCACTCATAGACTCAGCTCTCCTGTCTAGCCGTGACATTTAACCCATCAATATTTAAGACTTTCAGAAAGCAGTATTTGGTAAAGGCTGCTTAAAATATGAATATGGATAATTTTTCAAAAATGTTTTGTCCTAATCTAAACATGCAACATACTGTGAGAAAGACTCAGGGCTGGATTTTTAGTTATTAGTCACCAATGAAATTTTGAATGATGTTCTTTTACTTCTGGAACAGAACCTAGAAATTCTGCTAGAGCCTCACATTAGTTTCAATTACGCTTGTATGTTTGCCGGGGAGTGGAATGCTGCTTAGCCAGTATGGAGAGGAGAAATGATGACAGCGACCGATAACTACATTAACAAACAGAGAGAGGCAGAGTGTGAGGACTGTTCTGAGTTCCTTTGTCCTTTCAGACACAACACAACAACAGTACCACTGTGCTCTGAAACCCATTCTATCCAAATGGTCTGAAAGGAGCAGCCTAAAATAACAGGAACCAACTCTTAAACCCAATTTTCATGCACCTCTATGTTTGCATCACATATGGTTCACACAGTCTTTGCCTTCATTCAACAGGATTGTGTGTGTGTGTGTGTGTGAGTGTGGAGCTACTGTAACATGTCCGGCTGCCTTTAAAGATCATCAGTGACGAGCAGGTTCACAAAAACAAACATTATTTACAACACAAGAGTGGAGAGAGAAGCAGACAAATATGGAGTCCACAAACAGTACCAACATAAGAACCGAGCAGCTCTGCTACAGAGGTAAGAAGGTAACAAGCATTTAGAAAAGATTGCTATTATAACATGAATTTAAAAAACAACAAACAGAGGAGATGACTGTGTGTGAGGCGAGGGGGTCGACAACTCTCTAACTAAAACTCTAACTAAAACAGCTTTTATTCATGGGAAAGATTTTTTTTAGAATTTGTTATATTTTGAGTGAGATATGCAGGAAAAATCTTTTTAGAGAGTTTGAACACAGGTTATTACTAAGCCATACCTTGACCATCGTTCAAGCTAATTAAACACAATTTTACAGGATGTAAAATGTGGCTCATACAATCAACAGCTGCATGGAATCATCAGCTGATGTGAAGCCCGCACTGATCACACAGTGAGGTGAACGCAGGCTAACACCCTCGTTTTCTTCATGTTCTCCTCTGTAGAGTTGTTCTCAGTGTGGTGTTGCATAAAGAACGTTCTCAAATGATTTGGACCACAAAGACAACACTGGAAGAAAAAACATGTCACATGCTAACCATTTAAATGAAGTCACACAAACAAATCTAATAACTTCAAACCCCCAACACCTTCTACACTTTACACCACCTCTGTCAACTTTTTTTTGTTTGTTTTAACAAATGAAATTTAATTAATAGCAAAATCATTAAACAGTTATTAAGATTATACAAATAGAATTCCGACTATCTGTAAAAAACTGAGTGAATTAAAGTGCAAATGATGGATGCATCCTCCTGTGGAAACATGAACTCTTCTATATTCTCCACAACAGAAAGCATGACTTCAGTGTGTGTTGGTGTCAGCATGGCTCTGCACGTCTGGAGGAGTAGGACCGCCACCTACTGGTTAAACTATAGAAAACATTCTCTCTAGTCCTGTTTCCTCTGTGTGTGTATTCAAGTTTGATAACTCCAGTGTTCCAGAGTGTTTGCAGAGACATGTCTGATATTAGTTCAGTGGTTTTTCCAAAAATAGATCTTTTTATACTTGTACATCTTGGCAGATGAATCATAAAAATATTCCTTGTAGCGAGAACTGAAGAAGCAGAGAACAGTAAAGTGGAGGTCAGACCTCAATCCAGCACGTCCTTTCTTTATGGGTTTTTTTTTCCAGCTAATATCCACGGATCATTCCAGTAGAAAAAAATAAGTGCAAATATTGACATGAATAAAAAAGAGTGGTGACGGTGAACAGGGCGCTCAGGTCTGTTATTGTAAATACTGACATACTATGGAGTTCATGGTGGTATTATCGGTATTCTGGGATGTAACAGATGAGCCTTCATCATGGCTGCAGTTTGATCTGTTCCAGCTGCACATGAAACTTTGAAGTCTCTTCAGGTCTCTGCTGCTTGTCCTCTGAGGCTGGTGTGGACAGTGATGGATGAGCACAGATCAGATGTCACTCTCTCCTTCAGGTGTTGCTGTTTCAGAATTATTCTGGCTGAAATACCAATTCATCATCGGGACTTTTGAAACTAAGTTCCGCGTCACAGTAAAGAGGAGAGGCCGCTGATCGGGAACACACTCAGCTTTTCCCACAGGTTTGGATGTCAGCTGGCTGCCTGTCTCTGACAGCTCTATCAGATTCAACACTTCCATATTTGGCTCTTTCCGGAGGGTCACTCTACCGAAGAGTCCAGCTGGTCTGGAATCCAGTTGACAGACCATAATGTATTTTCAGCCACTGATGAACACACTTTGAGTTCAATCTTTCACAACAGCGATGAGACAAACCTGCCATTCACTGACCTTAAGACTGACCTGACACACCACCACCACTGTGGCAAGCTGAAGCCTCCACAATATTCATGTCTACAGATTACGGAGGGCCCGACAGAGTCCAACACAGACGTGGACACGGACAGTGGATATGGTTCTGTATATACTGCACACAGACACAGACAGTTCACACAGACCCCCATGGACGTGGGCAGCAAAGTTAACAAAGTGAACTGAAACTAAACTACAAACTTAAACCAGGTGTGAAAAAACATTTTAAGAAAAGAAAACTAAATTAAATAAGTGAGTGAGTTAAAAAAGTGAGTCAGCTGTGTGTGTATTATTGTAATACCTGTTCTGAACTTCTTAAAGCTTGGCCCATATTATAAAAAAACATAAAACTAATACTGTAACTAATAAACACAGACATGTTTAATGGAGCAGTGTGAAGGATTTAACGGCATCTAGTGGCATCGCTGCAGATCGTGCTCCCCCTTCCCAAGTGAAGAAAGAGAAACTACGGTGAGCCACGAAATGTGAGAAAAATGCATAATGCTAATGTGGAGCCAGAGATTAGTTTGTCCCTTCTGGCCTTATGTAGAAACAGAGCTGTCCAACTCCATGTAAGAGGACCTACGACATCTGTAGATATAACATAACTTAACAACTCATTTGCAGGTGATCATACACTAATGAAAACAGAGTTATGAGTATCATATTACGTCTGCCACATTGTGTAAATAGAGCCATCTCAATCTCACACACTGAACCTTTAACCAATCAAAAATAAACTGAAACCAAACCAGAAACAAATAAATGAAAAAAAAAAGACTGATGGGCAGAAGATGGAATTTACACTTCGTCACATGGATGTGTCTGTATATGAGGCTCCAAGTCTGGTTATGGAAATATCATGCTGATGTTATTTGTAACTTACTCAGTCATCACTTCCTCCTGATGCAGTGGCAAACATAAAATACAGACTGCATATGTCTAATATGTTTTGGAGAGGGACGGAGGCCTTTAGTTCCACAGTGCTGTGGTACAGCAGTATGTGCAAGGCTGGCAGTAACAGGACTGAAAGGTGGAGGTCATTAGAAATGCTGAGCCTCCATCAGTCATCTCACACAATGATATCATGAACCTCCATCAGCCTCAGGACAGCCTTTTCATCCAGCTGCTCACAGACAGTGAGCTTCTCAGTGCTCGATGTTCTTCACTGGTTTATTTAACAAATTTCTACTTTGTGTGCATAGAAAATAATCAAATGGATACAAATATAAAAACTCATAGGAATTTTAAGCACTGTATAATATAATCCTGCTCATACTTCAACATACACGATAAGGTTTAGTGAGCTAACTTTAGATTAACGTCGCTGTTTTTACTGTGATGACCTGTCAGTATTGTATTTATATCTCCACTTATCACATAGTGATGAGTCCTGTTGAAGCAACTCAACACTGTATTTATAATATTTTGCTCAAAATAATATTAGAGGGACAAAAGTCAGTCTGTGCAGAGTCTGTCTAAATAACGCCTGTCACAAGTGCAGTGTCAAACTGTGTCGAACAGTGCAGGCAGAATATTCAACACCAAGGTTACTCAAGTGAGGCTATGAGGGCACATGATGGAAGGAGCACAGGACATGAAAATCCAGCATTAGACTCTCCATGCATGATGCTTCTTCTCTCACCTCTACGCCACTCAGAGGTTCCCAACCTTTTCCCAACATCCCTAAACCCCGCCCCCCAACCTGCACACACGCACAAGAATAACAAACGCCACAAACACATTGTCAGAGACCTGTCCTGACCGTCAGTAACACCAAACTTAGGGTGACTCTGCATTTATAGCTTTAGTTTCTTTTCTGTAACTGTCGAGTCACCAGCACGTTAATGTTTGACTGCAGGAGAAACGAGCATGAGCTAGCAGCTAGATGACCTGAAGAAACTGACTGAGAGGTCACCGAGGTTTTATTTCAAACGCCTTTTTACGCAGACTTTTGTGCACATCAAGTGTGTTATTATGATTTTACTTAACATGACGTGTAAATCTCAGTTTGACAGCCTCACAGCAGACAACGCGTGTTTTTAGTTGATCTTCATACAGTCACTGGATCCATTCCAAACCCATGCAATGTTTTAACTGAAATGATGCAGAGAAGATAACCTCCAAACTGGCCGTAGAAAAACATCCTTGGCGTGAGTGAGAGACTGTGTGAATCACAGGTCGGGTGTGTCTGTTGGCTGAATGCTACCTTCTGAGCCATGGAGGAACAACAGCAGTGGTGGAGTTGGTGCTAACAGTGAGAGGATGGTGGTGGTGGTGTAACTGTCAGTTTTCAGCCAATGACAGTGCCAGAGCTGCCTGCAGTGCTGCCTCTTCATCGATGCTGTAGTCCTGACAAAAGGCAAAAAACAACATCTGTTCCAATAAAAACACTTGACCATTCCCATTATGTAACATTTATACCAGAAAATAACATTTAAAATCATTATGATGCTACACTGTGTGACAAAGTGGACTCACCTCCACCATCTGTCACACCTGTTCAGTCATTATCTTTGACATTAAGTGTGAATTCCACCTGATAACACAGATGCACAGAACTATCCCAGGTCTGTTTGTGTTCAGCATTATATTTCCAACATCAACAAGTTAAGGTTAACACAGTAATGACGATCAAATGTTGTTATTTCGGTTACTTTTGTTGTTATTTTCTTCACACATTCCATTATATTTAGCACACTATGGAGTTATTACATTTTCTCTTGTCTGTGGATCTTACCTGTGGTGGGAAACCATTGTTTGGGAGGGGGCCACCCCACAATGTGGAGCTTATTACTTAGCATATTATGACATCATCAGTTCTATCGAGGGGATACCACATTAAATGTGGAATGTGCTGATTATTATATAAGACTGAGGGCCTCTATTTTCAGAATTAGGCAGACATAGAATATAATATTCATAACTATGTTTTCATGCATGTATAATCACCTGAAAATAAGAGTCTTTTTGTTTTTGTTACTTAAAAATGAGCCTTTATGTCCACAGTGGGAGCAGGTCCTCTCACATGGAGGCCTCCATGTTGAAACACTGTGTTTCTACAGCAGCCCAGGACAGACAAACTAAATACTGACTCTACACAGGGACTTTCACGTGTCATTTCTTCTTTACAAGGTGAGGAGATTTCAATGCAGCAATCAATCCACAAGATGCAACTAAATCCTACACACTGGACCTTTAATTTACGTTTCGCTCATATTTTGGGTGTAGAATGGTGAGTTTGGTGATGCATTCATGTACCCTGGGAAATTTGTGTTTTTTGTAAGTAATCATGTTGTGTGTTTGTTGTATCTTAATGAAAGATATTCAGGAGAGAACACTGTAGTGAGGATGGTCTGGTCCAGTTGCAGCATACAGACAGGTAGGATAGCATATAGTCAGGTCTGGGGGGAACCAGGGGAGAAAGAGTGATGCACAGCAGGTGTAGCCAGGACTGATGCTGTTAACTTGATTTTGGGATGAGTTCATCTGTCCTCCGTTCTTATGTAAATAAATATTTTTTGTTTTGTTTGTTGCTTTTCACATTTCACATCCACGCATGGGAACCTACAACACAACCTCTTGAGTCTGCCTCCTTCTTTACAACCAGCTCTCTGGCAACAACTATCCTACACAATGACTGTCATTCCCATTCTGCATCACATAAACCTGTTCTTCGAAACATATGTGTGACCTTCCCCTTATATTAATGATAATGAGTGTTTTCATCTTAATCCATAAAGTTTCTTTGAGCACACTGAAACTCATCTCTCATCTCAACCATCTGACTGCAGATATACTGCACTCTTTCTTTTAGCTTTATTAAAATGATCATTTGATTTCCTTCCAGTAGAAGCTACAACAATGACAGCACTGGACTTACAACAAAGGTGTCATAAGAGAACTTGTGTCTGTGGAGGAGATGCTGGAGGAAGTTGGAGCTCTTATAGCTGGGGTCTCCCCATGGCATGGCTGAACACACTGGACACACCTGGAGATACAAACACACAGCTCAGGTTAAGGTGTTCATGTGACAGTAAACTGAATATAAGAGCAGGGTTTCAGCGCGGCCGCCTCATATCGATCCACACCCACTGCAGAACATATAAAATGGATGAGCTAGCTAACATTACACTCCAGCCGAGGAGGATGCCATTTATGTTTATATCCTGTGCCGTCACGAGCACGAGCCTCTCGTCCATGAGTAGATGCATGTTTCCTTCAGTCAGTCATACGATTGGTGGGTGTAGTTCAGTAGAAAGAAAATAGTTCCTGCATGAAAGGTCTGTGGATTATCTCAAGTAACCTGGTCATGATTTTTTGCATCACTCCACAGATCCATCTCAGAGTGAGAAGCATTTATGGGCTATGATATGTTTTATGTGTGTGATGATGTGTTTAGTTGATTACATGCGTGACCTGATGACTTTTCCAACCCTGTGCTTGTAGTTATGACAAGCAAGTGTTCCGTGTGTGGGAAGCCTGACCTGCCACTTACTATTAATCTTTTCTCTGCTACTGTCTGAATAACTGTACTTGTGTATGAATAAATATGTCAAATCTGGAGCTGCAAAGCATCAAAGCAAAAGGTGGCTAAGAATCTTAAATATGAACATATTTTGCTTTGTTTGCACTTTTTTTTTTGTTCACCACATAATTCCAAAATGCTGACATTTAAAGAAATGCAAATGAATCACAGAGTCACACAGTATTGTGTATGATATCAAAAAACAGACTTTATGTTTCTCAACAGCACAAACTCTGACTTCCAGTACTTGTACTGGTTTAGGATCACCTGAGTTAGTCTACATAATAATGCAATGTAGTGTATCACAGACGAGCCTCTTACCACTTTATTAGGGTCATTACGGTGGTTGTCCATACAGTGCTTCACCAGTTCCTGCTGGTCCAGGTTTCTGGCCCCACAGAACGGACACACAAATGTGGACCGGTTTGGAATATTGCTTCATATGGGAGGACACACACACAGACACACATAAAGACACACACACACACACAAACAGAAGGCATGAACAGCTTGTGATATCTAATTCAATCCCTCCAACCAGTCTTTTTATAGGTGCTGGCCTCTAATGACTCACACAGTTTGTTTTATCAAATATCTGATGATTTGTACACGAGCAGAGAGAGAAGGAATCTTTATATAAAACTGATGCTGAGGTCGGAACTTTACATACACTCCACTATACTAATATTTTGGGATCATCCTTTAATCATGACACTTTGTATTGCTGCAGAAAAGTTTGATTCTTGCTACATTCCACCAATTACTCTTTGCCTATTTTTTGACTAGCCGAAAGGCGGCAGAGGCAGGGCTGCCCTATGTCCTTTCCTAACCACTTTTCCTTGACCTTGATGGAAAACATCACTAGGTCAAGGAAAGGTGTGAAGAAAGTTCATAAGGAGTTAGGAGAAGACGACTGCAGTGTTCAGAGAATCCAACTGCACTTACACTTAGACAACGTCATCATGCAACGGCGAATGTTATTGACGTGATCTGTGGTAAAACTACAAAGTCCAGTAGATGGACTACAAAACGCGCATCTGAGATATTTACTAGATACTCTCCATGCGCTCTGACTGTGTTTTTAATGCAGGAAATATAAACGTGGACAACCCTGTGTGTGAACGCAGCTCCACAGTCAACAACAGAACAGACTTCATGATCAAAGTTTTTATATCACGTAAACACATCTGTCCGTATTCACACGCTCTCTGCTGCAGTCTGCATCTCACTGTTTAAATAAATTAATGTTTTTTGTTTGGTTGTGAATAACCGAACGGTGCGCGGATTTTTAGTCTCATTACCTCCTTTCCTCTCGTAAAGGATGGTCCGGTGTATCCTATGCTAAAGGAGATAAGAAAGGGAGCATTGAAGCTCCTTTCTCTAACAGTTCATTCGAGAACAGAAAATTCGAACAGCTCTTATCATGGCGGCTACGTTAATACTTCAGGGTCATTTCACTCAGTCAGGAACCTTCATGAGCAAAATTGACTATTCGACTGCACCCAACACAGTTTCACAGCCGCTCTTTAGAAACATATGAGTGACAGCCCAGATACTTTTTCCATGTTTTATACAGTCTATGATTCAACCCAGTTCTAGAGGCTTTCTTTGAACTTAAAGTGAGGATCTTTTCTGACACTCGGTATTAAGATGACAATTAGATAACACCTCCATGCCTGGGACTTATGGGAGCTGTAGTTGAATGCAAAGAAAAGAGATTTTGGCTGGCTGTTATTATTTGGACATTTTGGGGTTTTATGAAAATAATGTGAATGTGTGTACCTTGGTATAGGTTGGGAGGTGGGTACCACAGGGACAAACTTTGGACAGTTGGCTATCTGCTCCTGTACTTTAGAACAGGACGCAATGTGGGACCTCATCTTTACCAGAGCCACCTGTGAACACACACAAACACACACACACACACACACACACACACAGTTATAAAAGAATAACAGCTCTACTTCAGCCTCATGGTATTACAGAGAATCTGACTGAACAGCTGTTCTGTTCATACATGTTCATCTAAACACAGTTTACATTCCTGTCATGATTTCAAAGATCTGGATAAGACATGTGTAAAACCATCAATTACAAACGTATTCATCATTCAACCTTTGTGTTATTTTATGACAATCAATGATGTGTTTTTATTTGATAGATTTGTTTTTGCAATTTTGATGTTATTATTTGGTAAAGTTTAGTTTCTCTGAAATACTTCTGAGAGACAGCTCTGGAGCATCAAAGTACGTCCACTAAAAGTGCGTATTTAGATTATCTGACACACACACACACACACACACACACACTGTATATACAGTATATAGACCTACAGATAGACCTGTTTGTTAAACACCATAAGTAATATCACTGTGCTCAAAGTCATTTTACCTCACAGCATTGTAACTGTTGCAACAGTCACCACCTCTGGTTTGATCAGAATAAACTCTTCATTCACAGAGTTGGATGTAAAGTTCTTCTGACTCTACTAGCTGTTTCTCCTCACTGCCTCTGATGCCAAACCTCCCTTACGCTCTTCTCTTGATATTTTCACATCTAACTCGATGAATCGACAGTTTTTTTTTGACCAAACCTAAGTTGGAATTAGTGTGTTTTAGCCTGGTGGCCTATGATATAACTTCATATAACTTCTGTTTCTGGTTAAACAAAAACAGTGATGCTATTTAACAGAGAGCTCTCTCTCTGTACGATCATCTCCATAATGTTGTCAGACACTTAGAATAACAATCTGAGCCTGTAGGTGGCAAAAACAAACGATTAAGTGGACGTACTTTGACTGTGTGCAATCGCCCCGAAGGATTAAGTTGTAGCCAGATTCACTTCTGCCCACTCAACACTGGACCAATTTTAAAGATTGTTGCCTCACTGTTTACATTTTCATGCCTGTATATCAGTCCCAATGATATTATTCACACCCATAATGGAGCGGTATACCTGATGATTTTCTAACATGGGTAATAAATGGTCAATATCTACCTTCTTGCTACAGCCCCTGCAGGGTGCTTTGTATGAGGCCAGCTGCTTCTCCACGCTGGAGGAGCGATCCACTTTCTTGGGGTCAAAGGGCACGCGACAGAGAGGGCAGAGGGGCGAGGTCACCTGAAGACATGGCTGCAGACACTCCCCACAGAACCTGGAACAGCAGACAAGCAAACCCCCGGGGGAGTAAATGTTAACTACGTCAAGTTCAAGGCGCCCACAGTGGTGGTGATGAGGAAGAGGCAAGAACTGCCCCACAGGGCTTACCCCGCTGGTCCACACAACACCTCGCTGACCTCTAAATTCTCATTGCTTTCTTTTTGCAGTTGGTTAATTGTTTAATGGAATTTGGAATTCTTGGTACTAAATGGTAATACAGACTTATGTGTTGTGTGTATGTATAATTGGAGACACAGGAAGTATGATATGTATTTAACACACAGTGGAGAGCGGAGTCGGTTAATGGCCAACTGTTCCTCTTTCTTTAAGTCTGTGTGTGTGTGTGTGTGTGTGTGTGTGTGTGTGTGTGTGTGTGTGTGTGTGTGTGTGTGTGTGTAGGAGAGTAAAAAGCAAGCATCAGTGTCCTGAAGTTTCATCCATCCCCATCAGGAGTAAAAATAGCTGCATTTTTCCTTTAACTGGAAATAGAACTGAAGCTACCTGAGGTCTGCTCAGCTCTTTGTTGTTCTTCTCAGCTCCACACTGAGACAGATTAGAAACGCACCTCTCCGGTTAACTCCTCTCAAGTTTTATCTGATATAAAGTAACGTGCCTGTGATGGTAAGAGCTCATTATATCATTATCCCATCAGTTTTCCTTCCTGAAGATGCCTGTTTTTCCCACAGTAAGCCCTCATCCTCGTTCAGGTATAAATACTTTATGAGCAAGTTAGAAAACAAGAAATGATACCAACACAGCTCACATGAAAAAGAGACAAGCTTCCTGTTCTCTGTTAAAGATGTTCTTGGTACTCTGGCCTGATCCTGTCATCAAAACTCTGACTTTTCTGTCAGCATGCCAAGTGACAAGAGTCACTTCTAAAACAAAAAAAATCACTTCTAAAACATATACTGTATCATGTTTGCAGATTGTTTTTTTCTCTCTGTGCACTGCGTTCAACTGTAGAGACTCGTGGAGGACTCAGTCCCGTCTGTCTCAGCCCTCCTTCTCATCACTGAGAAGCTTCCCACCAGTGTTCACTGGATCACACCATCAAGCCGGAGGTGTCCCACTAATGGGAGTCAAGCCCGGGTCTCTGCGGAGGTGGGTGGCAACTTAATTCCTGCACCATTCGTCAAACAGCACATGCAGACAAATGTCTCTCTTATACCCAGCGTATGACACGGTGATTGAAAACTGTCTGTTTTGAGGTGGTTGTTGTAAAATCATGAAAGAATACAGTGTAATATAGGTGTAGCTTATTGATTCATTAAATGACTTGGTAATGTATGAGAACATAACATCTAACTAACCTGTCTGTAGTGACACGACAACTCGAACCATCAGCACCAAACTCCTGCTGCATACAGGAGTCTTCTTGTTTCATTCAAACTGATCAAGGGTCAATAATAATAATTTATTCTTTCAATTCTCATACAAAATGTTTAATAGGTTTGATGTTTTATGAAAGCCAAAATATGTTCTTTGTTTTTCTTGTGTTAATGACAGTGGTGTCAGGTAGATTTTTGTTACATCAGAGCTGTGGATTATTAAATAATCCATCTGAGCCTTTACTCTCGCCAGGTGTGCATACACAACAGGTTATAATACAAAATATAAAATGATCTCAGCCATAAGGAGCAGGTAATTCATGTTTATCATATCAACTGAAAAAACAACAGATTCAGTTATCCTGAATAAAATGTTCAAAAATTTGAATCTGTTGAGAAAAACTGCAGAGTTTGACAAACAGAGATGAGAGATAATGATGACAGGTCAGGTGATGTGTAAAGCTATAAACATACTGTGTATATGTATGTGTGTAAATGTGCAGCCCGTCTAGTACTCGACCTTTGAGGTCCAAAATGTGGTAAAAACATATCACCCAATATTCAGATTGTTTTTTTTACATGAACACAGAACATAAATAAGATTGTTGATTTGAATTTATTGCATTTGCATATCAAAGAATTTGTGTACATTTCACAATAAAATCAATCAGTGCTCTCTGATGTGTGTTTATTTGAACTTTAAGATCATTTCATTATTACAAGGTTTATGATCATTATTCTCAAATCTGCTATTTATTATGAGGCTTTGCCAGCAGCGTTCATAACATGTAGTGATGAACATGACGATATCATGCCTGGTGAGGCTGCTGACACAAAATCAAACAGTAAAGAAGAAGTCAGCCAGCTCAGCTGTTACAAACATATAGAACACATGAGCAGCTGGACATTTAACTTTCTGTTCTGTCCACACACAACAACACACATCCAAACAAGAAGCAGCTACTTTACGTGTGAGCACAGCTGGCGATGCTGACGGGCTTATGGTACACCTCCAGGCAGATGGGACAAGAGAACTGGCTCTCGATGCCCTCCGCCGGGGCTGCCAGCGAGCCTGAGCCGCTGATGGGGGGCTGCTGCTGCTGCTGCTGCTGCTGCTGGCGGAGCTGTGTGCTCGCCGAGACAAAGCTCCGAAACATCGCCATCATGGAGCCGTAGACGGTCTGCAAATCGTCGACAATAGCTCGTTGCCCGCGAGAGGAAGCTGTCCGAGTGTTGTAACCGCGGTTAGCTAGTGCATCATCCGTCCAGCAGTTTGAATATGTGTCGTACAAACATGGTGCTTTTTCAGTCTATTTCTCAGAAAATGCTCCTCGATAAACCAAAACATTACTTTTCCGTGGCTGAAGAAGACACGCCGGAGAAGTAAACATTGGGAGCAGGGCTCGTTGGCGGATGTCGGCGCGGTGCTGCGAGGCTGACCTGGATAAAAAGCATGAATCTGTAAACTGACGGAGCACGGTTAACGCTGGCTCCGCACGGTTGTCAGATTAGCGCTCGTGGACTGACGCCAGCGGACGCTCGCGAACACCGAGAGCGGCTACAACAAAAGCCCTCCACGCGCTGAGCCTGCTGGACATTGAAGTCCTGTCGCTAGTTTCCTCACAGTACTCAATGTTTACATAAAACTGCAATCCCAGAGGCAACTCCTGGGCTGGATAGTAAGCGGACCGGGCCAAATGTCCCGAATAAAAGAGAAGAACCTCGAGATATCATTGTTATGATGAAATGCGATTTATTTATACCGTGTTTTTAATGAAATGATGCCATGACAGCAACTGTTTTACACAGAAAAGTATGGCAAAACATCTGGATCAAATGTATGTTATTCATATAATAACATCATTGTAGGCTCATTCATAAGAGCCAACACATAAGAACAAGTGTTGTACACACACGGACACATAATCGTTATTACAGTTGATTTCTGACCCTTCAGGACTGAATTTGTCTTCCTTGGTTTCTCTTTTTTGTGTATGATCGCCTTCATACGAATGTCTGTGCTCCCTTGAAGTGGTATAATTTATTCTTGCTCTTGACAATATTCAAAAAAGAAGAAAAGAAAATCAATACAAGCCAACATGTAGTGGATTTTTAGACCCAGTAGTGGTATGGATAAGTATTCATAGATTATAGAAAAACCCTCACATCTTTGACTCCACGCTCCCAGCTTGTAACCACAGGATGTGTTATTTCCAAGTGGTGCAAGATAACCTGGATGACATTGTAGTGTCTGCTCTTAAAGGGGTTTCTGTCCATGTGTTTTTGATGAAGGTTTGGAATGTAAAGTGATGGGTTTTAACCAGAATGGGGGGCTTTTGGGTTAAAGGTCAGGTCCCAATTGGATCGTATGGTTAAAAGCAGGCCCCTTGGTTCTTGTTTATATAAGAGCCATATATTTTACTTCACCCCATTCCAAGATTGCCATGTATGGTCATAAGCTGGCTTTGTGCCTATCAGGACACTGGACATCAGCTATACTATGAATATGTAGGAATGTGTTAAACAGGCTTTAAAATTGATGGTTTGGGTGTAGAACGAGAGAGATCCACATTGGCTTCGATCCTCTCACAAGCAATTGTTGGTGCTTGTTATGATACTGTACTTTTTGTAATAAACCTTTTATGCAACTAAGTCGGTGTCAGCGGAGGTTCCTTCATCATCATCACATCATCACTAAAGAAGAAACAACAACATCACCAGGGTTATTATTATTAAAGAGTTTGGAACATTCCCGCCAAACCACAGAAGACATTGCTGAACTGTTGTCAAAGTGTGAGTTGTATGCAATGTGTTAGCAACAAATATCCTGGCCTGTGTGATGGACAGAGGATGCGACCTCATGTTAGGCCAGTTGTTAGTATTTTTTCACTGAATGAGGATGCTGGATTTTGTCCACCATCTTTTAGTAGTGTTACTAGTATGGACACATGTATATTTTATTAAGATAGAAAGTCAGAAATGAGGCATAGAGTGAAGGGGAAGAAGTGAGGTGATGGTGGTTCATTGAATAAAAGAAGAGCAGGAGTGATGAGAAGAGGGGAAACTGATCTGAGTCTCAGATTTAAGATCACACAGTACAATACATCTAGCTGGATAACAATGATTTTTATGATCAAGATAATCAGTTAATGAAATGCACTGATTCACAGTGTCAGATATGATGCTGAGAGATTGAGAGAAGAGACTTCTGAGCGAAAGACTCATTTCAGTTATGATTAATAGATACCTCCACACACCAACAAATGTCTGTACTGTCTGACTGTATATATCATGTATACATAGTGTATTATTTGCCACCACAATTACTCAGATTATTCCGATCTGGCTGTTTTTTTTGTATATAATGCTGTCCACATGCTCTATTTAATAACTGTTCATACTGTACATAATATATGTTAGTATATTCATCTACCTGTCCATGCTGCTCATACTGTACATATTCATATACTGTATATATTCTATAGCATATTCAAATTTATAATTGCACTATATTTATATATCCTGTTCATATGTACATACTCTGCACTTTACTACTCTGAACCTCTGGTTAGCTGCTAAACAGCATTTCGTTGTCTAAGTACTTGTTACTTTGTTCAATGACAATAAAGTTGAATCTAATCTAATCTAATACATCACAGAGTTCTTTAGCTTTTATTTCAAATGATACGAACAACTTTATGTTTTTGTTATTAGTTATTATTATCACATCTTCTTTCTAATTGTAATTATTATTTGATACTTTTTATTTAGTATCAGAGGCTTTCATTGTGATTCCGACACACTCCACACCACGTGGTGGCGGTAGCGCACCTTTGTGTTGTTTGACCAACAGCCAATAAACGTCAAGAAAATGCTCTACGTCATCAAAGAGAGCCATCACTTTAACCCACATTGATGTGTAGTAGACAGGCTGACAGCACAAAGTTATAAAGTCAATATTTAACAGAGTGACATGTATGATATTTATGAGAGGCTGGATATGAAGTGAACCTCAGCGCTGCTCTAAAGGAATGATCGGACCTGAGTGAAGAAGAAGAAGAGTTCTGTGTTGAAGTCATAAAGACCTGAACTGATCCAGAGTCAGTGCAGATCACTGTTAGCCTGTCAGACATCATCATCATCATCATCATGTGCCAGGTGGACGAAGACTACCATGACCAGCTGGAGCACGCGGACGCGCCCAGGTAGGTCATGACGTCAGAGTGCACTCACAAGACCACCGATCCGTTTTGAAGCTCTGTACCGTCAGTCCCGGTCTGTGTGCAGCTCTGTCATGTCCACATGGAGACAGTGAAGAGCCGCGCAGTGTCCTCATGTCCTGAAAGTTCCCTGCATGTCAGCTGATCTGCAACATCAGGAATCACTTCATCTCAGGCAGGGTTCTTCTTCTTCTTGTGCTCTGTCTTGGAGAGACGCTCTGTGTCTGAATCTTTGTTCAGTGTGCAATGCTCCACAGGTTTTATGTACACTGAAAGAGTTGCTGCTTGTTACTGGAGAGAAATGATTACAGAGCAGTTACTCTTTGAACATACACTCAGACATGATGTGAAGTCAAACCACCACAAACTAACACAGACAACATCTGTATTATTCCAGCAGAGCAGTACTGCTTTGTCTCTGCACATGCTGTGTGCACTGGACTTAATGGGGACTTGGATACAGCAGGTTGCATGCACAATGTGTGATGGTCAGTACGGGCCCAGCAGATCTTGTCCCAGGGCTCACTAACAGGTTAATGTGGCCATGGATGAACTTGAGAGTTGACAGTTTGAACAAATAATGAAAACATAGTACGCGCCCAGCCTCCTCAGTGCATGTAGACATTTCTTTTGCGGTATGAATGACAGCACATGAATATGGCTTTTGTTTGTTTGTTCTGTTTGTCAGTGTTTCCAAGAAATGTGTCAAATGCAAAGAGGCGACTGCAGCCGTCGTCATCAGAGCTGGAGACACATACTGCAGGTAAGACATGCAACATGTTCACTGGAATCTACTGTACAACATTTAGATAACGTTACACCGCAGACTGAGAACGTATTTGTGGTGATTCATTGGACACAGTGCGTGCTGAAGACTGTGAGTTAACCAATCACAACACACACATGATGTTTACCTGGTTTGCCTTGTTCAAATGTCTGTGTCAGGGACTGTTTCAAGGAGTACTTCATTCATAAGTTCAGAGCCATGCTGGGCAAAAACAGGGTCATTTTCCCCGGAGAGAAGGTGAGCTCCAGACACAACACCACGTCACTCACTTTACTGCTGTTTGCATGAACGGTAAAAGGTGTGACGCACATGTGGGTGTCTTCTCTGCTTGTAGGTGCTGCTGGCTGTATCTGGAGGTCCTTCTTCCTGCTCAATGCTCAGTCAAGTCCAAGAGGTTTGTGTTTGTCTCTCATCGGTCTCTGTGTTTCATCAGTCACCATGAAACTTCTTTAAAGGAACAGAATAATCAGTGTGTGTCTAACTGAGAGCAGTCCACAAATGTTCTTCAGAGTAAGATCACAAATGTGAAGTTGTTTTGCCCGGCTTCCTTTAGCTTTTAAAGGATGTTGTTGTCTGTCAGTGTTTATCTCAAACACACGTTTAATGCAGGGTTACAGTCAGGACAAACTTTCTCCATGGACAACTCTAGAGTCCTAATGTCCTGATGGAAAACCTGAAACCTGAAGACGGAGACTGTCACAGCAACACGTTAATGATCGTGGTGTCACATGTGGCTGAAATGCTCGCTCTTCCCATGAACTAATTTGCCATGCACATGTTCTGTGGTGACTCTTGGTCCTCAGAGGATGAATCCTTTTGACTTTAGTGACCTTCTGCTGTTGTTTAGTGTATTTAGTCTTCAGATGACTGGTCGACAGGACACCAGCTTATTTCCAGTACAGCCATAATGAAAATCTAAAACATCAATGACTTATTTCAGCAATAACACTAAACTGTTGTGTAATGAACTACAAAAACCTGTTCCTCTTAATAATGAAATGATCTAATAGATGATAAATTCTGTTGTTTTTTTTTTTTTTTTTTTTTCTTAATCCGTGGAGATTCTGTGTAAACCTGTAGATTTAATTTGGCTTTGTTTCCTTGTTTCCTTCTCTCAGGGTTTGAGTCAGAATGCTCACAAGAAGCTGAGATTCTTACCTGGCATCGTCTACATTGATGGTAAATAACATGAAGAGCGTCACACTTTAAAGGAGTGTAATTATTTCCTTGATTGTCCGGGTGACTTTTATCATTTCTGAAGTGATCAGAATGAGAACATTTAGCATTACAGTACGTTTTGTGTGTCTGTGTTCCCAGAGGGTGGAGCTGTAGGTCAGTCTGTGGAGGAGAGACAGAAGACAGTGACTGAGCTGCGAGCTTTGTTCAGAGCGACTGGTTTCCCCTTCCACATCGTGCCTCTGGAACAGGTCAGTGTGGACACGCGAAGGCTCTGAGATCCTCGGCAGACTGTAAAGCCCTTTGTAAACAGGTTTACATGTCTGTCTGAATAAAAGTCACTTTTACATAAAATTCACAATCAAATGTTTCATCGACTGTGTCAACCCTCTTTCAGGTTCTGGACCTCCCCGGTTCAGTCGTGACTGCAGCCCCGTCGCCTTCAGAGCGACCAGCCAGCGCCTACAAAGCAGCCGTGGATCGTTTCATCCAGAGCGATGGCGGCAGCTGTCTGACGCCACAGGACGAGCAGGAAGCATCACATCCTGATGTTCAGGAGTCACACACACAGTCACTGCAGCAGCTGATCGGCTCTGCGAAGACGCTGACGGCCAAAGAAGACCTGCTGAGCACATTAAGGTCAGACAGAACCAGAACCTGTCTGTCTTCATGATGTTCTGTGTTTAGTTTGAATATATTCATGTGGCAAAACACACCACTGTCTCCTCCAAAGTTTTAGCATGTATGAGGAAACACTGACAACCATTTCATACTTATTTTACTTCAGACGGTCTGAGTGGTAATTTTCTGAGTGTGTTGTTCCTTCAGGAATATTATTTGCTCCTTCCTGTCCTGACCCCGCTGTGTGTTCTCCTCACAGGCACCATGTGCTTGTGCACACAGCTCGCACTGAAGGCTACAGCAAAGTGATGCTGGGAGACAACTGCACCAGACTGGCTGTTAAACTGCTCACCAGTATATCACTGGGCAGAGGAGCACAGCTGGCTCAGGACACGGTGTGTATGTGACACAGCAGGAGGAAGAAGACGAATCACGTTTTTCCTTCATGGTGTATCAGATGATATCAGATGTTTGGTGAAATCTGACTTACAGTAAATAAACGATGTTAATGTTGTATTTGCGTGTGTTTGTGTTAACAGGGTTTCTCAGACTCCAGGTATGGTGACATAATATTGGTGAGGCCAATGAGGGACTACTCAGCTAAAGAAATCGCTTACTACAACCGGATGTTCACTGTGCCCTCTGTCTTCATACCAGGCCTGGACACCATGGTAAGATCAACCAGCAGTAACACGAGCACACAGTGACGTGGCAATGAAACTGGCTGACACTGTGTGTGTGTGTGTGTGTGTGTGTGTGTGTGTGTGTGTGTGTGTGTGTGTGTGTGTGTGTGTGTGTGTGTGTGTGTGTGTGTGTGTGTGTGTGTGTGTGTGTGTGTGACCCGCAGATGACAGACAAAGCCAGTATCCAGCGTCTGACAGAGAGCTTTGTCACTAAACTGCAGGCGGGCTTCCCCTCAACTGTCAGCACCATCTACAGGTCAGCGCTGCACAAACATCATGAAGATTTGCATGTATTCTGCAGGAAGTACTCGATGCACTCGATGTTATGAACTAGATCCAATAAATCGTGAGGTCATTAAAAAGCTGCCGTGTGTCCTGTAGGACCAGTGAGAAGCTGCAGACAGCGTGTAGGAGCTCCTCCACAGCTGACCACTGTGACAGATGTCTGCTCTGCATGTGCGCCCTCGATACTGCTGTCGGTGAGTGACGAATGGAGCGGGTAGATTATGGACGGGTCCAAGAACTTTGAGCAGAAGCAGGAGGGACCTTTAGTCCACTGATGGGAACTTCACTTAATGCAGGACAGACAGGACAATAAAACTTCTGTAAATAATATATTAGATACATATGATTCATAAAAATAAGCTGAACACAGCATGTACTTGTAAGAACCAGAGCTTCAGGTGTTCTTTGTTTGATGCACTTAAACAGAGCTGATCAATAAAGAAACCTCTGTGCTGTCACTCAGTCTGCCTCAAAGCAGCCAGAGCCCAAAGAACCCGACTTCACTATGTTTAGAGTGAGAAATACACTCAAAGTGTGGAGAAAGGAAATCTTGAAACCTGTATTACTTATGAATAGGAAACAGGAAAATACAACTTCATTTTAAGAATTTTCCAGAAGGTTTTCTAAAAGTGCTGACTCAGATTTTTGTGGATGCTTAATGAGACATTAAACTTTGATGTCATATCTGCATTTTGACTCTTTCAAACCACATTTCCAGAGGATTTAAAACTTCAAAATGGAAATAAATGTTTGGTGTATGTTAGCACTAATCTAACTGGATCAATGAATATCAGATGAACAGTTCAGTCTAATCACTGAGGAGACTGCAGTGGTTTCAATGATGAACTCTGGTCACTTAAAGGTGGAGTCTGGAGAAACAAAGCTGAACTATTTCAAATGTGTATAAAAAAACTGATTCCAAACTGTTTTTTGTCTCTTCTGTGTTCAGAGGATGCTTCGGCCTTCAAGGCCACACAGATCTCAGAGCAGCTCTCGCAGACTAAATCTCCAGGAGCTCCCAGGACTGAGACCCAGAGACTAATCCAAGGCACGGTGAACTGTCAGTCTATCAGTACACCTCTGTATTTCCTGTAGTCACTGTCTCTCTGTGGTTTGGTAATTAACCAGTGATTAATGAGTTTGTTCATTTCCACCAGCAGCAGGATGTGGATCATGTCATCTGTAACTGAGCTTCTACACGGAGTCCTTTAATAAATAAATGAATGAAATCTGTTTCCGTTAAAGCCCCAGCAGAGTCCGAGTCGACTGCTCCCACCGGACAGTGCTGCTCCTCTGGAGGAGGAGAGGATTGTGGGAGAGCAGCAGGCGGCGGAGGCTGCTGTTCGTCTGCCAAGTGAGTATTCACTGATTGATTGATTATATGTGATGTCATCATCTGGGACTCACAGTGACTCTTGGAACAATAAGAGTTATCTTATCCAACAACGAGCACATTCCAAACACATCACTGTAAACGGGTCGGGATCCTGGACAGGCCTATTATCATTGAGTGTGAGGTCATAGGAGCTGTAAACACTGAAACAAGAGCATGTTGGTGGATCAGATGCACGTCGAATGAAACACGACACATAAAAGTCTGTGTGTGTGTGTGTGTGTGTGTGTGTGTATCCTCTCTTTACGTTATTTAATTGTACTTTTTGATGTAAGCTGCGAACAGGCTGTTGTAGTGATAGCAAGCCAACCTTCCCTGCTTAAGTGACTAAATAAAAGTTGAATGTCAGACCGGTAAACCTCCATGTTGTACCTCTGTGCTGACGTTTGTGTTGTTGTGCTTCAGGCTTCCAGAGACGACCGACCTGAAGAGTCTGATGTGTTACAGCTGTCAGCTGACCATCAAAGACATGGTGAGCGAAAACTGCTGCACAGAAACTGAACACGTCCAAACACAGTCTGAACTTTGTGTTTAACGGTTTCATCCTAAACTGAAATGAATTTAAATAATGAGGTTCAAATGTTTAAAGAACTCGTACGGTATGTTGCACTGTGTTTTTCAAAGAGGTAGTAGAACGAGATCATCTCTCTCCTCCTGCTGTTCATGTTCTCCTCTGTTCACTTCTTCTTCTTCTGTTTCCTCTAGACTTCTGTGGAGCGTCTCCCACAGTACATCCTGTCAGAGGCTCAGAGGAGGCAGAGGAGGTGAGCTTTTAACTAGCTGCTCATCAGTTATAGAACATAAAGTAACACTCTACTCATGTTTTATTTTCTGATTTTCCCGTGATGCCAAAATGAACTAGTTATTATTATAGCGCTGTAATAATTAAAAAGATCACCTGGTTAAAATTCTGTTTCTGTCGAGAGTCGACTGCTACATTTACAATGCACTTTCATATAATTATGTACAGTAAATACACAAAACGTACACATCATAGCAAAGAGCAGACAAGTGTCATGTTTTGACCTCGTGCTGTGTCCTGTAGGTCTCAGATGAGAGAGGAGATCAGTGAGTTCCTGTTGGATGAAGGAGATGGAGGTGATGGAGGTGATTAGAGAGATGAAACAGAGGTGATCGTGAACGTTCACCTCCAGCAGTCCGTTCCGAAAACGCACATCACTGTCGGATCATATGGATCACATCCTGGTGTCCTGCAGGATCATGGGGGCTGGAGGCGATCCCTGCATGTAAGGAGTGATAGATGCAACACATCATCGTTGATAGATAGATCATAGATCGTTACAAAGTGAAGAAATCCACCAGGACTCTGTGCTCATTCATCTGTGCACTCAAACACACGTGGTGGATTCAGACCTGCAGCACATGGACCAGCCACATATTTCAAATATCACACACATGCTCCTGGAGAGTAAACACACTGTTTCAGAAAGAGAACACATGAAAGTGTTTTTACACTTCATTCATTATGTTGTCACTGTGGAAAGGCTGGTAAAGATCATGTCATCAAGACATAACAGATCAGTTTGAAGGTTTTATACGTGTTAATGCTGTTAAAATAAACTTTGGACTTTTTATTTAAAGCTGCTCTCAATGTTGTTGTTTTTTCTGACTCATTAAAATGTCCGTTAAGATCACTGCAGACCACCGGCCTTTACAGACAGACACATCAGTCAGGGCTCTGTATGAAGATTTTTTGGGCTGACGTGTCATGGATGCACTGTGGGTGTAGAGCATCAGTTCAGTCTGACTGAAGCTGCTTTTAGATTCTTAACAAGTTTTATGGTTAACTGTTGACTGTGGCCACTCCGGCACGCACTCGCTCCTCACAGGCTCACAGGAAATGAACAGCTCGTGTTAATGAGCGCAGTAAATGGTGGTGAAGTGCTGCATCAGCGTTTTAAATATCCATTTTCTAAACCATGGATTGGTTCACGGCATGCTGGGTTCTATCCCAGCATTCCTTTGGGTGAATCCTCAGTTTGGTGACGTGGTGTTGAAATTGTGAATGTTAATTATTGAATGAACTCGTTAAATATCCCCCCTGGAGACTGGGCTTGATTACACACATAGTAATGTTCCATAGTAATGGTCAGAATGGCACCTGGTCTGTGTGGACACATGCCTGCTGTGTAACTCTGTGTGTGGCAGGCTGGAATAGAAAACTCCCTCACCGATTGGTCCACGGTGTGTTTTAGCCTAGCTTAGCACAAAGCCTGGAAGCAGATGGAAGAGATATTTCCTGTCCTCGTGTCTGGTGTGATTCAATACTAGAAGTTTTAAAAGGTTTTCATCTGTCATTATAGATAAAGACAGCAGGATGTTTGTCTGATCTGATCTGTGATCTGTCGGTGTTACAACTCACTGAGCTCGCAGGAGAACACTCAAAGCTTAAAGAGCTGCTTCATGACAAGTTTCTCTGAGTGTATACATGAAGAAAACAATGTTTTTATCATGTGATCATTTTACATCCTTCACTCACTCAGCACACCAAAGACTTGGAGAGATAAAATGGAGGTGCATCTGCTCCATGAGATGAGTCATGAATGTTAGAAAGGTTTGAAAACGTGCTGCTGTGGCTCATTCTTAACATTTATCTAAAGTTAGATTTGAGCCTCATTCCTGAGCAGAAAATGAGACATTTACAAAACATGATCAAACCTGAGACCTGTCCACTCCCTTATACCACTGTGCCCTACTCTTATATTGCTGCATGAGCTGTCTCAGGCTTCTCCATGGATTAAAGCCAAAAAAAAAAAAATCTTTTGACTGAATTTTTTTGGAGCTGCAGCCAAGTCATAGTTCCCATTTGCAATTTGTGAAAGATGTTACAGGTAACGTTACCTGACACATGCTAAACAAATAAGATGAGATTTCAGCCCCACTCCACTCAACCATGTTCTCTAATGCAGACATCAGGTTTAAATATTTGACCACAGTGTTTTACAGGTTGATGCTTTGAACAGCTCTTTTATATCACACTTTTCTTTATTGTCTTTTCAGTCTATGAAACCAAACTGTGACTTTTTTGCCAAGCTTCTCTCAAGTTTTACTCTTTCAAATAATCAACCATGTACAGAACTTTTCAGTACATTATTTCACTACTTCTTCTTCTCATCATCATTATCAATAATAATAATAATAATAATAATAATAATGTAGTTTCAAGTGAGCCTCTTATTTTTTAACAGAAAAATACATCAAACAAACAGCACCAGGATTAAATAACAATCAGAGAGTTTCAGTGTGATGGTGAGGTCTCACCTTTCTGCCATCACTACATACTGTTAATAATAAAAGTGAAGCTCTGAGGCTTTACATTTGTTCTATATGTTAGAATACAAGATTTCAGCATTGAGCTACAATCAGACTACATTCATGATTTTGTACAGTCATACTAACCAAAAAACGTAACCATGGTAACTCGCGGTGCCAGAGGAGAGGGAGAGACGCTGACTGAAGCCGTTTACACAGATACCCTCCAGACAAAGTCCACGCTATAGTTGTTATTTCACACATGTAGCACATAACAGGAGACTCTCTGTGTCAAAAACTGATTGATGACATCGCAGCATGAAGAGTCCGTCATTATACTGACCCATAGCTCTTCTTGGTAGTGACCTCAAGGTGTTCACTAAAATCTGGACATCAGCAGATCAACAGACTGAATAAGCACATATCAACCATAATACATCCAGATCAGGTGGGTTTTATTCCCAGGAGATTTTTTAATGTCTGTAGACTATTGTATATTGTATATTATTATTATTATTATATTGGATTTCCATAGGTCCAAGCCCCCTCTTCAGCCTGTGAACACTTGTGGAGTGGACATCGAGGTGGTGACAACCTATAAATATCTAGGTGTACACCTTGATAACAAGCTGGACTGGTCCCTTAACACAGAGACACTCTACAAAAAGGGGCAGAGCAAGTGTTTTATTTTATGCTGCAGTCTGCTGGGGAGGAAGTTTGGGGAAAAAAGCAGGCAAGGAGGCTGGGAGGCCAGATCATCCACTACAGAACATCTTGATGGACCAAAAAAGTAATGGTGGTAGACGGCTCCTCTCTCTTCGTTGCAGGACGGAGAGATACAAAAGATCTTTTTTACCTACTGCCATCAGACTTTTTAATTCTTTTACAATTGGCAGATGAGCTGACAGACAAATGAATTTCCCCTTGGGGATTAATAAAGTAATTCGTATTCGTATATAGTAAACATAACGACAAATCCAAATCTGCTGTCCTTGCACTTGATGCACAAAAGTTATTTGATCAGGTGGAGTGGAGGTACATATTACTAATCCTAGAAAAATGGCCTGGGTAAGAACTTTAGCTTATGGGTGGAGAAAAAGCCTCTTGGATTTTTTAAAGGGATTGGTTTCCTAGTCAAAAACTCATTAAAGGTCAGCTACCAAACACTTCCATTTTTGCTCCTATCTGCTACAATCACGCTTTCCTTCCTTCATGGCTAGACACTGTTTTTTTCATTTTGGCAAAGAAAAGGCCTGGTCACCATTAACTGCCTATATTCTAATAATTTTCCTCATTTACTCAGCTCCGGGATAGACTTGCCCTGCCGCCATCTGACTTCTTTAGATACCCACAAATCAGGAATTGCGTTTGAGGGAACATTTCAAATTTTGAAACATATAACCCTCCAGATGAACTTCACTGCTTACTGACAACAGAACCCGATGCTAAACAATTGGTCTCTAAATTTGTAAATGTGTACGCAGGTCAGACTGCTCTGTCTACGCAGCATCTGAGGACGGCCTGGGAGAGTGAAATTGGGGTGGCATTTCAGAAGGAGCATGCTCAATTAACTCAAGGCATCACTTAATTCAGTATAAGGTCATACACAGACTCCGTTTTTCACGCGTTAAACTACATTCATTCTACCCTTCCTCATCATCTCTCTGTATTAAATGCAACAATCTGATGGAACACTGGCTCATATGTTTTGGTTCTGCACTAGCCTCCACAAATTCTGGTCAGAAGTTTTAGTGTTACTCCAATGTTTACCAGCATGATCTTCCTCCTGACCCAGAAACAGCCATTTTAGGCTGGTCTAGACAGCTAGAGTTACTGGAGAGCTTTGTCGATTCAATATGGGATGGTCATTGCAAAAAAAGTCATTCTTAAGGTGTGGAATAAAGAGCTCGTCCCTTGTTTTGAGATCTGGCTCACAGAGTTCTCGAGCACTTTATACATGGAGAAAATCCGATATGAGCTGTCAGGGAAGGCAAATAGGTTTAAACAGATATGGCAACCCTTTCTTGACTACATCTCAGCACAGAGGGGACCCACATGACACCTCAACGACTTCTTTATTTTACTTCTTACATGTAAGGGGTTAGATGAGGCAGGTAATGTTTATTTGCTAATGACCTGTGTTCTTTATGAAAAATGTCACAAATAAAATATTTAAAAGAAAAAGAAAAATATAAAATACAGGTCAAAGTTTTCTAATTCTAGTCAAATGTCTCCAGTGTTTTTACAGGAGGATGATCTGAACAACTGCTCTACTTCTTTTTTTTTTTTTTGCTTATTTCTTTTCAATGCAATTTTTAATCTATAAAAATGAAATGAGACTTTTTCTTTGCAAAGCCTGTCCCACGTTTTACTCAGGGGGTGTTTTAGCAGCTCTCACGTGCTATACAAGGAGGTTTGAATTCTTATACAGTTAATAATATATCATTGTTACCAAAGGCCAGTGTTGGTTAGGACAATCATTTGTTCTGTCATCCCAAACCTTTATCCAAGTCACCTGGTACTAACCTTTCTAATAATGGCCTCCTGGGAACAACACTCAGACCATTACACATTATTGTAACTTTAGGGTTCAACATTTTGGGAAATAAACGTTTTGCTTTCTCTGAGATAAGATAAGAAGATGATGTAAATGTCATGTCTGTGTGTTCAGTACAAAGCTGAAGACAGGACATAGTTAGCGTAACTTAGCTTAGCATAAAGACTGGGAGTAGGTGGAACATTTAACTCAAATTCTGACAAAAAAAGATCAAAATTATGCAAATCAACACCTAACATTTGTAATGAAAACCACAGAGGACACAAATTTGCTCTGTACCAACAAGCCTAAAGCTGCTCCTAAAATATAATAGAGGACAAAGCAGGAGGTTTTAAATCTTGTAAATACAGTTTATCTCATCCTTCTTACATCTAAATTTGTTTGGTTTTAAATGGATTCATTGAAAAGGTGTGTGTGTGTGTTCATGTTGTGTGTCTGAATGACCCTCACAGACAGAACACCTGAACTTCACATATTTCCTCTCCATGTTCACTGTCTTTCCTCACAGTCACTCTACCAGCACCTGAGGTCGAGGCAGGTGAAGTTCTGTTCAGCAGCACTTCCAGCTACTCTGTTCTGGAGTTTATTGTGAAGGCTGCTTTGGTAGAGTGGCCAGGTGCCAAAGGCTGGAGACAGAAGAGACAGTTGCTGTAAAGATCCTCAAAGACCTTTATGATGTGAAGGACAAAGAGGTATAACTTTGGACTCCTTTTGATTCTTATGACATACAGTTACATTCCCTTTCTTCTCCATCACAGTATGTACTTTAAACTGTTTCATGCCTCCTGTCTTCTCTCCAGGTGTTCATGTTAGAACACATCAGTGTCCTGAATCCAGACTAGACCAACATCGTGAAGTTCTTTGAGCGGTTTGATCATATGGGAAACACCTGTCTAGCATTTGAGATGCTGGATAGGAGTCTCTATGATCTGCTCAAAGAACAAAGAGGGAAACCTCTGTCTGTGAAAGAGGTGTGACCAATAGCACAGCAGGTATGTATCATTAAAAAAATGGAACTAACTATCTATTGTTCTCATACTCATAAATGAAGAAAGCCCCCACCCTAACCCTAACCCTTACACAACATTTAATCCAAAATTTGTCATTTCTTGTTTTGTCCTTGCAGATGTTGGTAACTTTGGATGCCCTCAAAGGTCTTGGTGTCCTGCATACTGACATTAAACCTGACAACATCATGTTAGTGAACCAGCAGGACCAGCCCTTCAGGGTAAAACTAATTGACTTCGGTGAAGCCATTTCAGTTGATGATGTCCAGCCTGGGTTGGCCGTTCAGCCAGCAGGATACAGGTATCTTCATCTGTTAATCTAGCAGAGTTTGAGTCAATTTTCTAAATATTCACATTGTTCTGCTTCTCCTTAAAGCTTGCCAACAGATTTCTTATCTTCTTGTCTTCCCTCTTCAGGGCTCCAGAGGTTGCTCTCGGCCTGCCCTTCACCGAGTCTATTGATGTGTGGGGAGTTGGCTGCGTCCTGGCCTTCCTCTACCTCGCTGATCACCTCTTCCCTTTCGTCTGTGAATATCAGATGGTAGGTCAGCTAGCTCAGACAAATGTCCACAGGCAAATGCCAACTTTATGCAGATTGTCAACTGATGTGATCTGTTTTTGTAGGTGAAGCGCATCGTTGAGCTTCTTGGTCAGCTGGAGGACCACCTGCTCTGTACTGGGAGATATACTGAGCACTTCTTCAGTCAGGAGGAAGCTGTTGATGGTCCAGCATAGAGGCTGATGGTAGAGTAGTCATGTTACTTCTTTGAGTTGATTAAATCATTTTATTTGAACTCTTTTAAAGTTGTTCTCATACATATTGTGTTCCTACAGACACCAGATGAATACACAACTGCCAATGATCTCATACTACAAGAAGAGAACTCAGCTCTCTGGATGACCTGGTTAATGTAGGTACTCTCTGCTGTATTGTATGAGTTAAGACTGAATGAGTACCTGTCATTCATCAGTCTCAGAGAAGTAAGAGTTGGATCAACTGAACTCAATCTGTTTCCACATGCAGGTCTATCCAAAGGAGGATGGTGAGGAATTTGAAGACAGGACAGTGTTTATAGACCTCCTGAAACTGCTGCTGCATCCTGTTGGGGATCAGAGAATCTCTCCCCATCAGGCTCTGCAGCAGTAACTAGTAAGTAACCATGTTTCTGATAGTAAATATCTCACGAGGTTGGCTGGACTGATGGCTTTATTGATTGATTGGCTGGTTTTCTAATTGACTCTCATACTTATTCCAGTCTGACCACCTCCCGAACTCTGATGAGTTGCTGCCCAATGGAGGAGTCAGCAGCCAGGATGAACACCTCTGGAGCCACCACATGGTCAACTTATGATGAAGATCCAGCTGCCTGATCTGAGGGAGAACTGCCCAATGTCTCCTGTGACAGCGTCAGACTGGTCTACTGATGGAGCTCCATCTGAGGACTTGGCAGATGCAGCAGCCTCTGGGTCTTCTGATGAAGGATGTTCCCTCTCCAATGATGAAGACCTTAGTCTGGTCTTTTGATGGAGTTCTGACTTCATGCCCTTCTGAAGGAGCTACAACAACAGGCTGTACTGCTGCAGGCTCAGCCTCCTCTGGTCGAAACTTTCTGGACAGTATTTGCAAGTTCTTTGGCCGAGTCGCGGCAACTTTTAGTTGCTGCTGCTCCGCTGTGGAGGACTGATTACCATATATATTTCTGACTGTATATTTTTTGATGAACTGTGGCACTGTGACATTTTTGAATACAGTTGATTGTCATGGATTAAAGCTGTCTATCAAGTTTAAATACTTCACCAAGTGTTTTACAGGTTGATGCTTTGAACAGTTGTTCTATTCACTTTTCTTTTCAATGCAATTTTTAATCTTTGAAATCAAACTGACACTTGTTTCGTCAAGCTTGTCTCAAGTTTTACTTTTTCAAATAATCAACCATCTACAGAACTTGAGTATGTTATTTTTCTACTCCTTATCATTAATTATTAATGTTTCAAGTGAGCCTCTAATCATTTAACAGCAAAATACATCAAACAGCACCAGGATTAAATAACAATAAGTGCAACTTTTGCAGCCTTGTGACAAGTTTCAGTGTGATGGTGAGCTCTCACCTTTCTGCCATCACTACATACTGTTAATAATAAAAGAGACGCTCTGAGGCTTTACATTTGTTCTATATGTTAGAATACAAGATTTCAACTGTAAACAATCCTATTGGCTCTAGAGTCTGTCAATAAAAGTCAGCCATCAGCCCACACTTTCTTTTCTCCCTGGATCTACATTTATCTCATAAGTGGCCTCTGTGAACTCTGAATGACAGAAATCCGTTGTAGGGACGGGGAACTTGAATCCATGCTTCTCTCTGGCATGTTGTCTTTTTAGGTTTCAAAGTTATCAGAGCTCTGCATTTAGACATCATGCTGTATTATCAAAGCGCTTTGTTCACAGCTGACAGCTGAAGGTCTGTACTGATGGATCCAGGCTGCAGTCCTGGATCATAAAAAAAATGAAAGTGTGTGACAGTATCACCATTTTAGAAATCCACACCCTTCATCTGAATACAAAAGTGACATTATCAGAAAAAATGAGATAAAACAAAGATGAAAGTTTTCAAAGTCACAGAAAGTGCAGTTTTATTGAAAAGACATTGTTGAAGGACACAACTTTACTAAAGGTCTACAACAGCTCTCACACACAAGTATTTACAGAATGATAATTCACAATGGGTATGAATGTGTATGCATGTACGGTCAGTATATGTTCAGATCTTGTTGATGCTGGCAGCAGGCAGGGTGGATTTGTCCAAGTCATCAAAGTAAGGGTGAGTCATGGCCTCGCGAGCTGAGATCCTCTTGGGGGGGTTGTAGGTCAACATTTTCTGCAGGCAGAGGAAGAAACCACGTCAGTCAGGACAGTTCATGTGGTGACTGTAAAGGTGGATCAGTGAAGGACTCCAAGAGAGCTCTTAGAGACTCTCACTGTGACTGACATGCCTGTCTCATGAGAAAGACAAGCCATTATATCACATGACCAACACCAACTCCCAGACCTGATTTGAACATTCTCACAGTGCTCATTGTGGGTATCTTCACCCACTACATTTCTGAGCTGACTGTCAGCCTTTCCAGAGTTTTAGTGATCTGAAGTTTGGTTCACTCCTGTGACACAGATACACTGTGTTGGCCTTTTAGGTCAAAAGCAGAGTAACACATGACGAGTAATGATGTCACTGCTGCTTCAGAACATTTCATTCTAAGAACAAACACATCATTAATGCTCCATCCACTCTGAACTGCTGAGAATTCTTAACAGTCAGCAGGTTTTCTTTGACTAAGACAGACAGTTGGTCAGAATCTTCAGCAGAACACCTGAACACTGCTCAGCTTAGCTGACTAACTATTTGGTGCACCCGCTGGAGGAGGAGCAGATCTGAACATAATGAGGTTACATACTAAAATATGACCAAATATACACATCAAACACAGGGAAGTAGACATGAAGGTCTGGTACTCTCTGCAGCTGAGGTAATTACAGGCTAAATGTTGCACAAAGCCCACTTGTTCTGCCAGTAGACTGGGTTGGTTTAGAACACAGAACCTTGTGGACCAGCAGCCTGTAGGCTATTCAGAGAAAATCTAAAGGACTCCACAAGCTGGACAAACATGAGTTTTGGGCCTGACCTGGTCCACGGGCCTCAAGTTTGACACGTGGTCTAGAGAAAGATTGTATTGAGCTGCATTATGGGAAATGTAGGATCCTGTTCTTTTAGAGCTTGACTTAAAGGTCAGCCTGTGCTGTGTCGATTGAAGTCCAACCTGCCTGCCTGACAATCATCAATATTCATATTAGATGTAGAATCTCACAACTAACTAACTAAACTGAGTTAGTCTGTACTGACCTTCACCTGACTTCACTAGTTGGAAGAAAAGAAGTGTCATAAAAGTCAGAATGAATGTGTTGATTGGTTCAGCTCTCGTGCTTACCGCCAGCAGGTCCAGGCCATTCTTATCCAGGTTCTTCACCATTGATGACAGGTTGCCAGACTTCCATTTAGGGAAGGTGTTTTTGTAGTCAGGTAGACTCTCGACATCAGGCCACACATCATTGTTTGGAGTTCCCAGAGTCCTGAATGAACAGTAAGTTCAAGAGGAGTGTTAAAAAAAAGAAAGAAAGAAAAGAAAAAGCAAACAGGGCAGTCACAGGATGTCTCTCTTCTACTTGGAGAACAAAGTGTAGTTCCTGTGTGAGAGTTCCAGGTCAACGGTCAGTCTGTTAAACTGTGGTCTGTTACACAGAAATGTAAGCACATTATTCACTTTTCATTTGACTCCACATGTCAAAGTGTTTTAAGAAAACACTGAAGCCTAAAAGATGCTGCTGACAGGCAGGCCAGCGCCCTGTGTCACAGCACCTTGGTGTGAGGTGTGTCAATAGTTCAAATAGATGTACTGTTACAGTATATGCCATAGACCTATACATATATTATACCATAGTTAAGAGCATTCAGAGGGGTTTGCTGGGGGAGGGAGAAAGAAAATAAGTTTTTATTTGATGATATTTTCAACAGACTGAAGACAAAAATAAGAATCAAACTGAGCAGATCATCACTGTGCGTCTCCATGTCTAATTCATTATATGCCATTAACATGATGACTGCCATTTTGTTTTGTGTGTTTTAAACACAGTTGTTACTTTTTAATGTCATCAGATGAAATGGTTTCATTTTCAAAAGTGATTTTTACTATTAGATCTAATATTTACGTCTATAATTACTTTGAAATCAGGAACACATCAAGGCTGTTACTGCAGGCTTTTATCAGTAAATAACATATTTTATTTTATTTTAGCCTTAGCTTACTGATCTTGCCTAGCTGTTTATTCCTTTATATGTTTCAGTTCACATCTGGACACCTGACAGGGGTTCTATTCAAATCAATTTGAACACACACCTCCACCTCTCTGCTGCCTCTGAGCACTCTGCTAAGCTCTTCTGACCAAATGACGCTCCACATACGCACAACGTCAGGGTCGTCACTGTAACTGGCTAGTTACGAGCTAGCTAACACTATGTTTAAATACAAAAGGAGATGCACTCACAGACACACATTTAAAACTCTTATTATATAATATTGTTAGTGACCTGAAAAGGACAAACCCATCCTGAAATAACACCGCCCGCTGCAGCTTTAATTCATGTGGGTATGCTCTGGTGCATGTACCTGAAGATCCTGAAGAGCTGGTCTATCTCAGAGTCTCCGTGGAACAGAGGCTTCTTTGTGGCAAGTTCAGCAAAGATGGTCCCAGTGCTCCAAACGTCCACGGGGGTTGAATATCGCGGTGAACCCAGGAGGACCTCTGGGGCCCGGTACCAAAGAGTTACAACCTGGTAAAACACACAGACACACACATGTTCATTCAGCTCAGTTTGCTTGATGATGCTTTACTTCTGAACACTGTCAGTGCATGTTCACACAGTTGCTTTGGTCCCAGTGGTGTGTGTATGGACTCTCACCTCGTGGGTGTAGACCCTGACAGGAACACCAAAGGCCCGAGCCAGGCCAAAGTCTGCCAGTTTGATGACTCCCTTGTTGTCGATCAGGAGGTTCTGAGGTTTCAGGTCCCTGTGGAGGACTCGACGACAGTGGCAGAAGTAAATGCCCTCCAGGATCTGGTAGAGGTAGCTCTGAAAGGGGGAGATCGATACATGTTTAGAGTCGTGAAACTAAACAGGCAGATCAAGATAAATGGCACAATGATCTGTATGAAGAGAAGTTTATAGACTTTTCTAAACATGAGAAAATGAGAATGGATGTAGAGCCCAACAGTATAATCAGACCAGACGGAGACTCAAAGCAATTCAAAGTAGATGACTGGTGTTACTGTTCAGTGATTTTAAGTCACCCTGTCCTTCAGATATTATTTCTTCCATAATCCACTTCATCTCAGACATAAGATCCCCAACATGACCGGCTGACAGTTTATTAATCACAAACAGTTACCTTCACTAGCATAGGGTCCATGTACTGGCCAGAGGGGATTGAGTCCAGGTACTTTTTCAGGTCCATGGACAGGAACTCAAAGATGAGGTAGAGACGAGACTCCTGCATCAGGACATCCAGGAGCCTGAAAGACAGACACAGACACACAGTAAGTATCTTCTCGGCTTTGACTCTCAGAAACAGACTGTACTGTAAGCAGTTACCATGAATCAAACATCAGGCAGCACACTGTGCTCGACAACAAACATGCAAAATGTGGATAAATGATCCCTGTGAGTGCTGTCTCTTATGTTGTGAAGCACTGAGCTGTGTTTTCACTCAAACTGGACTTCCCGTTTCACAAACAAAGCTCATGTTCCATCAATTGTACAATAATACAATTATCATATTATTTATTCGTAATGACACTTTTGTTCTAGTGGCATGTCTGAGTTGTACGTCACTGGTGATATGCCTGTGTGAAGAACACCAGAGACTGATAGTGACATACTATGGCGTAGGCCTTTGCACTTTGTGATCTTGGTGTTGCTGTTATTTCACTGAGATGTAACGCAGCTGTGTCTTATAGAAGCTGAAAGATGTTTAAAAACCCGTGAACCCGGCAGAAATCCGTTCTGCCTCTGCACAGAGTGAACGTACCTGACGACGTTGGGATGCTTCAGTTCTTGAAGCAGGGAGACCTCTCTGACCGCGGTGCTGGGGACCCCCTCCTCCTCACTCTCCAGACGGATCTTCTTCATGGCCACCACCTGCCCTGTGGCCTTGTGCCTGCCTTTATACACCACCCCATAGGTTCCTGCATGAACGAGTTAGCACAGTCATTCAAATGGTGACAGTGAACGAACGTTCCAGCCGTGACATTAGAGAATATAAAGAACACTGACAATAGTTTCTAAGTGTACTGCATTACTCTCCATCTACATGTCATCATGATCAAAACATGATAAGCACCAACCTTCTCCAATTTTCTCTATCTTCAAGTAGTCCTCCATCACTGCCTGAAAGGAACACACATGCTGTCACATCACAGTGCTTTTATCAACAGTTACTTGTCAGTCTCTTCAGCTAACGCTTCCATTTTCATTAAAGGATTACACTGAATTACGACATTTTAGTGAGTGTCATGAAGGTAACGTGTCTGTTCCACGGTGTAAAACGTGGCCTCGAAGTATGAAGGTCACTAACAGAACCTGCGTACACATAATTCACAGTTTGAGTCAGACACAACATGTAACTAACTGTTCATTCAGCCATTCACAGCAGGCTCACAGGCTTTTTTTTTTTTTACTTCTCAGTTGGTATATGAAACTAAATGAACGTTAAAGTAACGTTGCCTAAATACTGCTGTCTGAAAGCTAACGTTATATATTTAGTTAACAAGTGTTTTCGGTTCGTCTATCACGGTAAGAGGTCGTTACCGGGCCGTTAAAGTCGTTTTTCTTCATGCTAAGTGAGTAGGTTAAGGTAAGACGTTAGCTCGGCTAATGCTACATTGTTAAGGCTAACGTTTTCTTCTATTGGTTTTATAGTGTCAGCGAACCGCTTCCGGTCCACATACAACGTCTCAAACGTTTAAATAACCTGACAAATAATTTCAGTCATATTTTAAGCTGTATGAAGGTGAATAATAATAATTACCTGGCTGTGCCTCGCTCGTGTCGTGTATACTGTCTCCGCACAGACTGCCGCTGGAATGCTGACAGACTATTTTGAATCGACCGCAGTACAGCAGCGGTTCAAAACGCACCAATGAGCTCGAGCGACGTATTTCAAAACCGCCAATCGGAGAATGGGAGGCTGTCACGTGGGCTGAGCGGGAGAGAACGCGCCGATGTTGCTCAGAAACATTTGTCTCCTGAATTTGGTCTTCCAGGCAGGAAAGGCTCACCTCCCTCTCTCTGATCTACAGCAGATCCAGCAAGCATCTGTCCTGTCACTGTCACTGTCATTGTGTTTTAACTGGTGGGATTGTTGCAGAGGCCCGGGGCTGTGTTTATCCAGAATGGTGCATTTATCTTGATTAAAATGCTCTATGCTCCAGGTAAGAATGATTATAAGAGAGTCATGTGGTGAACTCACAGGCAGTGACTTGGACAGCTGCTTTGTCAGTGATGTCAGCAGCATCAAATATGAAAACGAGGATCATAGGCAGTGTAAAAATGTTGATTTAGTCACAGAAGAAGAATGGCTGGTCAGAAGATGACAGTGGACAGGACCTAAAGTAGGAGACCAACATAGACACCATCATCAGAAAGGCCCAGCAGAGGATGGACTCCCTGTGCCAGGCACTACAGATCACTGTATGCCAAAACAAGACACAAGAAGAGTTTCTTCCCACAGGCTGTCACTGTGCTGAAAGGTTAACATCAGACACAGAGTCACACAATGTTTACATTTAGGTCTTATTCTTTTGATATGTAAATGTGTGACTGCCACATAATCTACTCATGCTTTACATACTATACTGTAATATTTACTACCTCATGTACATAATACAACCTGCTGTACAGACCATATATACCTGTTTACATGTTTACCTGTCAAGCTCCTTGTTTTATAACTGTACTATGTCTATATCTGTGTATGTACGCTGAGAGCAAAGTGTAACTGGAGTCACATTCCTTATGGCCTTGTATGGCCTGGCCAATAAAAGTGATTCTGGTTCTGACAAGAAAATGTCCAGAAAGGGTTCAAATCTACACTGCCTCAATAATTAAAAGTATAATTTTAACATTACAGTGTATTTTTTATTTTGATGACATTAAATGTGGTTAAAAAATGAACAGGAGCATCCTGTAAGAGAAGACAAGTGGCAGACTTGAGTTGAGCTGTGAGGAGCTGACCTACAGCCCCAAACCTGAATTTATTCAAGTTGAACATGTACATACAGTATAAGTTACAACCACAGAGATTCTAAAATGAATGGAACAATATAGTTTTGTATTTTTCTAAGTATTTTCTTAGTGATTACTGACTATTAACAACATTAAACCTTTACAGCGATATCTGTGGATCTGTCTCGTACTGTCAGTCCTGTGATTAAAAACATATATCAGCTTCAGAATAACAACAGCCCTCATTTATCAAACCCCCTCAAAGGCTTAAAAAACTTAAAAAAAAAAAAAAAGAATAAATAAAACCTCCGTTAGAAATACAGCAAGATTCAAGTCATGTAAGAGACGTACAAACATCCAGATGATCAATAATTTAACCGCAGACAGAGTAGGATTCATCTGTGGAAACTCTTCACACCTTTTCCTTATTTACACGTTATGTACAAAAAGCATGCCTTAATTCACAAGAGTGATGGATTCCGCTTGAAGCAGTTCAATCTGCATGTCCTGTATGAGACAGAGTGGAGCCGAGACAATATGCTTTATGTTGGAACTGGCCTCCTCCAAGCTCATTGTGTCTGCTCTTCCACTCTGAGCCTCCATAAGGAGCCAATGCATCTTCCAGATTTTAGATAGCCCATTTATTCACATAGTTTATGCAGAATGCAGAAAAACCTTGTAGGAGCATTAGATTCTAAAAATAAAACATGGCAAGAAAAAAATAATATGCCTTTAACATGACAAAGCAAAATGTCCTTTAATATTATGTAATTCCAGTAGTTTTCCATGCGCAGTGCAAATAGGTTTATTTTTGTTCCTTTGAAAGGAGCATGAACATTCTCCACGCAGACACGGCTGATTTTAAGGTTGATACTAACTGAATGTACACGTGTGTAATAGATATTTCAGATGCAATCAGGTGAAAAACTGCATCATGGACTCAACTGTTTGAGTGTGCTGAAGTCGAGCTCAAATCACAGCAAGTAAAGTGTTTGCTGACAGGAATCATGAAATGAGCCCTTGAACTTCCTGGAAAAGTGCCACTTGGTAGAAAACAGTGTTTCTTCACTGCACTAACGGGCGTACAGAGTCCACCCAATGAAGTCATCACAAATATTTCGATCCTGTCAAATATATCCCACACATTCATCACTGTGTCCTACTCTGACTGTTTTAAGAGGAAATAATAGATCATATTAAAGAAGTAGTGAGAACAAGCTGGACTACTGTTTACTTGAATATCGACAGGTGGATGCATGAGGTCAATATCTCGAGTCAAAACACTCACAGACAGTGAATGTGTTTACAGGCAGGGATTCTGGTGGAGACCACGTCCTGCCTTCAGTTCTGGATATCCACCAGCAGGATCTAAACACTAATGACTGGTAATAGTTGAAGTACCAGCAGCTCTACTGTGACAATAACCCACTTACTGGATTTGTGAAATGACTCAGGATGGATGATTCATTTCCATTCATACACAAAATGGGCCACAGACAAGATAAAGTGACATGTGTGACGTCTATCAGTATAATATTAAGTGAAACTCGACATTAAGCATGTACAACGTGAAGAGCGGTGAGTGTGGAAGAAACACCAAAGTTGTTCTTTTTTACTCTTTTGATTCTGCTTTAGTCCACCACATCAATTGAAAGACAGAACAAAATACAGAATCATAACTTTGTTATTCTTTTCACCTCAGCAGAAGTCCATCTCTTTTGGAACGAGGGATTTTCATGGCAATCTGCCAGTGACATCATCAAATATCTTGTGTGCAAAGATGATATTTTGGCCTGCTGTTGGCGCTAAAAGGAAGATTGTAGAGGGTCCAAATGTAAAGAGGTTATCCTCTGAGAAGAAAGAATATGCTCAGTAAATTTCACAATCTGCCCATTAGAGTTATTGTGTCTGTCTTAGAACATTTGGTGATGGTGGGAAAGCTGAACGAGGGCCTTAAGAAGTGACAGCACCTTTAAAAAACATTAATATAATCTTCTTGGAAACATGAATATTCATAGAAACCCTGCCATTAGTTTTCCAGATACCATGTCATAGAGCAGAAGTGTTGGCTGTGTGCTGGTGGTAGGGAAAGGTCAGGTCTCCTCTGGGGACCATGAATACCCACAGTAACCCTAACAACTGGTCAGTGTTGAATGATCTCAGTTTGGCCCAAAGTGGAGTGACACCTCTGACCTTCAGCCTCACTGCCAGGCAAAAAGTTCACATAGCACTAATGAAGGAGAACTTGTTAAAATCATATCCACGTCTACTGTACACGTTCAAAACAACACACTGTATTTATCCATTGTTTAAACATTAAAATAATATCTCAGTCACAGATGGTGATGATGTAAGAGATGCGTGACTAACACTGAGGAGGACAGTACAGCAGATTCCTGTCTGTCTGTCTGTCTGTCAGTGTAAGCCTTGTGAGCAGTGTCCTGCAGATGTCCCACATTATGATAGAAACACTTCAGACGGTCTCTGCTCTGCCAGCGTTTCATTTGAAGGGTGGATGTTGGGTGTGGATCTGATGTTCAGTTTGGATACAGAGACAGTGTCTTCTCTCTCCTTAATACTTTTCTATCGATCTTCTTTATCACCTTTAAAGGGTTATCTGTGTCTCAGTCTGTGTTCGTCTCTCCTCCACTCGTCCCTCATGGTCCCTCTCTCGTGTCAGAGGTCAGCCGTCATCGGGCTCAGCAGCCTCTTCTTGTGCTCTGCAACTTTTTATAGATGAGACGAGGTGGAGAAGCACAGCTTCAGGGTGTATGGGTTGGAGCCATCTGGAAACACACATCATGCATATCTTATTAGTTCTAATAAATCTTTATAGACATCATATCTGTGTTTCACTTCATATTTTGATGTACTGTATTCCATTGTGTTGCTCTGTGAAGTTGTTAATTCCTGTTCCAGAGAGGCAGCAGGCTGATGTGTGTGAATTAAAGCTGATGTCGGAGATTTTTAGAACAGTGAAACGACTAACCAATAGTATTGTGATGTTACGAGGTAAAATGTGTCAATGAATGGTAAATGTACTGTACTTATATATCTCCTTTCCAGTCTTCCGACCACTCAAAGCTCTTTTACACTGCTCATCAGTTTTAGGAGCTAACCATTCATACACATTCACACACCGATGACAGCCTTTGGGAGCAGTATCAGCAGGGTCAGTATCTTGCCCAAGTACCCTGGGGATCGAACCTCCTGAGCCACAGCTGCCCCATAAGTCAGTGATGTCTGGTGGCTCGATCAAGCTCTCGCTCTGTAGGATCATCTCCATAATGTTGTCAGACATTCTTCCATTCCACTCAGAGGCAAAAACACATTTAGTGGACCTACTTTGACATTTAAAGATTAAGTTGCAGTCCTGTTTCACTTCTGCAGTGCTCTCACTCAACGTTGACCCCATTAGTCACTTACATGAGAAAGCCTTTAATAATTAAATTTAAGCAGCACTTAAGTTGAAGTTATTATGTTATGTGTTCATGGAAAAGAATAATAATTCTAAATATATATATATTATCTCAAATCTAAAATTTGTCCTCAGATCAGGCAGACAGAGCTCTACAGTACACAGCATAATGCAGTATTTTATTGTCACAGAAATCTGGTCATACTGTGTGTGTTTTATATGAACCTCACTGGTCATGTTTGGTAACACTAACAGCACAGCTACTGTTGTTATGCAGTTATACACATTATGTATAGGGTAACATAATACAGTCTGCATGCTAAGCACACAATATTTAATGTATTCAATTTGAGATCATTTCATATTTGGTGTCCTTCTTCCTTTACATGAATCCATTTAGTTGGATTACTGTAAACTGTTACCACAGACTGCTACATGTAAAGATAAATACAAAATGTTCAAAAATATGTATGGTGGAAAATGAAAATGAAAGGGAACTGAAAACGTGTATGTGTACAGAGATTTACGTAGATTACAGAGTTTACTTTCAGGTGTACGTACAGTATAATCAAGCTGTATGAGATGTTGACAGAGTGGATATTGATTATGTGAGTGTCTGTAGGACAGGAGGTGTCTTTCAGACACACTTACTGGGTATCCTGATCTGGTAGTGGTTGAGAACAGTAAGAACCTCCACAGCCTCTGTCTTACTGTCAAACTCTAACAAACCAGAGATGGTCTTAGAGGACGCTGAGAGAGAGAGACAGAGACATGAGGTGAGATTAAAGAGAGCAGCAGAAGTCAAAGGAGAAAGGAAAAACTTGACAAACTTTAACAAAGAGCCAATAAAACGTCACAAATGTTGAAGTTCTACTTACGTTTGGCATCAAACATCTTGAATTTGACGAAGCCGGGCACGTCATGCTCCGTGCACAGCTGCCAAAACACACACAGAGACTAAAGTGTGAGTAAAGCTGCGTGAGGAAAGACTGAGACATTAAACTTCATATCTGATATCTAATGTGAAGGTGGACAGGTCTCCATCTGTCCCCTGCAAGACATTTACACACTGCTATACACTGGCTATATACTGTATGAACTGGTGATCAACAATGACTGGATGGACGTGTTTTATTCCAATGTCTGCTTTCACATATATTTAAATTGTATATCATCAGCAAAGAACCCTGGGCCACTGTGGCAAGGACTAAACCTTTGTACATGAGGTGCAGACTCTACCAGATGAGCTACCAGGGCTTCCCAGCACATGTGTATTTGTAATACATGATGATAAACTATGCAATATACTGTATACTCATTAATAAGGAGAGTTAATAATCCTGCACAATGACTCAATGATTAGAACTGTCACATCACAACAAGAAGAGTTTGACTCTAATGTAAGACACACACAAGCTTTACATATCAGCATGTATATGTTATATACACTATGTTTATGCACTGCATATATAATAGTGTTCGAATGTTTGAATATATTGGTAACTTATGTAAACAGCCATGGTGGAAGACACACATTTATATGACTATTGTATATGTATCATTTTGTACTTGAGTACTTTCATTATATTTTCATATCATTAAAAGAGGACATTAATCAGACAGGAGTGCGTACCCTCAGTAAGTGGTCCTGTGATATGCATGGAGGAACGTTGTAGTAGTGGAGCACTGCAGATGGAGGCTGAATGATGTTCTTGGATGCCTGTCCGGCGCTGCTGAAGCGGTTGTTCCTGGTCATGGCAAAGTCCTTGTAGCTGCTGCTGCCGTCCTCTAACTCAAACACCTGACTGGGGATCACTGCATGCTGCTTAGACACACTGCACACAACACAGCACTGTCACCGCCCTCATCAAATACATCCATCTGCTCTCCTTAAAACAACACCGTGAACACATCTGCAACACGCCACAAATCAGGTTTGTAGGCAAAGCACCATTATTCCACGTTAACTTGAGACGGTGCACTGTAGAGCGCCCCCCAGAGGACAGAGGGCTCTCAATTAGAGTTTCATCAAAAAAAAAAAAAAACAATTGTTAGCTGGGTATTGGAAATAATTCTTTCTGTGAACTGGCCTTTCAGTTTGCAGCTAGACAGATGTGACACATTTAAGGTCTGACTCATTTGTTCATGAATAATCTCCGTGAGGAAATGGTGAAAGATAAGAAACATTAGAGATAATAAAATCAAGTACAGTATGTGAGTGTGTATTGATGACTTCTTACCAGACGTTGAGTCTCTTGCCAAACACCTTGATGCTGTTGAGGTGTGTGATGGCTCTGTCCACAGCATACTCATCACCCATCTCTACCAAGGCCGTACCAGGAACACTCTTCATGAACTTTACCTACAATCACATGCACAACCAGCACATATCATATAAAGTCAAACATACTAGTCAAACAAACATTTGTAGGATTCCTTCAAGTGCAAACAGTCAGGTCTAATTTGCTGTAATCATTCTTTCATCCCGGCCATACAGAAATCCCTTCTATGCACTTCTAATGTGTGAAGCCACATTTACAATTCAAACCTGTCAAAGACCCACTTTAGGAGAACACACACACACACACACACACACACACACACACACACACACACACACACACACACACACACACACCTTCTCAATGTTTCCGTAGAGGCAGAAGAGGTTAAAGATGCGGGTGCAGTTCATCTTGGATGGATGGAGGCCGCTCACCATGGCAACAGAGCTGGGAGCGTGGCCAGAGTATGAGGATGATGACTGGGGCAGAGGGTAGGACACCATGTCTGGAACGTCCACTGAGGTGAGCTTGTACCTGCTGTTGCCGGGCAGAGGCAGCAGAGGGCAGGGTGGACCTGACGAGGCAGAGGCGACAGGAGAGCGTGATCAAGGTGACTGAAAAGAATGAAACAACACTGCCTGTGTCTGTATCTGTCACAGGGATCATCAGCTGTTCAACGAGACCCACACTGCCCTCTAGTGGCCATACTCCTGTCACACATCAGTCAATGACCTGACCCTTACCCACTGATTGACTGAAGGTATATATAATAATATTTATATATTTGCAGTAATATGAAGGTGTCTTGTGTGACGATCCCTGGAAAAATGCTGTAATAAGTTAATGCAAGCCTTCCTACTGCTGCAGCTTCACATTGAAGTCATTTATTGAAGCTTTTTATCAGAGTTTCAGGAGCAGGACCACAGCTCAACTGTGCCACTTCAGACATTCCTATAAATACCTCCTAACCCTCTCTTCCTATTTCACTCTTGTATTCTGCACACCCCGTTTCTTTCTCCTGTTTCTCCCTTCTCTTCTTACAGGGTTTTGAGGGGGGTCCATCGTGCCCGGGTGCTACGGCGGTTTCCCCACATCACAGCATCAGACCGGAGAAGTTCACGCTTCACTTACAATCTGTCTTTTTGTCAATAAATCATTTAAACAGATCTTGTTGATGGTGTGGTTCATGCTAGTGAAACTGTGTTTTATTATGAAGTCGCCACAGGAAATACAAAAACACATGCCACAGCATAAAATCACAGAATGATGCAAAAGGCTGATTTCTTTATTAGAGTGACAATAGTTTGTTTTGCCACCTCCTGAATTCAGCTGTTCCCAGCAGTGACAGCCAGGAATGAAATCTCACTTTAAAGTTAAAATTGTTTCTTCAGCGTGGTAATAATCTGGTGTCGGAAATGCTAATCCCTAAAAATGTGACCACATTAGTGGCTGAATTTAATGTTCAAAGTGTTGTTTCATGACGCTGGATGTGTTTCTCAGGACTGTCTGCTGAGCTGCAGCCGAGAACAGAAACACAAAAGGAAGTCTTTATTTTTAAAAGATCTTGATTTGGATAAGAAGGACTGCTGAAGCCTCTGAATGGATTTTTACACAGAACGAGGATTGTGGAGTGAGTCCCTTATTTCTGTGTTATTCTATTCAAGGAGCAGATCACTTCACAGCCATCGAGAGGAGGAATGACTATAGCAACCTATAACTCTTTCAATGAACAAGAAGAGTCATCGGTGGTAGTGATACTTAATGCCTACATATGTTCATCTGCTTCTTTATCCCTTTTCATCCACCCATAAGGTCTGATAGTCTGTTAGCTTTTTGAATGACTAAATAAACAAATATATATAAAGAAATATAATGAAAGACTCAGTAATAAAGGAAACCTGCTAATCTGAGATATTCAGTAACATGTGCACGTACATAGAACACCAAGATACAGAGGCAGATCAATGTACATGTGTGCAGTGTGCTAGGGGCATTTCATATGACTTTTCGCACCCCCTACAGTGTGTGTGCGTGTGTGTGTGTGTGTGTGTGTGTGTGTGTGAGTGTGTATTGTGAGACAGCTTAAATTAAAGACAGAGTGTAATTGGCAGGGATCAGTTTCTCAGTGCAGGTGAAGGTATACCTACTGCTGCACCTCTGGCCATTATACATGACAGGCAATCTACACCTGTGCTGGGTGAATGTGTGCGTGTGTGTGTGTGTGTGTGTGTGTGTGTGTGTGTGCAGGAGTGTCACATTTCACCTCTGAGGTATGGGGACTGTAGATGAAGTAGCGGCCTTGTATAAGACATCAGCTTCAGTTACCAGTGTTAAATGTGTGTGTGTGTGTGTGTGTGTGTGTGTGTGTGTGTGTCTTAGTCTTACCGTAGCCGTTATCACTGTAGGATGATGGGTGTTCTCCTAAAATGGCCTGTCTCTGTCTGCCCTTTCCACGGTCTGAAACACACACACATACACACACATTATCAGATTGTGCACAGGACTTCAAAACAAAAGGCTTCTTTCACAGACAACCCTTTTCCTGATTCTGAGGAGTCCACAGTTTGGAAAAGGTGAACAAGAACACGGCCAAATCTGTGTGTGATATCTGAAACTGTCTCTTTAGTCCCAGACAGAGCTAACATGTTCTCTAGATTATTACAACAGACAGGTAATAATTTTACTGTGTCCTTGTCCAAACAAGCTGACTGACCTGAGGGTTTGTTTACACCCTGTCTAACTGTCTGACTGCTCGTGTTTCTCCACCCATTCTTCCTATGGTTAGTGACGTTAATGTCCCCAGATCTCAGCAATGACCTTGGTTATCACAATGTTAGGTTTCACCACAGAAGAAGAATGTCACAACATCCTATGTGAGCTCTTATCTCGAAGGGAAACTGTTGTAACAATAATGTCAGTTATTAGTGTGGCTCTATAGTATGGAAACAAAAAAAACTAATTAACGATGATCAGATTATTGTGTAAACTTTGCCATGCGTACTTGTGACCAGAGGTATGAGGTGAATTAAGAGCACTGCAGGAAATCTCCAGTTTCACACAACTTGGGTCTTATTTTAATGCTTTTGTTTATCATTTCTACCTATCCAGCCATCCATTTTTAGATGTCACCTTGGCAACAGGTTAAGAAAGGTAGTCCATATGTCCTTCTCCCTAGTCCTGCACTCTTGCTCCTTCTGGGGGTCCCAAGACATTCCCAGACCAGATGGTAATCCTCCCACCATGTTCTGAGTCAGACCTGAGTCTCCTCCTAGTTGGACATGAAATTCTCTAAAGGGAGGCATCCTAATCGTACACCTAAACCACTTCCACTTCCTTTGAAGCAAAGGGACAGCAGTTCTACTACTTTAGGTAACTTCCAGATGTCTGAGCTGCTCAACCTGTCGGTAAGGTTGAACCCAGCCTCCTTTAGTAGAGGAGACCGTTTCCTCATTCATCTGGTCGATACCCAAAGCTCATAACCACAGGTGAGTGTTGGGACGTTGGTTGACTGGTAAATTGAGAGCTCAGCTCTATTTTAAACACAACAGTCCAATCCAATCCACCTGTTAATCCACACTTGCAGCAAAGATCCCTGACATACTGTACAGTGCTCGGACACTCCCTCTTGTCCAGCAGAGTACATGTCATGATGTCTTGAAGGGCCATGTCAAACAAAGGGAGGAAAAACCAAACATGGCACATGGAGGGTCACCCTGAGGACTAAGGTGGCAGCCCATGTAGTGACAAGAGCACTACCCCAAACCAATTACCTTTACCTGTGCAAGCAAACGAGGCACAAGCAAACAGGCCAGAGGGCGGTCACAACCAACCGCCAGTAATTGCTGAGACCTGAGACACAATAACAATAATTAGCCCTAGGAGTGTTAAAAGTTTGAAACATTATCCAAGTATATTGGCACAGGAGTAGACAGTAGAGGTGGCACATACATACACAATGACGGTGACCACTGAAATTCTTACCCAACAGTCATGATATTATTTGATAACTCATTTAATGAACATGATAGCTTCAGAGAGAGATGTCATATCTGCCTCTGTGCTCTCATTCAGGTTACAAAAACATGTTAGAATTGGAGGAAAGTGTTGCTTCAAAGGAGCGTGAAGGGCTGCTACTTCATTCACAAACACTCTACAGTCCCTCTACAAACCAGTACAGATAATATAAACTTGTTTTGTCACTTTTTGTGTGCTGATTTCAAATTCCATCCATTTCTATAAACCACACTCATGATTAATGATTCTACACCGCAGAAAAACGATGGAGAAAACGATGGAGGTGAGTAAATAAGAAATAAACAGCTTTAAGGTGGTTTTATTCAGAGAGACGGGTATAATAATAATAGTAATAATAATAATAATCATACAGAGAAGGTCATGTGAACAGATATGAAAGAGACAGTACCTGTGAGGCATCAAGCTTTCTCTTTTTTCTCCCTCAGCACGAAAGAACATCAACCTGCATTACATTATCATCATAATGATAAAAACATTATCATCACTGGCTGTCACACACAGTGAACATACATACAGTACACTGTATAGACTAAATACAGACTATATACTACTTTGGAAGCACACTGAAATGACAATGACTTTGTTTTGTAAGAGCCAGAGTCAGCGTCACCCCCCCCCACCCACACACACCGGTCAACAGGTCAGCAGTTATTTGGCGCTCAGTGCTGATGCATTGCTGTATTGTATCCACACACACACAGACACACACAGTGACTTCAAGGAGAAATGCTACAGCAGTGAAAAGTGAGAAGGCCAGGAGATAATCCAGGCAGCAGAGGGATGGCCATCCACACTGACCTTCACACCACAGATTAGCAGCTCACACTAGGGTGACCAAACGTCCTCTTTTGCCTGGACATGTCCACTTTTTACGTCCTGTCTGGGGCGTCCGGGTTTTTGTTTTTTTTTATAAATTCATAAAAATGTCCTGTTTTCACTGTTTTTCATGGGACCATTAAGCATGTACTTAAATCTAATGGCGCTTTGCACAGAATACTACGGTACTTTGTTCATTAACCTCTGAGAAGCCTGTCTGAATTTGTGTCTCGAGGCCAGGCCGAGTGTCCTCTTTTTTGGAACTCAAAATATGGTCACCCTAGTTCACACAGTCAGCCCGCATGTTTCTCTGGTGTGTTTAGTGAACCTGGTTAGTCACAGAGAGGCAACCGCGTTGAGCTACTGTGTGCACTGGCTAGTCACTGCCACATCAAGCTGACAATGATGAAGTCCACTTCCCTTGATTAGGGATGCAAACAAAGAAGAGCAACAAACACAAAAAATCGTTTTGTGGCTTGTTAACAGAAGCATTAACTCAGATATCTTACAAAAATGTATTAATTAATTAGCCATCATTCCCAAATAAGCATGTAGTCAGCAGCAGTATTTGTATTGCATGTGCAGTCTCTAATTTACACACAGCACGGGCATCTTAATTATTTAAATCTTCCGACACGGCAAAGATCAGTAATTGACCTCGTCTGTTCTACACTGGTGAGCTGTTCCACATTTATACAATGAGATCACTCGGAGTATAGCTGGTGTCCTCGGTATGAGCCGTGAGCTCCATCAAAGATCGGCCATCAGATGTCAACAATGTTCCTGTCAGCACCGGTGTCAAGTTTCAAATCCAGGACTGAAATAATCAGAGATCAATCATATCAGGAAGATAAACAGAACCACATTCTGACTAAAAGTGTTGCACTCTTAGTCTGCTGGTGTATTAAAGCCTCTGTGTCGTGATGGTAGCTATTGCTTTGTGCTGGTTCTGGTTACTGTCATCTTTAGTTTTGTCCAGTTGCAAACTTCATACTAATTCAAACCAAGTTTTAAGTTTTAAGTGGACTCGCGCTGGAAAAAAACTAAAAGGAAAATGCAGCATGCTGCCTGGAGTCAGCTGCTGTAGACACGAGATATCAGCTGAAGGTGACAGAAATGTGTCCTTTCCTCAGCATTTCCTAACCAGCATATTTTGAGAATGATGTGCCCTCACAACACAAAAGGTGTCCAATGAACCACAAAAACAAATCAACACAAATCCCTCTCAGACCACATCCCCCGGAGGTTTGATTAATTACTGATGGCTGGTGTTAGCAGCTGCTCCATGGAGGTCATTACTGGCAGCACCAGCATGAGACAATAACAAAATTAAAAGTTCTCAGCAGCCTACAGTCACTTTGTAACCCCAGAAGAGACCCAGAGGGACCAGCTGTACCTGTAGACTTTTATCAGACAGAAATACAACAGCACACTGTCTATATGACCGAGTCACGACAGTTAGCTTCTTCTCTGTCCTTGGCTGTGACCCTGTGCAAGCTGATCTGAAGCAACACGAGCTATAGCTAATACACACACATTATGTGGGATTAATGTGAGTGACAGCTTCTTAAATACTGAAACTGAAACAGGAGAGTAAACAAAGAGAGCATGATAAGAGAGAAAAAGAAAATAAGAGCAGAGGGTGACAAAAAATGAAGTAAAGATCAGACAAATGACGAGGAGCTTTCAGAAAAACAGGAAAGTGTGAATCAGAGTGGAGTGGGTTAAAAAAAGGGAAGAAAGGAATAGAAACACCAGGAGTAAGGAGGAATAAGAGAAAGAGGAAGGACAGAATCGGATAGCGGATGTGCACGGAGAAAAGAGGATAAACTGCTGAGGAGTGGGAGGGAGAAGTGGAGGGAGAGGAAAGACGAGAAGGACATGACAGGAGGGTGAGGGGGATTAGCAGAAACAAGATGATGAGAGTGCAAAAGATGAAGAGGGTGAAAGCAGAGAGGTAGCTGCAGCATGACACGCTAAACACAGATGGAGGTGGATTGAAAGGTGGATGACTTGAAAAGAGAAGACGAGGTCAGGAGAAGAGTGACAGCTGGAGCTACCATGGCGATGAGGATGAAAACACTAAGTGAGGTAACATGGGAACTAAAAACAGGAAATGTTAAAAGCCTCGTGGTGTATTTTTACAGAGATGTAGACTGCAGCTTTGTCAACTTTTTGCTCTGTGCTCCAATAACATCTGAGCAAGCCTCGGTCAGAGATGCTGCAGTAAAAAACATTTCCTCTAACTGTGTCACGTCATCCACACGTTTAAAACACTCCTAAACAAGCTTTGCAGACGGAGGCTGAGTGAACCACGGCCACTTAGGAGACAGGAAGTGTGTACTGTTTCCTATCACTATATACAGTCTGTGAAGTCAAGCATGGTTTATTTGATGGATTTGGTAGTTCAGCGTACCAAGATGCCACCAAAACACTTACTACAGGCCTGTGGTGTCATGCACTAAATGCAGAAGCATTGTTTTTATTGAGTATCAGGATATTTAATTAATTACTTCCTCACATGCAGCATTGCTCTTGTGTGAAGAATGCATGCTTGTGTTCCCAAAAACGTCTTACCCTTTGCATATAGTACAAATCTGGCTTTACTAAATATCCCCCAAAGCATGTGAAAAGAGGTGATGCGTACAGTTGACACCCCCCTCTCCCCTCCTTCCTGTCTGTGATGAACTTTAATAAAGAAAAAAAAACTGCTTTGTGCTGTGTGACCAGTGATTCCCAATGTTACTCAAAGACCATTTTCACTCATGACTCGTCTCTGTCTGTGTCATTTCAATGTGCCTCCACTGCAAACAGAGAACACTGCAGATATGCATTTATTAGTGAACATTTCATTTATAACAGGGTTGGGACCAGTTCACAATGCTGTCAATCATTTCATGAATCATTCTGGAACAATTCAAAGGCAGCATTACTGAGTGCTTAAGAATCCAGTGTACTTTAACCGTGCACACCAGGCCTACTTTAACTTTCCATGTGGAGTCAGACTTTTAGTAAGGCTATGGAGCAGTTTTGCATCCATGCTTGATATAGAGGAATAGGGCACACCAAGGGTAGTAAAGAAGTGTTGATCAATGGACATAGACTTGACAGTAATGTTGCACACTCTGATATTTAGATGATGATGTTTTATAATGACCTTGAAGAAGGCCAGAGGGCCTAAATTTGTTTTAATCCATTTTGAATGTCTATGACTATAGTCAGACTTGAAGCAGCCTGTGAATTTCACCATTAAAACACAGTATTACACGAAAGATACTATTGGTGAGTTTAATTTGCAGTTATAATCAGAAGCCAAAAAAAAAAAAGACATAATCATAAACACCTCAATTGAATTGTTTGCAATGCATCACCAAAGGAAGAGCCATGTGATGTAATTCATCCAATCAGCATAGCCATCAAATTTGCTACGTCATGTGGCACAGAGCAGCTAGTCAAAAAGGTTAAGTGATGTTTGGAAACATAATAAGAGGACATTAAATACTGTGTTTCTACAATTTGCCTAAAAAGTAGATTGTGGACGCCTTAGATCACATCCACCACTAATTCAAAATACTTCTCTTAGTAAATGTTTGTTGAGGGTGGACATGTTCTCCACATGTCTGTTAGACTTGAAGGATACACACAGTGTGCTTCGGTGAGAAAAACTGAATTACTTTAGCTTGAAGAAAGCTCCACAGGGCACCTTTAAAGCTAAATATGTAGTTTGATCTAAGGGCGGCAGAGGAAAAAAAACAGGTCATGGTGTATTTCACTGGTGCATTGTCATGACAATCTGCTCAGTGAATACTGACAATTATTGTGTACATTGGAAAAATGTGTCCAGAAGGTGGCACTTGATGTCACCTAAAACATTATGAATCATACCCTATAGCAGGGGTGTCCAAACTTCTTTTAAAGAGGGCCAGATTTGACAATGTGAAGATGCCCGGGCGCCAATACTAACATTTTAAAAACGAAAAAATTACCAATAAAAGTTACATGCAGTTGCACTGTTTTGTAACACTTTTTGTTTTCAGTGTCACAATTATCATTTTTTTAAAAAAAAATGACAATGTAACCAAATCTAAGCCAATCAGGTGTGAACAAATCTAAAAACCAGTTCTTTCACATCTGGAGTCAGATAACAAAGAATAAATTGTATGGAATACGTTAAACTTGCATGAAGTTGATACAAATCTTGAGATCATGTTCATTTTAAACATGACTTATTATGAGTAATGCAAAGTCTGTTAACATTTAAGTTTAAAACTTGTCACTCTTGCTCTTCTCTTTCACAAGATCATTCAGAAAGTATAAAGTAAAGTAAAATATTTTGTGTCACATCTACAGATATGTAACACCAGCAGTTATGTCCTTGAAGGTTCAAATGCTTCGTTATGTCAACCAAACAAGCCAAATCCTCCAGCCATACAGTATCTGACAATTCTAGCAGGCCATAAATAATATTATAAAAATGAAGCTGCGGGGTGCATAAAATCTGACCACGGGCCGTGATCGGCCCCCGGGCCGTACTTTGGACATCCTTGCCCTATGGACCATACATGATGACTATCCACTGAACTGATTGATGTAAGAGTGAACTGACCCCAACATTAATCTCATCACACAGTTTGAACCCCTTTAGCTTCACACCTCATACAGTACAAAGAATGCAGCATTTAGAGCAGTTGACTGTACACACTGGGACTGTGCATAGATAACACAGCTTGTCATTGGTCATATTACAGTGTTGGGCTCATTCTAATCAAAACACTGATGCAGTCCAATAAAGAAAGAATACCAATCAACATTCTAGGAGCTACATTATGTGGAAGGCACATCCATGCACATGCTTGAATGTACAGCTAGTGTAATCAGGGGATTCAGATTAGGGGTGTCACGATATACTGGTTTTCACCATTATCACAACATTTACAAAAGTATAAAGAATAACGTGTCGTTTAAGAGTACACAGAGGCATTCATTACTTACAAAAACTAGTTGGTGTGGGTGCCAACACAACACAGTGACATAAATAACATTGACAAAGGGAGAAACGGTTCACTCGATATTGTGGGAATCGGTTTGGTTAGTTTGTAGGAGTAGACTGAAATTGTTGATTGATAAATTGTTGATGTCTGTGATCACTGCTGCCGTGATCCTGTGCAGAACAGCCTTCCATTGAACATCAACGTGACAAACATATTGTAGGTCACGTCAGACGTTATGGATGGTTGTATCTGTGTTTTGAAGATATCATGTTGCATCATATCTGCACTGTTCTTACTAATTCGCAAAGCAGCAGTTGCTTTGTTGTTGTGACTAAGTTACTCACACACAGGCAAACACACTGGGAAGCTCACAATGCATACACACAGTCTCCACACACTAATCTATTTAACTGTTTATGTATGTGTGCTCTGTATCTTTATATCGCAGTTTTCCTGCATTTGTTCTTTTTTTGGCACAAAAGTGGATGTCCTTTTGAATTTGGCAGTAAAAAGCTAAATGTTAAAGTATTTAATAATATTTTAATGTTTTTTTTTTATTATTGGTATGGATACAGTATTATTATTGTGATATTTGGTGCCGCAATAAAGGTCTGATGAAAATTTGATATCGTGACAGCCCTAATTCTGCTGGAGTAAAGTGACAGAGAGCAGAGGTTAGACCAGACTTTCATACTGTAGACTCGCATAGCCAGAGATCTGACTCTCAACATGTTACGTCTGTTCCACAGTGCTGAGCTTTTAACCAGAAAGATCTTCCAATCAGATATGGCAGTGAAAACAAATCATAAAAGGCCAATTTAGGGCATACATTAAAAAACTGAGAGTGAAATCTAGAACATATCTTAATGCACTGTGTGGACCAGACCGTCAGGCCATGCAAGACTATGTCTCCAGACAGAGGAGGAGATTAAAACACAGGGTGGAGTAGCTAGATAGAAGGAAGTGCTACTGAAGTCCTGCAGACAGAGGTGGGGCTGAGGCCTCCTGGGCATGTTGAAGCAGCAGCTGCATGGTGGTCAGCAGGAGTGAGATCCATCTCTTTTTCTCCCTCTCTCTTTCTTTTTGCTGGGTTGCAGAAGGTGAAGATGGAAGAAAGCTGCTGTGCATGGTCAGCCTGACGTCCATCCCTCTTTCTCTGTTCTCTCTCTCTCCCTCAATGTTTCTCTCTCTCTCCTCATGGTAAGCGGAGGTGCAAGGCTTGTGAGAGGCCGGTGATTGGCTGGTGTGAGAGTGCTTAGATTGGAGATGGAGAGACGGGAGGCGGAGGAGTCTTGGTGTGATGGAGGTCTACGGTCCAAACTGTTTATGACTACACTCTTAATCCACAGTCGGAGACTGACCCATAATGACTGAAGATCTGGAAACAGTTTCACAAATGATGTGAAAACTAATGGCGCATTTCCACTAGCACGGTATGGCACGGCACGGCACGGCACGGCACGGCACGGCACGGGCACGGTATGGTTCAGGTCTGTTTCCATTACAACTGAGTACCATATAGTACCTCCTCGACGTGGGCGCGGTCGTCATAACACAGCTGCGCGAAACTGCCGTGACGTCATTTACACCGCGCCAAGCCACGCACAAAACCGGAAGACCAGAACAACAAAAACACCAACACAACACAACAACCGACCATGGCGTGGATTTTTTCTGTGAAGCCATTTTCTCGTGTTCGAGTGTAGTCGAAGAGCAGTGGGGTTTTAAAAAGTGGTGTGGTCGAGTCTTGTGTTTATTTACAGTCTGGTCGGTCATCGTGCGCTTATGAGGCTTCCAGTGACGACACTCGTCGGCCAATCAGTGGAAGGCAGTCGGCTGACGTCACGTTTTAGTCTCGCTTCGGCTCGCTTGGAACCACGGCCGAGGCAATACCAAAGTAGTACCTGATACCAGGTACTACGTGCTAGTGGAAACACGCAAATACCGTGCCGTGCCATGCCGTGCAGTGCCGTGTCGTACCGTGCCGGTGGAAACGCGGCATAAGACGATTTTCATCTATTGCTGTAACATGAATCGAGTATAGCTGCAGTGGAGGGAAATGTGCCACTACAGAGAATTCAGACTAAAAACAGAGTTTTACCTTCCACATGACACGATCTCCTGATTTGTAAAAAAAAGAAGCAACACCCCGAATGGTCCAGTGGTCAGTCTGACTTTAGTGGAAGTACGAAATAGAGAAAGAACTGAGGAAGAGAGACAGTGTGTGTCTTACCTCGTCTGACCAGGTATGGTTTGGTGTAGTCCCAGCTCTCATTGTCGTTCTTAATCACGTTCAGACGTGTTGGCTGTTGACACAAAGATGAACGAATTTATTAGGATCATCCTAGATGTACTTTTATTCACTATATCCTGTATATAACATTGTAAGGTACTATTTTATGCAGATGACAACATTTTATAAGTAACAGGCTCTTGTGTAAATGTAGACACTGCAAACATACAGTCTTCAAAGGCCAAACAATACACAGAAAAGATCATATACAGTGAAGTCATTAGTTTAAAGTACATTTTAAATCACTCCCCTGCTGAAAACAAACAAAACAAAAAGGTTACTCTCAAGAACAGAAAAGATAATCCTGACCAGTCCCCACACTCAGAGCCTGCAGCGTTCTCAAACTGAAATATTTCAATGCTACTATTATGCAGGTATCTGACTAGATAACAGACTCACCTTTAAGACACATGCAAACTGAACATCAAAACTGGATTTATACACAGAAACAACAGGAAGTATGTTTTTCCCCTGCCAGTCACAAGACCATGATTCAATCTCCCATCAGTCTGCTCTTGATTCTGGTGATATTGTACATACAGTAGTTTAAGACAATATCATATCGATTTCTTTAGCCTAAATACCACAAATACTACTACCACTACTACTACTACTACTACTACCACTACTATTACTATTACTACTACTAATAGCATCTTTTAAAAAACAGAGTTTTACAAAGTAATTTACAGAGCACAAAGCAAAAGTACAAAGATTAAGAGATGAAAAAACAAAAAAATATATATTAAAAAATAAATAAAAGATAAAAACAGACGACATCGTAGGTAGGCAGGTATGTAAAATGAGTTTTCAGAAGTGATTTAGAAGAGTTCACTGAGCCAGAAAGCCTTCTCTACTCAGGCAGGTCGTTCCAGGGTCCTGATGGAAAAGGCACGGTCACCTCTAGTTTTGAGCCTCGACTCCGGAACAACCAGAAGTGACCCGCCCGAGAATCTAAGACTACGAACTTTTAAAATCAACCCTAAAACACACAGGAAGTCGGTGGAGGGAAGCTAAAATCAGTGAAATATGATGTCTGAAGCCCAGCTACTGCGTTCTGCACTAGTTGGAGGCGTGAGAGCGATTTTTGTTTATACCGGAGAAAAGTGCATTGCAATAGTCCAGTTTTGAGAATATGAAGGTATGGATTATTTTTTCCAGGTCAGACTGTGAGAGCATGGGTTTGACTGAAGATGGTTCATAGTGTGACTCATCTCTTCAACAACTCTGAAATACTCCAAAAATCACTTGAAGCAAATCAAAGTGAACAAACAATCTTCACTCCTTGTTTTTGTGTGTATGATGGTGTGTGACGGATGCATAAATTACACTGTGCCTTTTGATCTCTTCTTTTAAATAGGCTATTCATTAAATATCAAAGGTAAGCTTATTCCATGGTGAGAGAGAGAGACAGACTTTCTACATAACCACTTATCACTAATTATAAGAGAGAGAGGCTGCTGAACGTGCTGGCAAAGTGCACTCAGACACCAAATCCACACACAGTGTAGTGGTACGACTAGGAGTACTGTACAGTAAGACAAAGTTAATGTTTTTTAATTATGTACCAGTCAACCCTACAAAGGACCCGAGTCTGTCACTACACGACCCTTGGAATAACAACCACATACCTTAATGGCACCTGCAGACAAAAGAAAACACAAAGCACACACTAATTTGAGGTTTATTACAGTGTATAATCAGTGCTCAATATAAAACCTAGAATTCAACTACCAGTGAATGTGTCCTAAACTCAGTTCAAATTTCTGTGTTTGAGATTTAAATAACAAAACCAAGTGATGCCTCCTGTAGCTCATAAACAAGCTGAGTGATCCTCCAGAGTTACCTTCTGTATTCTGGCCAGTGTAAATCTGCATTTCATTCATAGTTCCGCTTCCCCTTATTCACATCCTCTCAGCCCTTGGTATTACCTAACAGCATCTGTATCTATCAGCATGTCACTTAGAGAGTGATACTGCTCTTAAGAAAACATTGGGAACACCTGCAGACTTATTTCAATGAGGCAAAGGCATCTTCTGCAGATAACTGCAATACATCAGTTTCCAATTTAGAAATTCCTGTTTGTGTCTCATGCACACATGATTTCATGTGTTAAGAAAGTCAGTAAATATGAACTGAAATGAGTTAGATGATATTTTTCAGTAAAATATCAAGCTATCAGTGAGATTTGACTAATCATGGAGTGTTTTCTTGCACCGAATGCATAAACGCAATGCATTGTGGGTGTAAAGTGACCAGAGCTCCCCTGTGCTGAGAGGGAAGGTCAACACAGCACAGTGAATGACTAATGAAGTGCACTCTGCAACCACAGTACGAACATGAAGCAAGTTGAAGGAAGTTCCAGCTTCCAAATATGATTGTTTGGGTTACTGAGGCGACCACAGCATCCTCTAAGACATTTGTCTTGGTCATCGTTACCAAAGAAACAAAAAGACGATGCACAAAGCTCCGGTGAGAAACACACGTGATGCTCAACATAATCACCAGTCATATTATATATTGTATTGCTGATATTATAGATGGGACTTACAATGAACTATAACTTCAAGGGTCTTATGGATGCTCTTGATATAAACTAGCGGTACACTAAAGGGGCTTAGAACACATTATACTACCTACAGTCACTTATACACACACCTCAACAACTGTAGTAAGAACTCATAGCATGCTATAACAGCCCATGCAGTGTCAGAAATTATCAAAGTACATATTGATGCATCTATAATAACCGATGCTTCATTATAATCATTGGTCGTTGTATAATCATAATCGTTGGCGGTTAGTAAAGTGTAATACATTTTCATGCATTTACAATAATCAAGTATAGTCATAAAGCATTATGACTGCATTATAGTCAGTGTGAATGCCTTCATACAGACAGATGCACTCTTCATAGAAAGTGTTACCAAAATGTTCAAACAGACCCAGACACCTCATCAACATTTTACTCTACCTTCTCTCCACCTTCCATCTGAGGCAGTAATGTGTGACAGTGATTTCATTTCTAAACATCACTAAATGTGGTCATTTAAATAATGTCATCATCGTGGTCACAGTATTCTGTGGGACAACTGTAAAAATATATTCATGCTATTATTTACACATTATCGTCTTGATTATTATACTGCATTGTGACTGAAACATGTCAAACACATCTGTGCTGCAGAATGACTCCAGGTTTGTGACTGCTGCTGTGTTTGCTGTCTCTTACCCTTGCATATTCAATCTTGAGTGTACAGCAACCAGCGTAGATGTCAGCCCCGTTCAGAGCAGCTTTGGCCTTCTGTGCACACTGAACGGACTCAAATCTGGAGGAGCGGGGTCAAGGAGAGAACACTGCACATTCCAACACACACACACACTCACACACACTCACACACACACACACACACACACACACACACACTCTCACACACTCTCACACACTCTCACACACTCTCACACACTCTCACACACACTCACACTCACACTCACACACACTCACACACACTCACTCACACACACACACACACACACACACATACACACACAGTAAGGATACTCCACCATGGCCTGGATTCCATTTCGTTTAAAGATAACGATCCTCAGGACACTGCCGATCGGGTTACACACTGTGTAGAGAACATCCTGAACCGAAACAGGGAAAAGAAAAAAGAAAGAAGGAATTCAACATTTAACATAATAGAGTATGTTTCTAATGCTGCAGTGTGTCTTAAACTGCATGAAGCATGAAGCCTCAGGCCTCCGTGCATTTTATAAATACCATAAAGACACCGGGCCAGACACACGACACCCTGCTGATACATCTTTAGGTCTTTTTTTTAGGGATCAAGGTTAAAAATGCAAATTCCTGAAAGACTTGTTTCAAGAATTTCAGACTTTCTTGGATCCAGCTTCTTGTATGACAATCACATTCATCTTCATGACAACTGTACCGAGAGTGAATTTTTATAGAACTCACCTGTTCAAATTATATTAAGGCTTAAAGATGTGCAGAATTAAGAGTGTCCCAGCTCAGGTCCACCGATGATGCACGTCTTTGCTGGTTTATAGTTTAGCCCGGAGGCAGAAGAGACTAATAACTGCATTGTGGACCACTGGCAACCTGTGGCTGACGTTGTGCATATGGTGTCCATTCTTCATATCGTCATTGCCCAAAACTACTGATCCAGTCTCCCTCAAAGTGTTCCTGACTGGGTAACAAACTTTGTGACTGAAGCACGAAACTGGTTGAAAACTGGCAAGCATTGTTGAATTAATTCAATTTGAGTCTTGATGAATCTGTTCATCTAATGGACGGGGTACTGTCTATAGCTTGTAAAATTCAATCCATAAGCGTGCCACCAGAAAAAAGGAGAAAAAACTATGGAAGCATTTGAGTGTTCTTATATGATCCATGTCGAGATGATGGGTGAGAAACATTTAGAAAAAAGTTCAGCTCATCTTGTTTCCACTTTTTCTGACTTTTATAAAAGTAATTAAATAAAAGAAATTTGGTGAGTATTGTACAGTATTGGCCCGATGTCCTAACAAAAGCATTCTGTTGAATATAAATAGACTGTATCATTTTTCATACTTTAAAGCAGGTAAAAAATCCTTGGCAGTCATTTGAACAGAAAAGTATGAAGTCAGAGAGGCAGTATAGAAAGAAATAGAGAGCCTGATGTGAGGAAAGAGATGAGGGAAAAGCTTGAAGGAACAAGTCGACACAGACACCATAAATCTTGTCTGTTTGAGAGGGAAAGACTGACGGATAGGCACGAAATATTTTGTGCTACATACTGCCATTGAAATGTATGTGCATGTCAGTAACCAGGGTCAGTAACTATGAAAGATTATACTACACCATTCAGTCCAACTACAACAAATGACCGACAGTTTTTTACACTTTTCTGAAAATCAAGTGAAACCCATAACAATTAACATTTCTTTTCATTTATGACCACTGTAAAAGTAAGATTGCTCCTGTGGGTAGTATGATAGTATGGTAATATGAAAACACAAAAAGTATAATACACTGTACATTCACCATATTTTTATAGTGGAATTATAGTTTGTTCCACTAATGATATGATAGGCCACTTAGATGCCATTGTGTGTGTGTGTGTGTGTGTGTTTACCGTGGTTATAGGGTAGAGGGGATTCTGTATGGACAGCAGGAGGACCTTGTTACCACTGTTGGGGTTGTCAGCGTTGGTCGGCCTGGTGATTCTCTTGGATGTGGAGTAATTAAAGTACGCCTGTTGGCCTGACGAACACATGGATGAAAATAAAGTATGACCATGTATCGTCTGCTGCAGTATATATGAGCATGCGTAACTAATAGATCTCACTGGTGAGTCTTTACAGTGGGGATCAAACCAAACATAGGTATCAAACCTGCGATGTATACAGGTTCCTTGGCTCCACAGGACACACAGCGGTCAGCGCTCTCCACTGCAGAGAACTCCACCAGGGCCTGACGCTTGAATGGCATCATCATCACATAGCTGAGAACACACATACGCAAACATTAAGATAATGCCAGCCATACTGCAGCTCCTCCACTCTTTGGCAACATCTCAGAACAGCTGATTGTGTTTCAATCCTCAGTTCTCAAGTCTCAACAGATGTGAATAGGAATGGCTCGTTTTTGTGCTGCTGTCACTTTTGAACAAAGGACACAGACATCCCCAACCCCAGAGAGGAGGCAGAGGAGTTCACTGCCTTCTATTCATTCAAGACAAAACTACGTGAGTGTGAAGACCTTTACAGTACCTAAAACCAAATCAGTGCAATAATACCTGTGTTTATGTGTGTGTGTGTGTGTGTGTGTGTGTGTGTGTGTGTGTGTGCCTTTCACAGTATGCTTTTCTCTGCATCTCTGTTCAGCTGAGGAGAGGTTAATGAATATTGCACCATGCAGGGAGTGTAAATAATGGAGAAGGAGTCATTTAGAGTGGAAACTGCAGTATCACAAAATGTTTCCTTCAATTATTCAGCACCTGTAACTATCTTTACACTAAAGCCACTGGAGTTTATTACACTGCATCACTTATATGTCACCTATCTGTGACTTCATGTGCTTTCACTTTTTACTTCATGTCTCCCACATATTGAATATTAATTACTCTTCAAATGTTCATGTTGTTGAGAAATACAATGTAAAAATATTAGTGGTGGTGTTTGTCAGAAATTGTATCATAAAAGTTTGGAGTTGTGTTTGTTTAAGTGTTTTTCTATTCTTTTGTCATTTTTTTGGTGCATATAAATCATTTTTCAGATCAGTTCTGATGACTCAATGTGTATCAGTAGATGATAATATAGGGTTCTGTGGGCTTTGAGCAACATTGCATAGAAATTGATTTTTGTTGTGATTTGTTGTCTCCAGTTTCAGAGTGTAATCACTGTGGTAAATATGTTCAGCTGTACTCCGGTATTTGTTCTGATTATATAACTTATGATCAAAAACTAGCGAGTCGACAACTTTGCTAACAGCCAAACATCAACAAGGTCAACAACAGCAGACATAGCAGCCAGCTAATATTACTGACTAGTCCAACAGCAGTCAGCCCAGCTCGGCGTCTGTCTTTCAGCCTTTTATTTCACCAAATTCTCACCAACCACTAAAAGTCAGTCCCACATTTACTCTTGTCCGACGGATTCTTGCTCACTCACTCTCTCCTTTTCTCTTCTTAGCTTCCTCTGACAACATCCTCATTCTCTGTCATTATGTCCATAGAGGATTCTGAGCCTAGTTACACTGCCCACTAGCTCAGCTCCGGTTCTGGTACTACACCGGCTCCACTTCCCGTCAGCATTCTCCCACTTCCTAAAAACTTCCTCTTCCTGGTGGTCTAAGCAGGGGTTCACATAGGATCAGGCGCCACGGCAAAAACGGAGGTCTTTGAATTCATTTCAGTGGAGGGTCGTGCGTTTCCACACCAGCAGTCCACAGTGCAGGGTTTGCTGCAAAAAAACGCACCGGCATGTGGGAGAGAAGTTGAGCCAGATCCAACTTTGGGAAAAACAGAGCCCCACATCACGCTCCGCAAGCCAATCAGACACTCAGATCGGTCAAACCTCCACAGACAGCCTGAAATGTCTCTGAAGCAGAGACTATCCAGGTGGATTCACGGACTACACTCTGATACTCTACCTGTGTGTGTGTGTGTGTGTGTGTGTGTGTGTGTGTATGTGTTCTGACTTTGTTTATCTCATGTACCAGCTTCTAAATCCGAGTCCGACTCGCAATTAGAGACATGAAGAAGTTTAATTTGATTTGTGTCCGATGGTTTGAGAGAGAGAGAGAGAGAGAGAGAGAGAGAGAGAGAGAGAGAGAGAGAGAGAGAGAGAGAGACAGAGACAGAGAGACAGAAAGAGAGAGAGAGAGAGAAAGAGAGAGAGACAGAGAGAGACAGAGAGACACACATTCATACACTGATGGCATTAGCTGCCACACAAAGTGCCAACTGCTCATCAGTTTTAGGAGCTAACCATTCATACACATTCATGCACCGCTGGCGCAGCGCTCCACTGATCGAACCGCTGATCAACTGATTAGTGGACGACCCGCTCTACCTCTGAGCCACAGCCGCCCCTGCTATGAGTCTCTGGAATCCCTGATCCTGTCTGAATGCGCGCTAAAACACAAACACTAACACTCCCTGAGTGCTCTGAGTTCACAGTCTGGGCAGCCCGGCTAACAAACTGAGCTAACATTAGCTAACAGCAGCTACAGTTGGCAGCAGTTTACTTCACTGTCCATCAGGAAACTCTGTAAATCACAGAGAGTTGAAGAATGGAGTGGAGAAGCTGGAGGACATCAGAGGGAAAAGCAGAAAACATTTTCTCCATAAAATATGATCCAGTTTCACCAAAATCAGTCAAATAGTTGGTGGTGTGTGACTTAGTGCTGTAAAGTGTTACGTACTTCTCCCGACCCGGAGCCCAAAGTTACATAGTGTGAGAACAGACGTACAGGGAGCAGAGTTTAAATAGGGTGGCACTGCTGTATGTTTGAGTGGTAATAACCGATCACTGGCTGGGCTCTCCAGGTTAACTGGTGACTCTCTTAATGTGAATGTATTCTCTTTTTCTAAAGTGTCAGCACTGATGACCTTTCCATGATGAACATTACCTCTCATTGTATGCATGCTGGGATACATGTAAGACACACACACACACACACACACACACACACACACACACACACACACACACACACACACACACACACACACACACACACACACACACACACACACAGTGGCTGCTGCCTCACCATATGGGTCCAAATTTCTCCAGGGCATCTATCAGGTCTGCTTCCACCACGGCCTCGCACAGACCCCTGACATGGACCACTGGGCTGGGAGAGATGCGATGGGAGTCTTCACCGTTATCCTGCAACACAATGGTCAACCGCACTTTAGCCACAAGGGAATGTGATGTCATACAGGAAGGTGCTGTTGGTGCTGTGTCAATATGTTAAATATGTCACTCATATTGTAATTTTTTTACAAACATTCTGAAAACCTGAGTGATAATGTCTAATTTTACTGTGCATCACCTGCTACATATTGAATCAGTGACGATGTGCGCATTGTTCCGAGGACGCATGAGTGACATAGCCGCACCTTCCTGGCAAAACTTGTCTCCTGGTTGGTCTCTTGGTACGCTGGTACGTTTAAAAGTTGTTTATTCTGTCATAAACATGTGCTTAATGTAATTACAGATCATTACTGACATTTACATTTGTTTCAGTCGGCAAGAAAAACGATTTTTCCATCATTTGCATATTTTCTGACCCGCTGCAGGGGGCTGTGAGAGAGCCTTTTCATCTGTGTGTGCATGTGTGTGTGTGTGTGTGTTTTCACTGTATCCCTCACTGATTTCATAGGAATAAATGTGCAGATCCAGAATCATATACATCCAAGTGCACACGTGAATGTGCTATTTGATCCTCAAGAGTTGCTCGTCATCTAAAAAAGACCATAACACCCCATGTCACAAAGCACACGCAGCCAACATGACAGTGAGGAATGGAGGAGTGGTGGAATGGATGTGCAGCCGACAAATCTGCAGCAGCTGTGATGCTATCAGGTCAACGCGGAGCAGAATCTTCTGTCACCGCGTTGACCAGTCTGATGTAACTTTCACCAGTCAGCCACAACACATTCAGCCAGCTTAGACTTACTCAGCAAAACAATTGACTTCTGTCTGTGAGAACATGAATCAGTGGAAGTTTGAAGCAGTTCCAGTTCTCCCAGTGTCTCAGCTTGAAAAAATGTAGGACATTGATGACAAGCAGGAAATCAGTGGTCACCGAAGGGAAGCAGTGCTGGCAAAAGCCCATGCTGTAACACAACAGGCCTTTCTGGACTGTTACTTATGAATATGGAGCATTCTTGAGGAATAAGAATGAGGGCATAGAAATGAAGAAAGAAGGGAGAGCGAGGGAGAGTCAGATCCTCACACCTCTCTCTAACCTTTCTTCTTATCTTGTCTTGTCCCTCTCAGATATTTTGTCTCTGTGAAACTTTAATCTCTTCCTTCTTCTGCTTGTCTCATTCTCCGACTATTATCCATCCCTTTCATTCCAGTCCCTCTTTATGTCCTTCTCTTTCACACTGACATTCCTTTTTGTCTATTTATAGAGGCAGATGGCTCATCTAAGTGTTCGGCATGAGACTAACTTCATTTTGTTGACCGGGCTGCTGGCTTCTCTGTTTCAGGCATGTTTCCGCACACATATGGCACATTCACTGTGCAGGTTTTGAAAACATTATCTCCAGCTGTAAAGCGAGTACTTTGATATCGTGTTGATAACACTTTCTGTTGATCTGATATAGTAAATGTCAGAGGTGGCATTTCTATCTGGCTGCAAACCTCCAGACAGTTCATTTAGTACATTTAGTATAGAAAGATGTCCTTCCCTTCATCAGTTAGTAGCTGGTGTAACCTGAGCTACAGTTGAAGTTAGACGTTTACATACACCTTAAAGAAATGCATTTAAACACATTTTTTAAATAGTTAGTTAGTTAGCACATTTAGACTGCACGCGCTCAGCGCTACCAAAAGAGAGAGAGAGAGAGATGTAGACAGTGAAGGGTAGCCTCGATAAAGTGAAATAAAAAGTTATTTCTTGATTGTTTCACAGCAGTTACATTCAGCATGACGTAATTATAAGTAACTGTAGTTTTTTAATATGAAATTCATGGAGTAGTTAAAATTAGACTTTAACCTAGGTGTAGCCATATACAGGTAGCTAGTGCACCTCACTGGCGTTATCTAAAAGACTGCAATATTGTTGTTGCATGGATTTAGGATGATGGATTAGCAGCAGCTCTGATGTGTGAAGAGCTCAGCCAAAACAGAACGTCTGCACTTATAGGCAGCCTGTTTCTGAAATATAGGTTGAGTGAATAAATAAAACTCTGGTTGCAAACTGCGGTTGCTGTGCAGAATGTCAGTGACAATTCTACTGACTGATCAGTCACCTGCAGTGTTTTCACTTTCTCTTCTCTTTCTCTCTTTCCACTGATAATGTCAGCTCAGCTCACTTGGAACCTCGACTGAAATGACACCAGGTACCACTCACCACGTCTGACAACGGAAAACCAAAAAAGAATGGTGCCAAGAACCAAGTCAAGCCGCAGCATGTAGTGCAATGTATGTCATACATGTTGACGTGACATTTGCAGTATCTTTTTTTTCCTTCTAAAATCCCTCTTAGTCTTCATGTTCTCAGTCAGCAGTGCAGTCTGAACATATCCCCCTCTCTCTCTTCTCTGTGCTGCAGCCTGCAGTACAACTACTGAACAGCTGCCATCTTCTCACTGCTCTCCGCCTAACATAAAGTCACACTCTTAGTCATCAGCCTGCACACTAACACAAATAGCTAACACTCTGGTTCCTCTAGCTTTAGATCAGAGTTTAGATAGGACAGTGTTTCTCATCAATAGTAAAAGAGGTTGAGCAGTTGTGCAACATTTAGTGTGCCAGAAAGTCAAACCAATATTTCACCACTACATGCTTATTCAACGTCATGTGTATGATTAGAAAAAGTTACCAAACTGTCACTTCCTCCTACTCCTGCATACTCTACTCATACAACATACTCATGTTGCCTTTATGTCACAACAACAGTGCACTGTTAACCAAGATAACCTCAAACATCTGAGCTCAAAGAACCCAATTAGCTGGATGAGAATTAACAGGATCATTTTAGATGTCTAACATCGTTAGCTGCATGAGGAACAGACCATCTATTCTTCAGACGTGGATAACTGAGTTATCCAGAATAGAAAGTTGATGATTCCACACGAGTCTGGATTTTTTTTTTTTTTTTTTTTTGCTTTTTCAAAGCTGCTTTAAAATCCATCCGGAAACGTTGTTACATCCTGAAGCCCAAACCTGCCTGAGTATGACCATGACAAACTCCATACATGAACTACATTTTACATGTCTCACTTTCTATTCATAATGAAAGAATGTTAATATTAGAATTTGATGAGAACATGCAGTTTATTGAGAGCTACACTCAACTAAAATGTTCTCACTGTTAGAGCATGAATGGACAGACTCATTTGGCATTAAAATGGGAATCTGAATCATATCCATAAGGCAGCCCATGTATTCAGATAAATGCTGGAGAAGCTGTGGGACACAAATTAGTAATCATACCCAGATACTTTGAACATGTCCTAAACTGGAAAAAAAAAAAAAAAACCTGGGACATGGTTTTTGAGGCACTTGGAAAAGAATTTCAGAAAACTTTAGAAAAGATTCCATGATGGTACTGCTTGGACTAATACCAAATGACATAACTGGAAGAGGAAAAAAAATACTTTTTACAAATATTACTGATTGCAGCTGTTAAATGTTTTACAGTTAAATTGTTAAAACCCAATTCTCCAACATACAACGTGGATCGAGAAGGTCTGGGAGATCGACCATATGGAACAAATAACTTCAAAAAGATATATAACAGATGGAGACCTGCCATGACCATACTAATGCAGTAAAAGTCATGTTATTTTTATTTTATTTTAATCCATTCATTTATTTCCATTTACGCTGCTTATGATTTAATTACCTATTGTTATTTTTGTGTGTTAGTCTTATTTAACCATGTATGTGTCATATACTCTTATGCTATAATATTAAGCACATCATAAATGGGAAACAGCAGACTAAATGTGAATGTGCATGTATATGATTGTACAAGTTGCTGAAACTGAAATAAAAATGAAGTTAAAAAAATACTGAGGAATTTGAATACTAAAATGTACTAAATGACTAACTGCAGAAATGATTCATGCTAATTTATGTGCCCTTAAAGAAGTTCCATTTTCATAACAGGATTATGATTATTTTACCCCACCAATTATGTGTTCAACATCACTCGTAACATCTGATTTTTGATCAGTGTGGGACAGTGGAAACACTTGAATTATTAGGAATTAAGACACATTCGAAAAGATTTGATGGATAGATTATGTTAGATTAAGATTGGGTTTAAAATTGGATTATATGACAAACACTACCCAGTGACAGTGACTGGAAAGGGCACTTGAATGTGTAATGAAATACCAAGGTTCTGCCTAATGTACTAATTCAGGAACTTTGTGTGTAACGTGCTAAATCTGGATTTAAATCAGGAACCAAGAGTTGAAGTGAGCAGACATTCAATGTTAACATTTATCAACTCACTGTCACAGACACTTTTCGAATGTTTGAAAGAATACCCAGCCCTGGTAAAGACTGGATTAACATATGAAGATTAGATGTGATATCATTTCACTTGACTTCTATATAGCATCATGGTGTGCATGACTCAGAGAAGGTTGAATGCCTGTAGCTCCTCACAAGCCTTAAAACACCTCCATCAACAGACCTGTTCTTCAAACATTGCTCAGCTAATCCAGGTCAGCATGTTGCTAGCCAGCTAAAATGTTGTCCTGTTGTTCTTTTGTAATGAAGAACTGAAGAATCAAATTATCTGGCTAACTGAGTTATCCACATATGAAGAACACGTTTCATTCAGCATGACCTGACCTTGCACTAATTGAATTATGAGATACACTTACATGGACATGAACAGTTTGAACACTGACAGAGTTACATGTGTGCGTCACAGTGACACTACATACACAAACATCACTGGTAGAACTCAGCTGCCTGTTAAATGCGTCAAATTGGAATGTGACGTCTAACTGCAGTTATGAGTTATTCTAAAAATTCCATGCTGTAATGGTGACACATCCAACCCACCATCCTCACACTCATTTCATCAACAGCATCGTTGCCTCATGACCACAGTCATCTATTGTTGCCTATTGTTTTTAATACAAGTATGTTGAATTTGAATTGCTGGCTATTTCACTAAAGCTCTGACATGTAAGAGAGAGGGAACTTGTATTTTTTGTTTCAGTGACCTTCTTGTCAGTGATCTACAGCTGTGTATAATGAATAAATGGATCCATTTAGTGTCTTTATCCTTTAGATAATGTTCACATGGTGTTTAGGCTTATTAAGAACTGGAACGCCCTCAGTTCTCACTGTAATGATGTGTAACACTTTGCAGACAGCAGGGCTGGGTGTCATCAGAAATCATTTCTATCAAGTTCAAACAAAGTTTGAACATTTCAATCAGTTCTCGAACACCTTTCATGTGACGGCTACGAGCTACGCTAAATGTGTGTGTAGGCGTTTGTTTGTGTGGACTGACAGCTCAGTGAGAGCACAGGCTCTGTAGTGAGAGCAGGTGAACATGTCAAACCTTCAGCTGTGCACGCATGTCACTTTGAATTTGCATGATGCATGCCAATACAGTCAGAAACTCTTTTGTTCCTGCTGACTTTCAAATAACTTTACGTGCTCCTTGTTTTGTATTAATTATTGACTGTTTATTGTTGTCTGATGGTTATGTTACTGCTGGCTGCCTGTACAACATATTACCCTTTGGGGATAATAAAGCTGCCTGCTGTCACAGTGTACACTCTCTCTGTCTGAAGTCAGTCCCACATCAGCCTAAGTGGTGAAATCAGGTTTCTCTAATCTCCTACCCTGGTTAAGGAAACCAGGTTTCTTGTTTACATGACATTTAAAAAATAAGATTACCGCAGAAAGCTAACTGTAACCTGTTCATCACAGGTGATCACCACCTTGACTGGAATGTGCAGATTTTAAACAGATCTCAATTAAATTACTGATGAAGAAAGCAGACAAAGCTAACAAGTCCTCTGTAGCTGGATGGGTTTCTGAGGACCCAACAACCACTGAAGAAATCATGAAATGTTTGATGGATATTTCTTCCAGTACTTGTATTGCTCCCCTTGTCTATTAAATAATTTGTATTTCTCCTGTTTCTTTTTCTGACACGCCTCAGTGTTTCTCTCCGACTGTAAATACTGGTTGAAAGAATGAGCATCTCTAAGTATCCCATCCATCTTTTTAATCACCCTATAATCATCAGATGACATGTGTGTGCGTGTGTCTATGTATGAGTGTGTGTGTGTGTGTGTGTGCATGTGTAACTGTGTCCGCGCATGCATACCTGAGTGTGTGGAAACTAGACGACATGCATGTAATGCTGATTACACAGCAAGGTGATACCACATTCACTCAGGACTCTGCACTCCTGAGTGTGTGTGTGTATGTGTATGTGTATGTGTGTGTGTGTGTGTGTGTGTGTGTGACTGTGTTTTAAACCATTAGTGTCAGGACATTTGGACTTGTTTTTAAGGTCCAGGTTAGAATCAGGTTCAGTTTAGAGTTAGGGGATCCTCAATAAATGTGTGTGTGTGTGTGTGTGTGTCCATCAATCTAGTAACAGTGCATCCTGTAATGGGGAGATGGTGAGAAAAGAAACAGTGAACTAACACAGTGTGGTTGACAGCAATAGCCACAAGTATATTACGTCTTTCTACTGCTACCAAAAAAAAGCTCTTCACTTTTCGTTGATTGCATAGTTACACGTACAACACTATTCATCTCTGAAACTCTCATACATATATATATAAACAAAAACCAAAAGATACACAGACACACAGCAGACCACAGTCTCTGGCCTGAAGAAGCTAGAATAGAAGGTTTCAGTTTGCTGTGTGTCAGTGCATCAGCCACTGACCACGAAACATTTTTTTTGTGTCTGAACATGTTAAACAAGTTCAAATGTTCTAAAATGTAAATTCTTTACTTGTGAGATGTTGGATGAGAACCGAAGTCGAGGTCAGCGTGTCAGTTGCAGGGATAGTATGTAGAAGCAGACTGGAGGACCAGCAAAGCAATGCACTGCTGTGGACAGGGGCAGCGAAAAAACACGGATTTTATACACCTAAAAAAGTCAGTCTACACGAGATGTGTACTAAGTGTACACTATATTTAGAATGTTTTCAGCACTTTACCTTGCTGTGGGGCGGCTCTTTTAGACGGGAAACTGAAGTGTTTATATCGATCTATTCTCTCTTCAAAGCCACCAGACTTCATTGACAAAAAACAGAGTTTTACCCTGCAGTGATGGGAGTTTCTGGTCAACCACTCCCTGCTGAAACTCTTTCAGTTTCAAGGTGAAGCGATGAAAATATGTTAATATGAAGTTCATTTATAGTGACACTGATTTGCTGGCCCCGTCCACAGCAGTACTTTGCTTAGCTTCTGTCCTGGTCACAAACTGAGAAAGCCATCTACTTTAGCTAACAGACTGACTATGGATGAGTATTAAACTGTCAGCATCAGCTCAGGTTGATGAGCTCTGGTTTATAGAGCAGGATGAAACGGGTGGATGGTTCAGTTGAAGAGTGAGAGATGAAAGCAGCTGAATGTCAGTTAATGTGTAAGACATTCGTGGAGATGAAATCCTCGTCCATATTGAGACAAATGAAGTGACCCACGTAACAAATTGTTGAGTACAGTTATGTTGTCAGGCTGGGGTTAGTAATTTGCTTCATTACATTACTGGAACAGAAACCTGAAGTTCTCCTTTCACTGCCGTGCTCCTGGTTCATACTCATTTATTACATGAGTATACACACTTCTTTTTCATTTGAAGGGTGAAAGGAAGAACTTCAGTGGCTAATGTTGAGGTGAACTCAATCTGAAGGTTAAGATAGGTTAGGTAAATTTATGATAAATTCAGATGCTGTGATTTTACTTGATGTGTGTTTATTACACACACTTTCATTTTTCAAACAGAAATGAAAAACAGATGTGACAAAAATGTATTTATCTCGTCAGCAGAATTTCACTTGTCATCATACTTTTCTGTCACCTCCACCTTTAATGATTTAAAAATAGAAGAAAGTGGTGACAGATGATCACTTAAACATAATACATATGTATGTTTGTAACTTCCTTTTCCCACAGAGCTTAGCCCTCCTACTCAAACTCTGAACATGAACTCAGATTTATGACTGCTCTACTTAGATTAGAGTTTACTCAACAAAACCAAAACCGCCCATGTTGTTCTTACATGGTTACTACATGTTACTACATACTCTCATGTTTTTTTTTTCCATTAGAAAATAATTGATTTTTTAAAAACCCACTGGTCCACCAACACCTCCGACACCTCCAACACCTCCAACACTCCCCTGGTGTTCTGAGGTCCCAGTGTGGGAGCTAACTAGCTAAATAGCATCAGTTAGTAGCAGTGCGCCAGTAAGTGAGAAAAGGTCCATGTTCCCCTGATACTTCCCGTCTGACACCAATGATAGGACACAGCGAGTGTGCGTGGAGGATCTCTGCCCTGACAGGCACGTGAGAGGCTGCAGCATGGTAAGAAATGACAACCTCCTACTACTGCCTATCATCTGGTAGAGCATGCACCGTATGTACAAAGACTCAGCCTTCAAATCTCACACATTAGTGAATAATAACAGTGAAGTACCTATGTCAACGTTGAACATGGTTAATACAACAACCTGAAATACACACACTGACATGCTCACACACACACACACACCTTTGTAGCTGGACTGAAATGAACCTTTCTGGAATGCTGCTCTGTAGATACTTTTATCTGACTGACTGAAATTATTCAATTTGTCAAAAAGTAACAGGATAGTGCTCCATCACTCACTGCCAAACACACTGAATGCTGCTCACAGTGGAGAGAATGAGGGTGACTGTAGGCTCTGTTTACTTGGGTCACAAAGGGGTGGAAAGTTTCCGGTAAATTTCTGGAAACTTTCATTGGGAAGTTAAGCTGGGGAATTTTGGAAATATACCAAATTGGAAACTCCATGGGAATTTTGGAAATGCATGGGAATTAACTAGAAATTGGGGGTAATTTAAACAAAGTGTATCATATCCAAACATAAATATACATAAAAAAAAACATTTTGTTTTGTTGTAAGCAGACATCCATGGAAAAAAAAACAGACATGACATTTTAACAGATTTATTTGTCAGTAGAAGCTCAAATGTGTGGAATGCACAGTGCAGGTAGGGGGCGTGGCCTCAACAGCCCTGCAGTAAGCAGTGTGCTATGTGCATGTGATGGAGGAATAGCAGATATTCAAGTGTACCTGCATGAAATCTGGTTGTTTTAGTCAAGATTATGCTAAAATATATTTTAGCATATTATTTGAATATATATATATCTTAATATATTATTTTACTTAAAGGTCCAGTGTGTAGGATTTAGTTGCATCTAGTGGTGTAATCCCTGCATTGCAATCTCCTCACATCACCCTCCCTACCTAAAACAACACTTGAAAGGCCCTGTCTGCAGTCACTATTTAGTGTGTCTGTTCTGGGCTACTGTAGAAACACGGTGTTTCAACATGGCAGTCTCCATGAAAGAGGACCAGCTCCCACTGTAGTTATAAAAGGATCATTTTAAACACATGCATGAAAACATAGTTATGAATATTATATCCCATGTCTACCTTATTCTGAAAATAAAGGACCCCAATTTTACACACTGGACCTTTAAGTTTCCTGTTAAAGGCCAACCTTCAATTTTGTAAATTCCCAGTTTATTCCCGTTTATAAAAATTTTGCAGAATTTCCCAGAATTTTGCAACCCTACTGTTTACCCTCTGGACTGTGTGCAGATCACGTGAGCAGCTCAATGAAAGACGTATCAGAAGGTCCGATGGCTCCAAACATCAGTGTTGGTATTTAGTGTTTATTTATAATATATAGCTGCAATTTCTCAACACAATGAAAGACTGTATGCATTTACAGAGTATAAAGTAAATGGTATCATTACTTACAATCACAAAATCACAATATGGACAAGTTCAACATCCAAATCACAGTAACTACAGTTTTTTGACAGTAGTACTGTAATGCTGCAGAGATGCTTTGGCCTGCAAATCCTGTTTTCCAGCCAGAAAACATGTTTGGTGTTTCATCCTAATACATGCTCTAACATGTTCTATATTTAACAGAACTCCTAAATGAGCAGATCTGAATGTATCATATGTGTACGTGGCACACATAGTGTAGAGGTGTAGCATGTGGGAAAAGTACCAAAGAGAAGTGTACATGATGAAATAGATAGTAAGTACATGGTTTGTTGTAGCTCGCCCTGCAGCCACACTAACACACAGTCATGGATGTTCTATTAAATGAACACTCCCACTCGCCACTACAGAGCCAAATGAAACAAGCACAAAATCACAGTACCTGTGACCACATATGCTCATGCATTCACACATACACAACCTCACACACTTGACCTCCGTGGTCAGTTTGAGCATAGTGGGTGGGAACATTTTTTGGGAACCAACTAACCAACAGAGTTAGTTACGGTTGGAGTCTGCTGCACTTTTGATGACGTCGCACAGTTAATTATATTAGTTAGCATGTTCTTTCTGGTGCTGTCACACCCTGGGAGCTGCATTTTACTAATTAAAAGTCATTAAATAGAACATTAATGAAAGGATACGTTTTACTGTTTTACTACTTGAGCTTGCAAAACATTGTACAAAATGACTGTGATCAGATGTCTGACAGTGTATATACAGACAGTTTCAAGTTTCAGGTTCTTTATTTGTCATAAGCACAACAATTACAGGGAAGTAGTCGCTCACAATGAAATTTTGTCCCTCAACAATGTTCATACAATATGTATGAAAAGAAGTGTGAGGACATGAGTCATGTGACTTAAATGATCACTACATCAGAGCTCTGCCCTCATTAAAAGCATTAACTGTGACTAACTTTAGAAAAAGGCAAAAACACTTTAAGCGAGGATGAAAACTTTTTTGAGGATGTTTTTGTTTTCATCGACTTTTCCTAATGCGACACTTCATGGAAACACAGCTACTGGCTGATAACAGTGTCAACTCTGGGAACACATTTATCATCACTGCTAGTAACCACAGGTATCAACCCTAGGCCTGTTTCAAACAAATATCCAACCAAGTGACAACCTCTGTGGCTGGGAAGTGAAGCCTATGCGCAAGTTTCAAAAACTGCAATTCCTCAAACATCCACTTGAGGCTGGCTACAGAACATTTCAACCTCCATAAGTCCCCATGTTAAAATATCCAACTTCACTGCAGAAATAAACATGTTTACAGCCTGGTACAAAAAACAGTTTTGGTCTCTATAGCTAATTTCCCCGTTCATGACAACTGTACTGAGGGTGAATTTTTATACAACTCACCTGTTCAAATGATATTAAGGCTTAAAGTCATGCAGAATTAACAGTGTGTCCACTTTGATTGACAGGTAAGTGCCGTAACAGATGGCTTATTAGAGCACCCAGTTGTCATATGGCCCACCTCTGGTCTGCCGATGATCCATGCCTTTGGAAGGGGAAGGACAACAAACGGCAGCGGCCAGAGCAGCAGATTCTGAGCTTTAAAACGGCTCATCAGAAAGCTACGGGTGACATCATGCTTATGTTTTCCATTCTTGTGTTTGCATCATGCAAGCTGCATGTGCAAACCACTGACAGTATGGAATTAGTGGACAGAGCTTCTGGGTCTACAAACTGATGCCACTGCAGAAGTCCCTTAAACCTGCATTCTTTCTCATGTATTGACTGTAATGTAAAAATAAGCCAATTTCTCACATGATTTATGACCTCAATAAACACTTTCCTCGTGAGTTTATGGTCTCATTCTCTACTTTTAAGTCTTCAGTAAATTTCATTCATTTAGTAAATGTTCCCATTTAGAGTAAAAAAAGAGGATAAAGCAGGGGATGTTTTAGGATGTGGCTAACTTGTGATTGGCAGATCATTCTCAGCGAGTGTGTCCAGTTCAACACATCACGCTCACCAGACTCAAACTAGGCAGTGCTGATTAAATACAAATCACTATTCTGTTACTGCATTGAGGATTTCTCTACTCCAACAGATTTTAGTTTAGAGAAAGTCTGTGACCAGGCAGACCATAGAGCCAAAAGCAAGCACAGCCCAACCAACAAGCTCCAAATATGGTCACTTTCTAGCCTTAATGCTAGTCTCAAGGCTTCAAACAGACTGTCCTAAAACCAATGGGTGACAACGCCTTGGTTTCACACTTGCGTACACCATGTTCTCATGTTCATTTTGACACAGTGGCACCATGTGAAACTTGGCAGCAATCATCTTGGTGAAGCGGGCCCCGTGGCTGAAATCAGACTGAAAGCAGTCCCTGCAAACAGAGGCTCTTGGATGGACTGTACCAGCCTGCTGGCAGCCCTCCATGTGATCTGAAACTCAACACAGTTCACAGCAAGCGGGGAAGAAATTTCACAGCCTCACTGCTAACTGCAGTGTAACTAAATCAGCAGGAGTAACTTTAACCCTGAATCAGTCCAATGAGTCCAAACTCACTTGACTAAATCTGTCACATATTTATACTTAAAGGAAATAAAAAGTAGGACATGACACGCGGGAAGATAGCCTCATGTTTCATGTCAGCTCGTGGTTTTGGAGTGAATTATGAATTCTTGCATGGTTCAGGCTGTAGCCGAGCCGACATCCTGTTTGTGCTAACCGTGCTGACACCAGGTGACCTGTGCTGAGATGCTCGCGCGCTGACAGAATGACAGCGGCAGCGATCACACTGAGGGTAGCGCGCGCGTACGTACGCACGCACGCGCTCGCCTGTGATGCTGTACTGCAGACTAAACGTTAGATCAGATTTTTTTTTTTTTTTTTGCTCTCCTTACCCTTCGTCCTACTCCGTATTGGCTGGCGCTCCACCGGGCCCGGTTGTCCACCGCTGACTCTCCGTTCCCGGGTAGCGAGCCGGAGTCCGAATCCTCCCCCTCCTCCAGTTCCTCTTCCCCCTCCTCTCTCTCCTCCGCCTCCGTCTCCCTCTCCTCCGTTTTCAGACGCTTTGCCGCCCTTCCGTACTCCCCTTCCTCGCGCTGCCCGGCTCCTTCTACCGTCGACATGCTCGCGGCTGCGGTGGACCTGTTGGAGAGCGTGACTGTGTGCGGAGCTGCTCAGACTGACACGGCCATGTCCAGGTATCCCGAAGTGTCTCCTCGATAAGCAGCCTCCGTGTATCTGTCTGTCTGTCTCCTCGTCTGTCTTGTGTCTGTCTGTCTGTCTGTCCGTGTCCGCGTCTCGTGGCTCCACTCTCAGTCCCTGTCAGTCTCTGTGTCGCTCTCCAGCACCACTGATTTTCTCTGTGTGGAGGTGTGAGTGGACAGGACACGTCCCGCCCCGTGCTGTTCTCCTATTGGTCAGCGTGATCCTGCGCCTTGGAGATACGGCGTGTGATTGGTCGGTGCGGATGCGTCAATAGACAGCTTTCCACACGCTGCAGAGGAGTGCGCAGAGAGGGACAAGAGAGGGGAATGGTGGGCTAGCAAGAAGCAGTGAGAGACACTTCAAATTGCAGAGGGTAGGAAAAAAAGAAATACAGACTGTGTCAACATGAGCGTTTATTTGCTGCATCACTGGACAGATCAATCTCACAAGAAATCAGAAGGCCTGAGCACAGCTCTTTGAACATTGTTCTAAGTAGACTAATGTCCCCCAAAAAGGTCAAGCCAAGTGTATAAGGGGCAAATGTAGCTGCAGTGATATATATATATATATATATATATATATATATATATATAAAACAAAAAATAGGATGATTTGACCAATGGTATGGTGATTAATATGAATGTCAGAGGTTGTGTTATTCTCATGCTGTGGGAAAATGAAAGTAGCACAGTGCTCCAGCCGTTTTGCATAGAACTCCCATACATTTGTGGTGATTGTCTTGAAGATTTAAAATGCCAAATATACTCCACATTATTATTGTGTTATCATTTTCATTGTATTTACATCTACACACTTATTGTGTCATAATTTAACGAAAGACATGTTTAAAGGAAAATGATTTCGCTCTTCGTATTTGATAACCGAATACATTGTTTTTCATGAATTTTCCCATGCAAGTGACTACATAGAAAGCAAAGTGAAGAGGTGTATTGCATTTCATGATGCCCAGAAGAGAGCAGCATGCGGATGCTTAATGTGAAACACTGTCATTACTTTTCACAAAGCTTTTTCATTTTGGCTAGCTAGCCAGCTATGAACCAAGCATCAATCTCTGTAGCTGTTATGTGAAGCCTTATGTTGAAGAGCCAAAAATGTCCACTTAAGGTTGGCTCCAGAAGTGAGTCAGTCTCCATAAGTCCCCATGTTAAAATGTCCGACTTCACAGCAGAAATAAACATGTTTACAGCCTGGTACAAAAAACAGTTTTGGTCTCTATAGCTAATTTCCCCGTTCATGACAACTGTACTGATTTCTATACAACTCACCTGTTAATATGATATTAAGGCTTAAAGTTATGCAGAATTAACAGCGTGACAGCTTGATTGACAGGTAGGTGCTGTTACAGATGGCTTCTTTCAGCACCCAGCCATTGTTCAGTCTGCCTCAGGTCAGCCGATGATCCACATCTTTGCTGATTTTTATATTAGCCAGGAGGTGGAAGAGACAGTACTGCCAACATTGTGGCGGCCAGTGCTGCATATTTTCAGCTGTGGGTGATGTTGTGCATAGAGTGTCCATTCTTTATACTGTCTGCTATAACCGTGAAAGTCTGTCTCTGACTGACTGACTGAGTGTGGAAGCTCTGTGATTGGTCAGTCAAGTGTTGGAATTTCCTCCCTGGTTGTAACGGCGCACCATGAGTACAGACAGCCCTCTAAAGCTGAAATTATACTTGCTACACATGCAAGGGTCCGTTAGGGTCTTTGTGACATAAATTTGTGGTGAACATCCTCACACCTCCGATTTGTTGTAACCGTGCGGCCTTGTCCGTACTATGGTCTGAGTGTCCACTGTGTGTCCTCCAAGTGGACTCCAGCAAGTAGTAAACACATCTAGTATTTGTCTGTGGTGTTTGCAGCTGTCTGAAATTTGGAAGTATGTTGACGCTGGATGCAGTTCCTCAACCAACAATCCACCTCTTTGCCCATTTTTGGTAAGCTGGGAGGCTGCAGAGGCAGATCTGCCAAGATGGCGGCAGCCAGAGCCCTGTGGGTGACGTCACAAAAACAGTGTCCATATTTATACTGTCTACGGTTAATCTCTCTCTCTGGACTTTTAGTCTACACCCACTTAGTAGGTGTAACCTGTAAAAACCTGAACACAGAAAGAGTCAAAGAAAAAACAGAGACCCACAGATAGAAAGCAAAGAAAGAAGAAGAGGAGTTCACAGATCAATATGATGAGTTCTCTTTTAATTCAATTGTGGAACCAAAATGTAGTTCAACCATGTCATGTGACCTGCTACAGTAGTCAACCTCAAGAATAAATATTCACATTACCGCTGGCCATATTCAGTCCAGCATTACACAAGGTTTCTTCCTACTCTTGTTTAAATGGAAATGCATTGTCAAATGAAAAACAATCAACTGTCCAATCACAGCCTGTGGGCAGGACCTTGGACAGAGTTTATCATTGCTGGCGTTAACATGTGACTGACTGTCAGATCATGTCCCAATAAAGTCTGAATTGCATACCTTTGTTGGAATCTCCCTGCCTAAGAGGTTGAGAGTATTATTTATTTGTTTATTTCATATGTATTCAGGGGTGAACTCCCTGAAGCAACATCAACAGCGACAAAACACGTTTACACTTCCCTCTAGTGGTGTCTCTCCATGCAGGACCAGGTCTGACTTGTCCACATTTAGAGGTATCTGTCTCTGAGATTTCTGCCTCCATCCAAACACAATGGGCGTGAATGAAATTTCATTTCATTTGAAAAGTTTAATGGCACCATCTCTTTTGATAACTTCTCACTGGATAAGACACTGGCAACAGTTAGAGGGACTATTTCTTTGGGAGAAAGTAGCTAAAGGGTTTCCAGATCAAGCCCAGCCAGAACCAGTCTGCCAGTATTATTGCTTACTGAAAGCACCAGATTTACATACAACAAGATTTATTAATTAGATTATAAAACCAAATGAATCGTGTTAATAGTTTCAACTAAAATATACATTTTTTCAAAAAAAAAGCCCGATAGAAAAAAATAATTTCACAGAGCTCTGATCAAATAATATCATCATGTCAACATCACATCAACATTATGTCAACATCATGTCAACATCACGTCAACATTGTGTCAACATCATGTCAACATTATGTCAACATCATGTCAACATTGTGTCAACATCAGGTCAGCAGCATCTGACTCATCAGTGTGGGCAGCAGCTTCTTTCCTGTTACTACATGTGAATGTACGTGTAAGTCAGCAGTTGCATGTGTTTTAGGCTGTAGCCCTGACAATACCAACATGCATACAATTTCACAGTTAGCTCATCCTGTAAATTTGTGCATCTAAAAAGTGTTTTGATGATGCGAAACCGCACAGTGTGTGAGTCATTGTGTGCAATTTAAGGATCAGAAGGCAGTTAGCAAAGAAACAAAATAAGCAACAGGAATTGTTAATTTTCCTGTATGAGAGAGAGAGTTAACCATCAGGTCAAAATTTTAATTTGTCCGATACTTTGGCTGCTGAACAAATACCTGAAAATGACACAGCCGCAGCTGTAAGTCAGATGGTGAACACGATAAACATACATGATGTCATCACAGGGAAGGAGGAAGTGCTCACATCATTTACTAAACTAACGTAGTATCACCTCACTATAGAAAAACACATTCATACAAATTTTAGTAAAAGTACAGAAGTATTATCAATAAAATGTACTTTAAGTACCAAAAGTAAAAGTACTCTTGTTCAGAATGTATTATTCATGCAAAACTGTAGTTGGTTTAGTTATAACTAATTTCAAACTACTTTTGTTAAGTAGTATGTCTGTATAATGATGCATTATATTTTATAAACTGAACATATGGCTTTATGTAGAATCTTACTCTCTAAAGCTGCAAAATAAATATAGCACAGTAAAAATGCTACAATATTTCCCTGTAAAATGTGGTGCAGCTGAAGTAGAAAGTAGCATAAACTCAAGTAAAGCACCTCAACATTGCAGTTAATCACATAGATAAGCCTCACTATTCTCAGGTATTATCTCTTGTTGTGCTTAACTATGATGATGTGTGCAGCTTGTAGCTGAAACAGCTCTGTAAGTTTGGTGGCATCCTGCAACTTCTGTATCCTGTTGTGTCCATGTGTTTCCTGCCAGTGACATTTCAGAGTTTCAGACACTTCGGCTTGTTCGGAGCTCTATTTCTGTCATCCTGCTGCTTTGAAAACTCACATAAAAAGGGACGACTGAGTGCATGCACCATTGTCTACATCTGTTCTTTCAAAGAAATGATCTGTATCTGCATCTTTACGTAATGTACATAACATTAGTTTTAAGCAGGATGTGGGCAGGGCTAACTGAAAGTTGTTGATTTAAGCCTGAACTTGATTTGAGTTTATCAGAAGTTGCTATAATTATCAGACAGAGTTAACAGAACAACCCCACTGCTGATCACTATATTTACAGAACAAGTGTTTTTTTGCTACATTTATTGTTTAATAGAAAACATACACATTTCTCTGATGATACTCTTGTAAAAAGTACATTATCTGGACTGGGTACTTGTTTCAGATGAGTATTTTCTCAACCTTAGAATGTGAGAGTTTGGTTAAAGTTTTCAAAGGAAAGGGATAGGGTTAGGGTTTTTCTTACAGTCATCTAATCCCATGTGCAGACTCAAACCAACAATGAAGTGATTCTCACAGAGTGTCACGGAGTCCATGGTCATACTTTTTATTGTGCTCACAAAAGCGCCAAATGTGGATTAATCCACAGCTGAAAATAGTCCCCAACTAATGAACTGTTTTGGCCTGTTTAAGCAAGGTTTGATTAAAATTACAGCGTCCAGCTGTTTTAGGAATTTACTGAGCCTTTTTAAAAAATGAATCACAGGCACACACAGAAGGTAAAGAAGTCAGAAAGTACTGAAAGGTGGACCAAGATGGCTTAGGTTCTTTTTTTTTTTCGTCAACAGAAACAAGACAGCAAACCCTCAAAACAGGAAATAATACGAGGGGAAAAAAAAACAAAACAAAAAAAAAAAAACATTATCTAGGTAGCAAGGCAAAAACATACCTATATTCACACAAAGCAAAACAAAAAAGAGAAACAAAACCAAAAAGTCCACAGTGGTTATCCAAAAGACATTCAAAACATCTTATTCAGAGTCAAAATGCATAGTTAGTTGTTCTACATGGGAAATAAATGGACGCCATGTCAAATCAAACTTGGTCACTGATCCATTCAGTGTATATCTCATTTTTTCAATTTTAAAAAAAAACATAACATCACATATCCATCTGCCAAAAGAAGGGGGACGGTCATTTTTCCAATTTAAAAGAATAAGCCAACGTGCCAGAAGGGAGGAGTAGGCCATACAGTTCAATTGTGGCTTCCTGAGTGAAATATTGATTATTGATACACCAAAGAGTCCAATGAAAGGGCATGGGTGAATGGTAGCTCCAGAAACTGCTGAATAAACTTAAAAAATTGAAGACCAAAATGCCGTTAGGCTAGGACATGACCAAAACGTGTGGTAGAGAGTGGCAGGTGCTTGTTTACACCTATCACAAATAGGATTAACATCAGGAAAGATTTTTGACAGTTTAACCTTAGACATATGGAGCCTATGTACAATCTTAAATTGAATAAGCCTATGCCTTGCACAGACGGAGGAAGATTGAATTCTTTGAAGTATGTCAGACCATTGTTCTTCAGTTATATTTGTATCCATATCTTTTTCCCAGTGATCTTTTATCATCGATAATGAGGGGCCCTCCATTTCAAATATTGTAGTGTACAGCCGTGATACTGTTCCTGTTGCCACAGGCGGAGATTCAAGAATAAAATCAAGTGGTGAGTTTGGTGGTATTGAAGGAAACTGAATAAAATGATTCTTTATGAAATGCCTGACTTGTAAATATCTGAAAAAATGATGTGCAGGTAAAGAGAATTCTTCTCTGACCTGATCAAAAGACATGAAAATGCCATCCCTGTATAACATCTTAATATTAAAAACCCCATTCATGATTTGGATGTGAGTTTTATAAGGAGTTTAGTGGTATTCTTTTAGACCCTCTGTTGTCTATGCTCAATCATTCATTTGAAAATGGGATCCTACCTCAATCCCTTAGGGAGGCCAACATTTCTCTCATCCTTAAAAAAGGAAAATGCCCGGATAGCTGTGCCTCATATAGGCCGATAGCCCTACTTAACTCTGACCAAAAACTGCTTTCAAAAATTTTGGCCACACGTCTAGAGAAGGTTCTGCCCCATATTGTCAAGGAGGACCAAACTGGTTTTGTTAAGGGCCGGAACTCCTGTGATAATGTGAGGAGGCTCCTTAACATCATTCAACTAACCCAGAGCTGCAAGGACCCGGCCCTCGTGTTGTCTCTCGACGCCGAGAAGGCATTCGACCGGGTCGAGTGGTCGTATTTGTTCTACGCTCTAAAAGAATTCGGCCTTGGTGACAATTTTGTGAATTGGTTTAGGGTTCTGTATAATACTCCGACGGCGGCAGTGCTGACTAATGGGCTGAGATCCGGCAACTTTCCCCTCCACCGTGGGAATAGGCAGGGCGACCCCCTCAGCCCCCTGCTCTTTGATATTGCTATTGAGCCACTGGCCCAAGCAGTTAGGCAAAACACCTTAATTTCTGGTATCTTCGTTGGTGAAAGGGAACACAAAATTACTTTATACGCAGACGACATTTTGATACATCTATTGCAACCCCAGACTTCTGTTCCCTGCTTGATTAAGGTCATTTCATCATTCAGCGTCTTTTCGGGATATAAAATTAACTTTGCAAAATCCGAGGCTATGCCCCTGGGGTCGTTAACATGTGTTCCAGATATGGCTGAGCCCTTCCCGTTCCGCTGGTCTCCCACCAGTTTTATTTACTTAGGAGTGTATGTAACACCCACTTTTGGTCAGATGTTTAAGTCCAACTTCCCCCCCCTCTTGGATGCTATAAGGGCAGATTTAGACCGCTGGGCCCCTCTCCCTCTTTCCTGGCTAGGTAGGGTTGCTCTCATAAAAATGAATGTCCTGCCTAGACTGCTATACCCATTGCAAATGATCCCTATCTTATTATCCAGCAAGGTTATTAAGGTGCTCGAAGGCTGGCTAAGCTCCTTCATTTGGAGCAAAAGGAAGCCCCGTCTCAAGATGACAAAACTTCAGATGGCAGGTCGTGATGGAGGGTTAGATGTACCAAACCTTAGATTTTACCAACTGGCATCACACCTGCGGGTGATTGCAAGCTGGCACAACTGTGATCCAGCCTCGATTTGGCATGACATTGAATCCTCTCAGTCGAGGTGCCCCTTGTTGAATCTATTGTTTATGAATAATCCTGAATCTGTTAAAAAACACTGCTCTAACCCTATTACTCTCAGTACCATCAGAGCCTGGAGATCCATTCGCTCTATAGAAGGCCGGGCTCAGTTATCTTCTTCTCTCACTCCTATTCTTGATAACCCGGACTTCCTGCCAGGCTGTAAGGACCAGGGCTTTAAAGTGTGGGGCACCCAAGGGCTGAAGAAAATAGGCGATATATTTAAAGGCCAGATTTTATTATCCTTTCAGCAGTTGCAACAGCAATTTGGTTTATTCAAGGTGACTTCTACAGATATTTACAAATTAGAGATTTCATAGTTAAAGACACCACCTTAATGACAAATAACACCACTTCATGTGTGGAGAAAGCTCTGTCTCTACAGATTAGTAAGAAATGTATTGCTGTCTTTTACAGAGCTCTGAACTCTAATTCTTCTCTTACCTCACAAACCACTAAGCAAGCTTGGGAGAAAGATCTAGGCGTTGCTATAGATGATGCTGACTGGCAGGAAATCTGGTGTCAGGCCATGAACATTTCTGTGTGTAACCGCACCAAATCCATACAGTTCAGAATTGTACACCGCACGCATATAACGCCTGCTATCAAGAACAAGATGGACGCTAATATTTCCCCGCTTTGCTGGAAATGCAATTCTGAGACTGGTAATTATATTCATTGCCTCTGGTCATGTGTGAAGCTACAAAGGTATTGGTCTAGTATTGTGAATGAACTGACTGCCATCTTTGGTGTCCCAATACGGATGGACCCTATGTGTCTGATACTTGGTCTCCCGGATGGTCGGATCACTGACAGTAAACACAGGAGACTTTTCAATATTCTGACTTTTGCTGCTAGAAAGAATATCCTACTTTTCTGGATCAAGAATGTTGCTCCAACGAAAAAATCATGGCACAACATTGTGATGGACTGTATTCCTAGTGAATACATCACGTGCATGCTTCACTCCAAAATAGATGCTTTCTATAAGGTCTGGGACCCTTACTTGCAGCATATTGGGCCCACGCTGTCATCCTCCTTGCTTCGTGGTTTTCCCAGATCAGCCTAGCCTGTCTTTGTGACTTTGTTCTGAGTGTTCACTATCTAACAAGCACCTTGTAGCCTTGCTATGTTTGTATGTTTTGTATTGATTATCATCTGGATGTTGCTTGTCTTGCTGCAGGAGATTCATCAATTTTTATTTTCATAATTATTTTCTATTTACTGTACCCACATGCCCACACTCTGCTGCTTGTTTGTTTGTTTTTTTTCCTTTTCTGTCGTGTCTGAGCAGTTCTGTGTGTTTCGTGTTTTGAGAAAATGTAATAAAAATATTTTTCAAAAAAAAAAAAAAAAAAACCCCATTCATCTGCCATAGATTGAATGCATTATCTAGAAGAGAGGCCGGAAACAAGTGGTTGGCTGTGACAGGGGAATAAATTGACATGGAGGCTAGCCTATAATGTTTTCGGAACTGTGACCAGATTTTAAGGGAATGGCGTACTACTGGATTTTGACAGGCCTGAGGTGAAAGTAGGGGAATAGAGGAGCACAAAAGAGCTGAGAGTGAGACAGGACGGCAGGAGCTAGATTCAATTTGTAACCAGCCTGGAAGGTCTTGGGATGATGTGTCCTATCGCCAACATAATAAACTTTTTATGTTGGCAGCCCAATAATAAATTTGAAAATTTGGTAAGGTCTTTGCAAGAACAATTTCCTGATCCTAGGCGCCTTATTGTTCCAGATAAAAGATGAAATAAGACTATCAAGCTTTGTAAAGAATGTTTTTGTAAGGAAATAGGGGATACACTGAAATAAAAACAGGAACCAGGGAAGGATATTTATTTTAATTATGCTGATTCGCCCGGCTAAAGATAAAGGCAGTGTAGACCAGCGGGTGAGATCCTGCCGGGTACTCTCAACAAGCGGAGTGAAGTTAGCCTTAAAAAGTTGGGAGTGAAACTTTGTAATGCACACACCAAGATAATTAAACTTATAACTTGTCACTTTGAAAGGTAGAGAGTGGGAGCTGACAAGCAACCTTAGTGATGGGCAAGAGCTCACTCTTGTCAAGATTCAGTTTATACCCTGAAAAACTACCAAAAACTTTAAGGATATTAAGAACAGTGTTGGGCAAGTTACTCTAAAAAAGTAACTAGTTACAGTTACTAGTTACTTCTCCCAGAAAGTAACTAAAGTACTTACTGAGTTACAAATTATTAAAGTAACTAGTTACTTTGGAAAGTAACTATTGCGTTACTTTCAAGTAATTTTTTAAATGCTCAAATGTGTCAAAGAATTTGGACCCCACCTCCACCCCTCTTTGACGGAACTTAAAATACATGTGCGTGTTCAATTATTTATGATAAATCTGAATATTATAATGAAATGGACACTTCATACAATACATAACAGAAATCCACAGTACACAAATCTAAACTATTTTAACGTTGCTGTGGGAAAGTGAGACTAGCATCCAATAAAATGTCATGGATTATTGTAGATATTATAATTACTATGTTTATAGAGTGGATCGATAAAAATAACACAATAGATGTTTTGGAACTTTTGATATTTATTGCACATCAACAGGCCACAACTAAGCAAAATTAAATTATGCTTGTTAAGCAATGTACCAAGAAATAAATAATATATTCACTCTTTGTAGTTGGAAGAAGCAGTACTTTTGGACTATTCACGCTCGCCATTCCTGTTTCTCGTTGACTCACGTGAATGTCCTGTGTCGTCTTTGTGTGTCTGATCAGACTAGTCACTAGGCTACGCAGGCTTTCGAATTTGTGTAAGCAAAGCAACACCCGCCCAACTCCACCTCTGATTGGCTTACCATGGAATTTTACTCAACCTCAGCCAATCGTCATCATTTATGCGATGTCTCGTGCCCCCGCCCTCACCAAGGATTAAGGCCGCTCGGCTCAGAGATCTAGTTGGTCTGATGGAAAACAGCTGCCTTCAATCAGAGTAACGCGCCGCATTTTTTGGCAGTAACGATAACGGCGTTATAATGATGGGAAGAGTAATCAGATAGATTACTCGTTACTGAAAAAAGTAACGCCGTTACTAACGCTGTTACTTATAACGCCGTTATTCCCATCACTGATTAAGAATATGTGGAATAGATGTGAAAGGATCTGATACATACAAGAGCACATCGTCCGCATATAAAGAGATTTTATGTGCCTGGTTGTCTCTGAAGATCCCTTTGATATCAGTACACTGTCTCATAGTAACAGCTAAGGGCTCCATCACCAAGGCAAAAAGCAATGGGGACAGGGGGCAGCCCTGTCTAGTCCCACGTTGGAGAGGAAAATATGGTGAATAAGTGTCATTGGTTCTGACAGAAGCCAAAGGGGAAGTATACAACAATTGGCCAGAAGTGCCTCTGGACGCTGAGAGGAAGATGATGTGTAAAGTATATTGAATACACGTCTGATGTTGAAAAATAAATGTCTGTTTTTTATAAACCCAGTCTGATCCGATGAAATAAGAGTGGGCAAGACAGATTCGAGACGAAGAGCTAGCACCTTAGCCAGTATCTTCACATCAACATTAAGAAGACTAATTGGGCTGCTTAGGTTCTTTTTACTAGATTTGTTGACAGTAAGAATAATCTTGAATACTGTCAGTCTAATCCTTTTAAACTACTGATATGTAATATATTTGGGCTGAGTGGTTGTAAACATGACGAGTAAACTGATCTTGATTGGAGGAGTGTACCTTTAAAATCCTTTGACTGTTGCAGAAATGTTGCAAACTTAAAATATGTGTGACCAAAATATAACATATGTATATATATATATATATATATATATATATATATATATATATATATATATATATATATATATATATATATATGTGTGTGTGTGTGTGTGTGTGTGTGTGTGTGTGTGTGTGCGTGTGTGTGCGCGTGTGTGTGTGTGGGTGTGTGGGTGTGTGTATGTGTCACAAACGGAATAATGCAATGTAGCAGTCATTTCCCGTCCCTAGCCCTGCAGACACTCTTCATGTTCCTGTGTGTTTGGTCTTTCACACATTGCCTGTTTTCACACTGACGCTGTGATTCAGATCAGCTTTCAGGCAGCTCGGCCTGTTGGACAAGACTGCAGCTGAAAGATGATCCAGTGATCCCTTCACTTAATACTTTCAAAAGGGTGTGATTCACACACACACACACACACACACACACACACACACACAACACAACGCTAATTATGGGTGGGAAGTTCAGAGGCCAATAATGTCAGTAATCAGCTCACATACATAGAAACTGACAACGTTTTATTTGCTTTTGTGATTTCTCACTGTGAAGGACAGTATGAGCATAAACCTAGATGTCTGCTGCAGAGATTATGAATATGGCCTGCAGACTCAAGTCAGGTAACACAATAGGAAGTGTGTCAAGCCATTTTTGGCCTGTTGTCATTACTGTTTTACTTAACCGTGTTCATCCTTTCAACTTGGCGTGGCCTCTGAGGGTGCAAGTCTTTATCTTTATGAATGTTTCTGACTATTGTTGTCATTCATTCATAAATAGCACATATAGCAGGCCTAATCATCAAACTCAAATAAACTGTTTATTAGACATTAATGAAAGAACCTAAACATTAATTGTCATGTCATTGTTAGTTACCTAACTATTAACTTAAGTTTAATTAACCACCAATTTACCATTTTTTAATGATGGTTATTATAAAGTGTTACAGTTTTGAAGCATTGCAGTACACCCACGCTGCTGTGGGTACTTTGCAGAGAGTCATAAGAAATCAGAACATGACATCGACACAAATCCAACAAACACATCCAACACAATTAGCATTAGCTCACTTCATCCATTAGCTGATTTGGACATGCTGTAGCTTGAAGTGGCATCACTGAAAACAAAAGTGATGACCTCAGCATGGGTTACAAGTATCCCAACGTGCTCAAACAGGCTCCTCTGCACACTTTGTCTGTGATTGTCCAGATGGAGCTCAGATGGAGGTGACCAAACATGCAGTGAATAAAAAATTTGTTATATTTTGTTATATCTAAATATAACAAAGAAAAACTGATTTTCATCTGGCTGTAGAACAGCACTAACACTACATGAAAATGTAGTGCCAAAAACAGATGTGTAACAAAATTCTTAGTGCCTAAAAGAGTACTTTTAGTACTTAGTAGTTTAGCCCCAAGTGAACAGGGAACAATGTGACCGTCTGACTTTTCTGATAAAGTAATGACATTACTGATATTAAAGCTTAAAGTTATGTAGAGTTAAGAGTGTGGCTGCTTGACAGGTGGGTGCCAATACAGATTTTTGATATTGAGATAGATTCAGATATTTTTTTTTTTTTAAAGATTATTTTTGGCCTTTTCAAGCTTTATTCTGATAGAGACAGCTGAAGAGTGACAGGAAATGTGGGGAGAGGGAGAGATGGGGAATGACGTGCAGGAAAGAGCCACAGGCCGGACTCGAACCCTGGGCTCCCGCAGCAAAGACTGAGCCTTCGCACATGGGGCGGCTGCTCTACCAACTGAGCTAAACACCACCCCGATAGATTCAGATATTTGAGCACCCAGGCATCATTCGGCCCGCCTCAAGTCAACCAATGATCCACATCTTTGCTGATTTTTAGATTAGCTGGGAGGTGAAAGAGACAGGATAGCCAACATGGCGGCAGCCAGTGCCACAGATTTTGAGCTTCAAATCGGCGCTACAGGAAGCTGTGGGTGACGATACTCATGCACTGTCCATTCTTTATACTGTCATTGGTCAGCAGTCAATGGATGGAACAAATGCGATATTCGATGCCTGCAGGGGAGCCTGCACAGATACACACTCTATATTTTGTTCAGGATATTGCACAAGTACAAGAAGTGAAAGCACGAATGAGGAAATGTCCTCATCTGGAAATTCTAAAGCTTTCTCCCATGTATATGTAGTATGCAGTAAAGTCAGTATGTGATCCATGCACCATGGTGGAGCAGTGTTAGCACCTCACAGCAAGAAGGTTCCTGGTCCAGGTACTCCTCCTACTGCGGCTTCCTCCCACAGTCCAAAGACATGCACTTAACAGGTTCATTGGTGACTCAAAGTTCGCCGAAGGTGTAAACTAGAGTGTGAAGGTTGTGAGTGGTTGACTTCTCCAGTGTGTACACCGTATCTCGCCCATTGGCTCCAGACAACCGCAACCCTGATGAGGACAAGTGGTTACAGAAAATGGATAGATGGTTTTTATTAACTGGTAAATCAGAAAATAATTCTTTATTATATGCACTGGACCTAATCTGTATCAGACAGTAAAAAATGGTGTGAAGGTTGTATGTAAACCTTTTTCCTTTCACCTCAATGGGTTCATGCAGCTGATGACCTGTCAGACTGTATGATGAGGAGGAAAGTCTTTCATTTTTTACTCTGGTCTGGTCTAGCTACACTGAACTAAAAGTGGGACGTCTTCCATCTAGCAGTGTGACTAAAGAATGCAGTTTCTGTTGTTTTGAACCTTTACAGGGTCACAGTGCAGGTTGTACTGGTAAAAACATTTGTTGATAAGAGGAAAGCATTGAATTACAAAGATAAACCTGCTTGCAGCTGTCACTTCACTTGTCCCCACAATGATACTCACATTGGTCATGTGGTTGTGCCGGCTCGCTCTGGTCTTGGTGTTGGCTTTGTTCTGCACACACTGACACACATCATCACATTTTAGTAATATATCACTCAAAGTCTTTTCACATGTTTTCAGCAACTATTTTACAACATATTTAATGTATTTTGAAAGAAAACATGGAATTGCCTTTACACAGACTTTAAGCTGATTAAGTCTGTGGTATATGATGGCATACATTTGCCACATCATCATATTATGTATTCGTTATGTATTGACGCTGTGCAGTCACCGCATATCACTGTTTGCTAACTTGTTAGCAAATAATTACCTACCTCATTTGGAGTTTCCACTCTCATATCAATATATGGTTCCTAGGCTGCTAGATGCTCCTCCACACTCACCATCTGCTTCACACCAGGGTCAGTCTTCTGTTGCTGGAGAGGTGATGTGGGTGAGTGGTCTATGAACACGATGAGCTTAAAAGAGAAAAAGGCTAAAAACTCAGTATATTGGGTGAAATTCATGTCTGACAATGCAATACAATTTGCATACTTTTATACTTACACTTGCCATCTTGAGTACATTAGTGTGTTCACACAGTCAGTTTTGGCAAAATGCAGTGTACGGTGAGTACCTGGATGGTGCTCCAGGGCACTTCCTGTCCTCAGTGGTCGCCATTTTGGCTTGATAAGGAAAGGAAAGAGACCACCGGTGCTGTGAAAATGGAGGCTGAGGAAGCTGATGGAGCTACTGAATACTGTAATATGCAAATGTATTATGTAATGTAATATGTTTAATATTCATATTTTGGCAATCAAAGGTTGGCGCTAATGCACCGTCCAGTTGCATTTTGGTGAAAAAGCAATAAAATGTTGCAAAGGTTATTTGCACAATGGCTTTGCTCCAACTAACTGAGACAACACTACCCTGCTGATATTAGCACTCTACGCCAGGAAGTACATAAAACACACAGTACATAGAGGCTTACTAACAGAAGTATCTGAATTGAGACAAAGCAACACACAGAGAGATGACTGTAACAGACTGGTGGACAGGCTAAATCCTTAAAATGAAGCTGAAATAAAGAATTGAAGCCATCAGTGAAATGAACTGGTTTTAATCCTTTGTGATGCTGTGAATTGCAGAGAAACATGTTCCACAGTTCCACCCAGTAATAAATAAACAGCTGATCTTTAAAAATGAAAATTTTTGCTTCTAACACAGTTTGTCTCAGCTGCAGATTCACATGATTCATGCACGGCCCCACTCTGTTTCTGAAAGCCAGGTTCTCCCTCCCACTCACAACACCTCATCATTTTTCTGCTCCTGCTGCAGGCTCTCTCTCTCTCCCCACATCATTCCTTATATACATCGTTCGTCCTTTTTAGGGCCAATGCTGTTCTTTTGGATAGATTCACACCTAAACGTTGGCACAGATTGGTGTAGAGGATCACGTTATTCTTGAGCCTCTCACAGTACAACAGCACTGTAAATCAATAATCATGTATTATTAAGACTGTCAGCAGGCGTGCAGTAAGGAGCAGATGGTGGGAGTTGTGGTTGTGTCAGGATAGTAAAATAAGTGAACACACATGCACACACTGTAATGCTAGTCTTTGACTGCTCTGTTCAGCTATTTTTATGATCCATATTATCTCATACAATCATAACACAAGGCATGCTAATAAAATCCTTTGCTGTTTGCAATTATAATATCTGCCGCAAGTATTCCAGTTCTTTTTCTTTTTTATTGCTTTTTATGTGGAAGTTCAGCGATGCAAACATTAAATTGAAATTGTAAAAAATAATAAATGAACAAATAAATTTAAATGTCTTTTTTATTACAGCGAATCACTACTGTCAAAATGAAAATCAAAAGCTCGACTGACAAATCATGTCCAGTGTGTACTGACAACTCTAACACTGCCATCATTATAACAAAATGAAATGTGACATTTGCATCAAGTGAACGTGGAAACTCAGCATCTTGAGTTGAATTTAAACATAATACAAGATGTTTTTAACTGGTTATGAAACAGTCTGAATTTATCACTGATGCTTCTATATGATAAGACCATCAGCGACAAGACTGGCTATTTATTATTATTCCTAATGCCTGCCATCAGTCACATTTGGTTGGATTCCCCCCAAAATCAGATGAAACAAGGCGATGGAAACGACCGCTTTAAGTCCAAGTGAAACCACATGAAGGTCCAATTCCAATCTGGCCCTTACAGCCCCTCCCCTTACCCGCTCTCACTCTGCCACATTAAGTGTCATTCCGAACCAATTCGCCTCAAGTGGAAGTGAGTTATAATATACAGCCCTCCAATGCCGAGTCTGCATCGATGCAGGCTGACAAACCTCACTCCTCTCACTCCTCTCACTCCTCTCACTCAACACCTCCACACTTACAAATGTGAGTTCTGTGTGGTTATTTCCAAAGGAGCAGCAACAGTCAGTTTAACCTCAATCAGACATTTGACTGTCAATTTTTGTACACACATGATGGAATTAGAGGTTCCATCACTACAGAGTCCTCTCTATATTTTGGGTAACAGGTTTATCATTAAAGAACCGCCAAAATCTGAGAGAAAAGGAATACAAGGTTAATGATTTATTGTTAATGGATGTAAATACTGCTGTTTAGAAAGATGCTGATTAGACACCATGCTGACAAATGTTTTTGCTTCCATCAGAGAAAGGCGATGGTGTCCCAAAGATTGTTGGTGTGTTTATACCCAAGAGACTGTCCACAGGCTAAGTCATGATTTCAGCTCCGATCAGATGTACTGAGAATGGAAATAATGGCAATATTTTCTTCCAGGCTTGTCTGTTGTCGAAGATTTGATTGGCTGAAACACACCAATCCACTGCTATGGTTGTTGCTGCAAGAACGCCATGTCTGCCTGGTCTAATGGAATGTGAGCTGAATTTAGACTGCCTCGCCTGGAGGTGCAGTCAAACAGGAGCAGTGCATTAATTCAAGTCCACCACTTAAACCTGAACATGTTTTAATGAAACGATCTTCAGGCCTGTATATTGCTGAAAATGTCTCCAGTCATCCACTCGGACCAACAGTTATTAGTAATGGTAAACTTTATTGAGTTACCCTCTGAGGTTTGATGAACTATGATTTTTTTTTTTTTTTTACTGTAACTCTACTGCAGCCTAATGAGGAGACACCCACCGTCCATGGAAACAAATAAGAAGGATCAGTTAAGGACCAACAGGAGGACTGGTGAGAGAAAGTAAAGCCTGTTATACAACTGTTGTTTTAAGATTTTAAAGAAATGTGGTTGGAGTTAGAATTAACACTGAACATGCTAAAACCAACGTTAGTTCATATTTTGTGCAGGAATGAAGAAACAAACGCTGCCCAACTGTTTACAGTCTTAATAAAGTATACAATATCATAAAATAGATTATCATCACTGTAATATTCTAACAAAATACAACTTCCTCAATTTTGTTCACTTATTTGTTCTCTGACGTATGTCTGATATTTAAAACGATTCATAATCTCACTCCCTCTCCTCTTAGAGGATGCCTGGACGGTTCCAGCAGTGGTAGTGCCGGTAGGACTGCTAGAGTCAGTCTGCTTTCTCAGTTAAAGGAATGGGAAAGTGAAATTTCATCTCCACAAACAGACACTCAGGAAGCTTTGCAGTGTTTAAAACCAGCCTCAAACTCTGAAGTCAGCACAAAAGTGTCACCACCAGTGACTTCTTGTATTTATCAGACTGATTCTATTCATCATCTCACAGTGATGGGTTGTACTGTACTGTGCTGTTTTATGTGGTGCGTTTAAAAGACCAGTGTGTAAGATTTAGTGGTAACCTAGGAGTGTAGTTTCTGATTGCAACACCTGCGCCTCACCCCGTCCTACCTATCACGAAGGAGAAACACCCACCGTATACAGCCAGCGTTAAGTTTGTTTATTCCGGGCTGCCGCAGAAACATAGCGGTTCAACATGGTGGACTGCGTGGAAGAGAATCCCTGACATCTGTAGATGCAGAAGAGTCATTCAAAGCTAAGAGAAACACAAAGATTCTTACTACCAGGTAATTATACACTAGTGAAAACATAGATATGAAGATTATATTCAATTTCTGCCATATTCTGAAAATAAAGCCCCCTAAATGACACTGGACCTTTAATGTGTGGTTGTTTTTTGTCTACCTGTTCAGGGACAACAGATACGTGTTAGCTGTTAGCAAACTCTGGAGCAGTTACTTTTAATAGTGAGCTGTAAAAAGAAACAAACACAATAAATAATAATAAACAGTCCTCTGAATGCATCTCAAATTAGTAACTCCAAAAGAAGAGCTAGTTTATGAAAGGAAATAAACTAAATGTGACAGCTAGCCGACAGTGTGAATCTGAGGGCTCACTCCTCCCTGCATGACATTCAGCTGCAGGCGCTCGCACACTCCAATCCCTACAGTCAAACTGTCGCTGTGTGATGAAGATCAGTTCTTTTTTTCTCCAGCTCAGGCTGCAGTGAGGCTCACCATGTCTACGTTTTTATGAAATCTCTGGCTGTGAAAAGCCTCTCTGAGTGATGGATAAGCGGTTGCCATAGCAACACATCCTATCTCTTGGCAGAATAGTGGGATGCCCTCTCACCCAAACCTGCCTCCTCACCTAAGTAATGTTCCAGAAATACACACACACACACACATACTCTCAGTGTATTGTTACATAACATTCATAATGTGTACAGTACACAGCACAGATGGAAGTTTGAATTATTAGTTTTTATTTGATGTCAGACTGCATTGGCACACGATCATTAATCACATTGTGATGATCACTGTTTGGTCGGGTTAGACTCTGAGCTTCAGGCCACTAGCCCACAGTTTTCCTGACGGGAGGTGATGTCAACAGCGGACATGACATTGTTTCAGTTTGTCCTCATCTGCTCCATGCGTCAGCCAACAGGCTGAGAGACGCTAGCATAAGGCTGAGTTCTTCCTGCAGCGTCACGCGTTTTAGAACATCTTACACAATCCACAACGTCTTCTTTATCAGGATATCCTCAAAAATGACGACGTGTGGAAGGAAATCAGGGAGTAAGCTGTCCTGCAGCTACACAGAATCGCCACTCTGTTCATTGCTACATGTAAAGAAGCGACAGGTGCAGGCTGGAATTCCTCTGCCTGTAAAGTTCTTCACATTTTAAAAAAATCTGCATCAAATAAATGAAATACACAGACAGGAATCAAAGTGTACGGTACATGATTACACTGTGAACATCAATTGGCCCAGTCCTCTTCTTTTTTCTGAGCGGACGTCAGATCAGACCGTGCTGAAAGTGAATCGAGTCACATGACGGTAGTCCTCACCAGGACGCAGAAGACAGTCAGGGAATGAAGCCTGAACACACACACACACACACACACACACACACACAGAGTAAATATGAAGAATATTAGTTGACTCAGTCAACCACAAACAGCCCCCAAAATCACTGTCATTCTCTTCATCTATGCTCACATAGATCACATGATTTTAATGATTTCGTAATTATGGAAGAGAACCCAACAGTAGTCGGTTCACTCCACACAACAACTTTGTAGAAGTGACTCTATCTGTCATCCTCATACCTGGTTGACAGCATCAGGCCAATTCTGCGTCTCCAGACAGAAGGAGCTGTGCTTCCCATACCTAGCCCCGCCCTTTCCTGTCATAGAGCCGTCCAGGAAGTTGGCCGTGTAAAACTGGACTCCTGGTTGGCTAGTGGAAACCTCCAGGACACGCCCACTGGCTGGGTGACACACTCTTGGGTGGAGAAAGACGTTTTCCTGTCAGATTATATTAGGCAATGGTATGTGTGTAGTGTGTGTGACTGTGTGTAACTGTGTGTAGTGTGTTTGTGAGAAAGTGACAAACCTGGCAGTGTGTCTCTCTGTCCAGGCGTCTCCGGGTGATGACAGACAGAAGTTGTGGTCAAACCCTGGACCTGGAACTTCCTTCAGACGAGGCCCAATCAGAACAGGCTTCCTGAGGTCAAATGGCGTGCCTTCCACTCCTCTGATCTCTCCTTTGGAGAGATTATCTTATTGATCAGTGATTGTATATCACTAACAAATGTATTTACATCTGTAGTTCCCTCATAAAACAAAAGGATGCTGTACTGTGATGCTGAATCAGATCAAATGAACGATTCAAAGCAAACTGAGATTAAAACAATAAGTTCCACCGTGTCATCGTCCACAGCATGAGTAGCACCAAGTGTTACTGTGCAGACTGTCACTCAGGTGCACACCTGGATGTAGAAAAACACCACTGGGCACTCCTTTGACAGATTTAAAATGTATTCTGTGCACGTTTTGAACAACAAAATTAACAAAAATATATGATGATGATGATGACAGCTCTGCTGTGTATTCACCATTCAACATAAACGGTCATGGAGCAGAGGCAGTCAGAGGTGAGTGGAGGAGGTTTTCTTACTGTACCTCCACTCTCTGTGGGCAGCTTATGTCATCATTTCACAAAAGCTCCATTTTTATCTGAACACACTAAAGCACCGAGCCAGCAGCTCCAGATTTACAGCCCTTCAGAGAAGCTCCAGCCTCAAACTCTCCTCCTGTTGGGGGTTTAGCAGACAGAAAGCACACAGGCTGGGTAAATAGGCAGGACCAACCTGTCAAGACTTGAGTGCAGCCCTCTACTTTTAACTCTGTATGACACAGAACCAACTCCATATTTTTAAGTCCTGCCAGCCCTTCAGGTGGATTTCCATTCTAACACAGATTTCGTGATATAAATAAACAGTCATTAGCTCCTCCGTCTCCAAGGGAAACCATAGCTAATTGCAGAGTAATGAGTGTTTGTCTGACAGAGCATGAAGGAACACACTCCCACACAGGAGTACAAGCGCTCATGCTGCCGTACTCCAACATTACCAGCGGCATGATGGTAAACATATACAATAATTAAAGTTCAAAACAGAGCAGCACACAGGAAGCAGAGTTTTGAAGAAAAAGAGGATTCTCACGAGGAGCTTGTTGAAGGAAAACAGTAACGATGGAGAGGAAACATGAATCACTATTAGCCAGCTGTGTGTGCCACAAAAGAAGTTAAGCGAAGCTAAGTGAAAGTATAAGCTAGTGACCAGCTGAGCTCCATACAACCATAATAATTAAGTTCTCTCAACCAACACAAATTAAATCTTACATGTTCGAAAAGGAGGAGGAAATATACATTTAAACATGTGTACACACACATATATATATAAATATATATAAATATATATATATATATATATATATATATATATATATATATATATATATATATATATATACACACACACACACACACACACACACACACATATATATATATATATATATATATATATATATATATATATATATATTTATATATATATATATATACACACACATATGTGTGCACACACACACATAAACTTATACAAATATGGTCCAAGTGTGTAGGAGAAGCTACGGTGGCCTTCATGTGCCAAAAGAGGTCATCATTAGAAACACATGGGAGGCCTGGTGAGGCTATTGAGGTTCCTTTAGATACAAATACTGTATGTAGAAGTTGTAATCAGTTAGATATTCTGTAAAACTACAGCTCATAGTAAATGTCATTGTTACTTGTTCTGCATTGTGTTGGTGTATTTGTTGACTTTAGCTAGCTGTTCTGCATGCTAATAAAAGCTAAGATTAGCGACGTGAGGGTGAGAAGATAATCTGTTGCTTCTTCATGTTTCCACTTCTTTCATGTAAACATTGATGCTCTCTAAATAATAACACAACATAACTATGATCCTCCTTTTGTCATTTAGCTTCTCAAACTTTGAACAAAACACTTTACTGTTAGCCAGAACCAGCAAACACGTCTTCTCTTTCTGCTACGCGCTCTGTAGAGCCCTCTTACTGTTCTAGACTGTAACAAACATGGCGGCACAAGATGGCCGACTCCGTGTAAGAGGACCCGCTCCGTATGAAGATATAAAAGACTAATTCTAAGATATTTTAAAAAATGGCAATTCTTTTTTTAAGGTGATTATATATTACTGAAAACATAGTTATGAATGTTATATTCCATATCTGCAAATAGAACACCCTAAAATGTACACACTGAACCTTTAAATGAAACTTTCCCCTTAAATTAGAACAACCCTCCCTGTCGGAGAACTGTTTTATAAATGATTTCTTCCTTGATTCACAGTAACCAACAAGCACTGTGGACTTTATAACTTTATTATTGTCGGACATCATTAAAAGGACATCAGCTGAAAGGGACAGCATTCAGCATTAAGCAAGGACCAATAGTTCCTCCTACACTCAACAGATAGAACAGACCGAAGGACTCCACCTGTACACCTTAAAAGGACTACAACCAGAAAATATCACTATGTGAACATCTTTCAAACTACAAGAACCAAGAATCACGAATCATGGCTAGATTTTGAACTATATGAACGTTGTGAATGATCAATATTCACTCTCCCTTTTCTTAAACTGTCAGTTAAAAATCAGAATTACTTCACCATCATAGCAATGACTGGCGGCTGAGTCCAAATCAGTTCTCTACAATATGTCACTTTGGACTTGAAATTAACATTTTAACTTGAAACCAAGAAATAAGATTCAAGTTGATTCAAGATTGAAGAATTATCATTAAATTAAATTAAGAGCTGGTTGGTGGATCAGATACATAAACACCGCTGCTGCTTTCCTGCTTCATGTTTGGTGCTGAAGAGATCCAGCTACCTTCTGATAATATTAAGTGTTTGATTTTATCCACCAAAGCGACCGTCAATATACTCTTATTTCTATGCCACACATCACAGCCCCCATGTTAAAATGTAGCATAAACTAACTGATCATTTTATTCCAATCTGGGAGATCTTAGTGATTTACAGCTGTGGAGTAAGTACTCCACAGCATCATCAGATAATGTTAATTCTGCATAACTTTAAGTCTTAATATCATTATTAGGAGTCTTAATATTAAGTCTTAATTATTAAGTTAAGTCTTAATATATCTTAATATCATTTGAACAGGTGAGTTGTATAAAAATTCACCCTCAGTACAGTTGTCATGAACGGGGAAATTAGCTATAGAGACCAAAACTGTTTTTTGTACCAGGCTGTAAACATGTTTATTTCTGTTGTGTAAATAAAACACAAGAAAAGTGTAAAATATTTAAAGGTCACATATTTTACACTTTTCCTGTGTTTTATTTTAAGTTTGGATCAAGCGGCAACCTGCCGAGGCTGTGAAAGGAAGTGCCAAAAACAGTGTAGTGCAGTTCCTCAAATGTCCACTTGAGGCTGGCTTCAGAAGTGAGTCAGTCTCCATAAGTCCCCATGTTAAAATGTCCAACTTCACAGCAGAAATAAACATGTTTACAGCCTGGTACAAAAAACAGTTTTGGTCTCTATAGCTAATTTCCCCGTTCATGACAACTGTACTGAGGGGGAATTTTTATACAACTCACCTGTTTAAATGATATTAAGACTTAAAGTTATGCAACCTTCTTCCACAGCTGTAAATCACTAAGATCTCCCAGACTGAAGTTGTCAGTTAGTTTATGCTGGATTGACAAGCTGGGCATTTTAACATGGGGGCTTATGGAGACAGACACACTCATTTTTTTTCTCCTTTATTGTTTAGAATATGAAGTAAAATTTACATGGGTTGGCTGTTGCATTTTAATCTGTGATCGACATCCTTTTTGTAGTAGATTGTTTGTAATGTAACAAGAGCGAAAATAAAAAGAAGACAATCAAAGCCATGAGCCTTAACAATGTGAATCAACAAGTGTGTAAATGTGTAATTGTTAAAACTCTTAAATTCTTCTAACTTTCAAAAATGCAGTATAGAGGCTGAAAATTAATTGGGTGGAAAAAGGAGGACAGACAAGGCAGAAAACATAGACACCAGGTAGAAATACAGCCCAGTCTTCATCTGGGTTGTGGAGGGCAGTCAAGGACACGCAAAAGTTGAAATAAAGCTGAACAAGGTATGGGTGGGGATGAACGCATGCTATGTCAGCAGTTCTGATGAATGCTATGCTAGCACTTTTAGAACCCAGCCCAAAGAATTTGATTGGATACTAAGAACCGTGTGATCTTGATATTATTATTATATTGTAAGAAAATAAAAATGGGTGGTACCAAAGTTGCGATTATAAAAGATGATGTTTGAGCTAAGAAACTGTTTTCCATCATGAATGAAAGCCGGTTCTATTTTCTGTGAAGAGAATAAATCCTCTGCTGCACTCGACTCTGAAGCTCTCTGGTGACTATAAAAGCTCTGGTGAAATAAAAGGCTGAAAGACAGACGCCGAGCTGGGCTGACTGCTGTTGGACTAGTCAGTAATATTAGCTGGCTGCTATGTCTGCTGTTGTTGACCTTGTTGATGTTTGGCTGTTAGCAAAGTTGTCGACTCGCTAGTTTTTGATCATAAGTTATATAATCAGAACAAATACTCGAGTACAGCTGAACACATTTACCACAGTAATTACACTCTGAAACTAGAGACAACAAATCACAACAAAAATCAGTTTATACACAAAGCTGCTTTAAGATGAATCCACTCACTCACTTTCATTTTCTCCTTCACCTAATCATTTTTTTGAATTTATTTTCCCTTCTCAGTTTCTCCTGCACTCATTTATTAACAGAGTTTCACTCTGATTTGTTTTATTTATTTATTTAGAAAATCATTTATTTTCTCACAGAATCATCATCTACTAGTGCCAGTGATGAGGCAGCACCCCTGGGCCGGGCTGCGGTAGTGTCGATGGGGGTGCAGGACAGGGCAAGGGCAAACACAGAGCAATGGATGCAAAACACATTTAAAAAGACCTCTGCCAGAGCCCAGGACCAGCACAGTGCTGGTTATTACCCACACAGACATGCATCAACAACATGACGTGTGTGATGTAAATGTGTTACCTGTAGGAATGGATGTGTCATCCACAGGCAGGTAGGACTGAGCACTGATGGACACTTGATGGTCGTAGATATCTGATGCACCCTACACACACACACACACACACACACACACACACACACACACACACACACACACACACACACACACACACACACACACACACACACACACACCACCATCACTTGGAGATGATGAAATATCACAACAGAATGGATTGCCTGATTTCAGACTCAGTCAGATCTTTTTTAACTTTAAATAAGTGTCTGCCTGTCGGTAAAAGGCTGCTGTAGCTGGTGACTAGATCGCCTAAGAGTGGAGGCAGTAGTGTGATCAATGACGTAAGAGACGCAGAGCTCAGCCTCAGAGCAGCCATTTTAAAATGTCTATTTTAACTTAAAAAGGTCAGAGAGACTCTTCTGTTTATTGTTTGGATTTGTACACACAGACCATCAAACTCAATGCTGTCTAAAGCACTGCAGGTAGACAGATCTCAAGTCGTAGTGAAAACGATGTCACGATGTCAGATGGAGCGAGCCAAACACTGGCTTGAGTATAAAACTTTGCAGGATTGAGCAAGTTATTAAAAAAACTGTTTCCTCCTTTAGTTTCTCCTTTCTCCACCTTCAACCTCCTCCTTCATTCTGCATTAATAAGGCAGCTACACCTCATCCATCATCACCCTTAGACGGGGCAAGGCGGTCTTCTGAGCCCTGTCCTGACTCCAATACCAAAGTATGATCATCATCGCTGAATCAGGGAGACAGAACTTTCAGTAGGACAGCCACAAAACCAAGGAGCTGACTGTGGACCGACAGGAAGAAGCAGGAGAGGAACAACACCGCATCCTTAAGATCGACAGGACCACGGTGGAGAGGGTGCACCACTTTAGTCCACATCGTAGAGTCCTAACATGATAAACACGATGATCAAAGAGGCACATCAGCGACTTTATCTCCCCTGCCAGCTACAGCAAATGTTCTTACAGACACTCTGAACATTCTGCATGTGCACTGTGGAGAGTGTATCGACAGGAAACATCACACCTGGTATGGCAGCAGCACCCAGCAGGACCATAAGGCCCTGCAGAGGGGGGCACAGTCAACAGACTACAACTCTGATGGTCTCTGTTGACAAATACCTCCACCCTTTTGCTGCATCTTTTTAATATTTGCACCATTTTTTTACACATTTTGTCGATTGATTTTGCACAATTGGATCTATCTTGTGGTGATGTAGAATTTTTTCTATTGTCTCCATGTGTCGAGCACAGTACCGATGGGACAGCAAAGTGAGAAATAATCATGATCAGCGCTAATGGTGAGTGGAAACAGAGGCCCAGAGTATTTATTGGATGATGATGTGACTTTACCTGTCTAGCCAGGTTGAAGTAGGAGTGGTTGGTGAGGCTGATGGGTGTGGTTTTGGTAGACCGGGCTCGGTATTCAGCAGTTAGTGTTTCCCCCTGGAGACATAACTTAGATGTGACTCACAAAGCAGCTATTTATATGCAGAATGAAGAAAACGCTCCTGGTTGTAAAAGAGTGGATTCCTTGGTTTTAAATCTGAAACTGTTCTCTAATTTCAGACACATTTCTTCAGGGACTTCTTCAAGGTTGTTGTGTTTGCTGACCAAACCTCATTAAGCATAATGAGTGATTCATGAAGCAGACCTCTCCAGGCTGAAGCAGACCTTAGTCGAAAAATGTTTGAGATGCTCTAAGAGTGATCGGCTACAGAGCTGTGAGGTGTGTTTACCTGCAGGGTGTAGGAGACTGAGGCCTGAACCTCTCCAGGATAACCCTGATCTCCATCTGGACTTGTAAGACTCAGCAGGACACCACCTTCCACTGGTGTAGCAATCCAGATAGCCTGCAGAGACAAACACATTCATATAGTATTATACAGTATCCATGAAAGATTCTAAACAACAGTCTGGGGGTGGCTGCAGCCAAACCCAGCTGAGACTGGGTGAGAGGTGGAGCCTGGACTGGTCTCAGCCAATCACAGAGCTCACACAGAGACAAACCAGCCCCAGTCATGTCTGCTGTCAGTTGCTATCAGATCTCTATTCTCTCTGCACACGATGCAGCTTGAGCAGCACAATAATAAAAATAGAACTGCAATGACAATATTAATTTGATCAGCAACTAATTTGATAATTGATTAATTGTTTTGAGTAAAAAAACAAAAACAAAAACAACAACCAAATTCATAAATGTGAATATTTCTGTTTTCTTTCATGTTTTCAACTGAACATGTGAGGATGTCACTTTGAGCTTTGAGAAACACTGATCAACATTTTTCACAGATGTCTTACGTTTTAACAACTCGACTAAAAAACAGAATGACCGACAGATTCACGGATATCAAAAATAATTATGAGCCCTAAATAAAGGTCATTAGTTCAGAAGCCAGTGAACATCTGTTCTGCCACACAAACAAAAATGCACCACAAAATTCATTAACATGTTGCAGACAACAAATTCAGAACTCAGAGCCAGGCACCCCAGTAGCTCACCTCTATGTGCGCCCATGTATGAAGGCTAAGTCTTTCTTGCAGCAGTCTTAAGCTGTCCTGTCTAATAAAGGCCAAAAGCCCACAAAAATAATGTTAAGAATAAATCAATCAATAAATAACATAACACTAAATACCTTTCTTTGTGCTGAATTCAGTAGAATGGAGGTCAAAAATGATTTGCAATCATTCAGATGCAACATCACAATGCAACTGTGCATTGTTTACATTGGTTGGGAAGAAGAAGTAGAAGAAGAAAAAAGGAAGTGTTGTGAGTTGATGAAGTGTTGAGTCAGTAATTAGCCAACGCTGTGTGGAGTTGAAGACTGCTGCTTTAAAAACAAACCAACACTCATCGATGTTCTTTGTTTGAACCATGCTAACATCACCGTGGTTAGTCCACCACTTGTCAGACCAAGCGCCAAAATCCATAACTGGGAAGTGAAGCCAATGCAGAAGTGCTAAAAACTGTAATTTCTCAAACGTCCACTTGAGGCTGGCTGCAGAACATTTCAACCTTCATAAGCACTCGTATTAAAATGTCCAAATTCACAGCAGAAATAAACACGTTTACAGCCTGGTACAAAAGACACTACTAATACACTACTTGGTACAGACATTTATGGTACCTAGATGACAACTGTTTTGACTTTAATCACCCTGCTGCTGTGTCACCACAGTGTCAGCTGTTGAATGGACTGCTGTTAGCTCGAGGCACCACTGTGTCTGAAAACAGCCCCACAGAGCTGCTAGCATGGCTGATGATGAAGTTACCAGGAGCACACAGTAAGACACCGAACACATCTCCTTTAGCCCTGCTTCTCTGAGCAGGTGAGAACACCAGTGGCAACAAGTTGTAGCAGAGAGAGAGCAAACACAGTACAGCAAACAACCCAACAATGGATTATGGATTATGGGTATTAGCAGCTGTGAAGATGTTGTTTGGCCAACACTGACGATAACCTGTCTGGACAGATCCTCATTTCACTTACTGCATTTCTGTGTGTGTTCTTACTGGTATAAAATCTAATGAAGGAAAATGACAAGCATAAACAGGTCCATCATTTAGGACAGACTGCCATGCCTCAGCTAAAACCTAATGGAATAACAATTTACACTAAGATACTATGAGCCTTTAGCAACTCACAACTTGCAGCGCAACTGATCCACATAAAGAGCAGACGATGTTCAGCTCAACAGAGAGCATGCGTCACATGATCTATGGACACCCACTGATGAGCACACTAAATGTAAGAGACTGGCATTAGCTGCAGAACTACCTTACCCATCACCCATCAGTGCCCAGGCCCACCCTACTAAAAGGACATAATGACCCAAACCTGTTTTTTACTGACTCACACAGCTGATCTAGCAGCAGCCCTGCAGGGCAGGCTGACCCTCTCTCCACAGACCACAGAACAGCTAATGAAACAAGCTCGCTCAACTCAACTGTCTGATCGTTCATCCAATAAGCTGAAACATGGACTCAAATCAATAATCAAACAGACACAAAGTGCACAGTGACCAATTTATTTACACTCTCATTATCTTTTTGTAAATCATGTTTATCTTTTTTTATATTACTTTAAATTGAACAGCAGTGGAGAGCACACAGTCTGTTACACCACCCACATACTCTATTCTATGATCATTATACTACCATATGTTATATTGCTGTACTATACTGTCATACTATGTCATCATGGGTCATGTTAATGTTACATGGACCTGCTTCATATTTTCTATTATACCTTACTTACATCTCTAGATTATTAATACAGACAATAACTCCATAATCATACCAGACTCAAAATGTCAGTAGCATCACCTGTACAAGATCTGTAAATTATAAATGATTTATGTAAATATCATCACTTACACTCATACTGTGCATACTGTATATACCAAATATCAACCTCATGTCTATAAGTCAACCTACTGTACAGTCTATATGTATTATATCATCCCTGCACTATGCTCCATTGCACCATTTCATTGCACATTCCGATAGTGTTAAAAATATTATCCTTATCTATATATATATATTTGTAGATACACATTTATATATATATTGACCTTTTTATATGTACATAGTTTTTATGTTTATGTCTATGTTTACCTGTCAAGTTCTCTGTTTTGTTTTTTTAAGTGTACCTATATATATATATATATATATATATATATATATATATATATATATATATATATATATATATATATATATATATATATATATATGAGGGCAAAGTGTAACCGGAGTTAAATTTCTTGTGTGTGTACACACATGGCCACTTAAAGTGATTCTGATTCTGATGTCATATATAAGTCTGCTAATAACCACATCACTGTCACTTCACCTGTAGTTTAGTCTCTATTTTCTATTATTTTCTTATTTTAGTTTCATATTTGTCTGTTGTGTATTATCTGTACTTCTTTCTGTCACTGTTCTGCTGCAGATCAATACAGGTTTATTTTAGCTGCAGCTGGAGGTCAACCTACAAAGTCCAAAGAGGGAAAACAAGCTGAGGTCTGACACAACTGCTCTGAGATCAGCCTCACCTTATTGAAGCCGCGCAGCCCTCCATGCAGTGCATTAGGTCCATTGTTGACGTCCAGTTGGTACTCTTTCCCCTCCAGTAAAAAACGTCCACGTGCGATCCTATTGGCCACGCGGCCCACCACGGCTCCCAGGTAACGCTTATCTGACACGTAACCTGAAAACACGGACCATGATGCAATGCTGCAGATTAAACTGGCCAACATATGTAAAGAAGTTTAAAGCCTTTCAGAAACATTCAAACACTCCAGACACGTGAAGAAGAACAGATTTCCTTGCTCCATACCTTCCAGGTCATCGTAACCAAGGACCACGTCCTCCATCTGACCATCCTTCCCTCTGCTGCACACAGACCTGATGATGGCACCCAGGGTGAGAACCTCCACCCGGACCTGAGAGGACTGCAGGACCCACAGGTCCACGGAGCCCAGGCCGGACACCTCCCCCCACTGCTCATGGCTTACCTCAGTCATTTTAGACCTGACAACACACCACAACACAACACAACACACATCAGCTGACTTCATGCACAGATTGATGATTGTTTTTGAGGATAAATGAGGTCGTTTCTTTGCATGATTAACAAACACACACTATTGTTATGTTAACCCCCCCCCCCCCCACACACACACACACACACATTCAGTTTCTTTAAAGCCAACACAGACACACACGCGCGCGCGCACGCACATACGTCACTCTGTGTGTAACCGACCGATCTGATGAATGACAGTTTTCTTTCTGAACTGTGTCACACACTCACCTCAAAAACTTCAACAACTCACAACTCTTCCTGTCCTCTTCTTCTTCTTCTTCTGAATCAACGTACACGACGCACACCGCCCCCTGCTGCTCTGGAGTGTATAGACTCATTAAACATTTAAATATGGATATTGATTGATTGGTTATTAAAATAATCTCTTCCAGTTCCATGTCATACTTTGAACTATCTGTCAGAGTAATGTGTCTGTACACAGTCACATTCACAGAGAAAGATTTGAAGGAACTTTACACAATAAATATAACATGAAATTAAACAGAGCAATCATCATTATGTAGATTAATGATGTTATACATTTGCAGACTAACATCCAAAATCGGATAAATAATTTATTTCAAATTTACACCCATAAATCATATTTTAGGATTTCTCAGTGTCCTCTGGAATTTGATCACAGAAAATAAAGACAGTCTGACATATATCTTAATATTAAATTCAAATATATATATTGATATTACAAACCCAGTACATTCACATTATCAGCATTCTTAGAGCCATCTCCAGAAGTAAGAACAAGATATTTAATGTTCATTGATTTTCCAAAAAAGTAAAGGTGAAACAAGAGAAAAGGAATGTTGGGAAATGCAAAATAAATAATATAAATATAAATATAAATAAATAAAAGAAATAAATAAATGCATCCACAAAAATTTGAGAGAAAGATTTTGCTAACAGAAGTGAATCATGTTTGAGTGGATTTTGCTTGCAACAGTTCATGTGGAGAGCAAAAGAGGCAGAACGCACTGGCTACCGTCTGACAACTATTTAACCTTTTGTAAAAGTTCTCTGCATTCTTATGTATATGTGTGTCTGTTATGTAGATATCTGTTTATGTGTCGTCCTCATCATGGCCTGGATATCCACCTGCCACAGAAACATTGGCCGTTCCCCAGAGGCTGAACTTTATATGAGAGCTGATGAGTTCTGAGATTGCTGCCTAAGTTTCTCGTTAATGTGACGTAGTGTCTGTCTTTATTTCAAGCTTTTTATCATAATCATCTGAGAAAAACGAATTATTATTCATCCATGTCTTGTCATCTAGGTACCATTACCTTTGTACAGTATGTCAGTATGTTGGAGAACATAAAGAGAAAATGCATTCATTAGACACCAAATGGGGGAAGACATTGCATAACTTTATTCTGCTCTTTCTTGAACAAAGATCATAAAATGTCAAATATTCTCTCCCTGAAAAATAAACAGATTTGTTCACAGGTGATGTCTTCTTAAATATGTCAGACATTACATATATTATATGAAACATTAGGATATCACCTCATGTCCACTGCAAGATGAATCATTTCTGTTGTACTGGACACACATGCTCACCATTTCCCCAATGAGTACCAAACTATAGACGCACACTGAATAGCTTAGCGTACTGTCGTACACTTGTGTTCATATAGTTGGTTCGAACAGACTGTACATACAAATGGTTGTGTGTGTGAGTTCTTCCCGTTGTGCTTCTATAGGATTCCTCTGTCAGATGGAAAATTGCTTTTCTTTGTTATGTTTATTGCATAACATAAAACAGGAAGCATTATTTACAGAAGAATGGGCTGTGGACATTGCTGTCAGGGTGTGCAAGATGAAATCAAACAAATCTTCTATACTTTTCATCATTAATCTAGATCATTTCATTAGTACTATCCTTTAAACATTGGTGGAAGCAAACAGCCACAAGGTGTCGAGGTGTATTATGTTATTATATAACAGTATTCTAACAAATCATCATCACATTGAGACCAGAATAAAAAAGATGTTGGTCTTCAGGTTACCAGTTTGAATCCAAAAACTCGATCTCTATGGGATCTAACTGCTGCAACACTGTCAGTGCAGCCTGATGTCCTTTCATCTGGCGTTCAGCACAGATCAGGTGAGAACTGGCAAATAATTAGAAACTAACACGCTAAATAATCCTGCATGTGCAGTATAACAGCCAGGTACTTCAAGTGTGGTGTGACAGAGCACGATTTCTTTCCATGTGATTATAGGCAGTAGCAGTAGATACGCTGGTTTCTTTTGACTGTGATCTTCCCCAATCATAACCAGTTAACTACTTCTTTAACCAGCACAACTTTAACCTTGTTTAAGTTAAAAAGTAAGGAGTAATTGAATCAGAAGAAGTCTGATAACTTGATACACTGCAAACATGGCACAGCAAATAATGTAACTAACGTTAGCCGTGGGTTCTAAAGTTGCTGATCAACTAACATGCAGAGGAGATGAACCAGCATGCCAGCTCCAGACAGTGATGCTTACCACTCTCCTGCTACTATAGCTAATGTCTGTGGACAGGTTTAACATCACCTGACACAAACAAAGGTTGAAAAAGTAAGTTAGTGTTGTGTGGTTCAGTTTGATCCACTCAGTTTCTTAGTTTCTAGTGATCTGAGCATGTGCAAGTCTTAAACGTGAATATTTCTGATCTCTACCATCCATCATATGAGATGATCGAGACATTAGCATGCTTCAGTCTGACATGTGATGCAAAGAGCACCTTTAGTTAGGGCTGTAAGGTTATACCTGTCTTTAACTGTTAAACCTCTATGTACAGCTGCTGTCAGCACAGTAACATGACACACATATTCATATAGACATCTCATACTTGTAATGTATAGTAGAACTCTTACTGGAGGAGCATTTTGAAAGATCCAATACACCATAAAGGTTCCAGGACTAGGCCATGCCATTCAGATTTATTGCTTGTTAATGTGGCTCCATTACTCGTTTTATTTGACTTGGAATGACGCTGGGCAGTCTGCTTTAAAGTCTTTGGTCATGTGGACCACGTTTCAGCCGGTCAAAAAGACCTCTCATAGTCTCAAAGTTATTTAACCATTGATTTATAAGATACTGAGAGTGTGAGCCCAAAGCACTGTATGTTCAGTTTGGTATTATCAGTCTTCAGTGGAGTCATTAAAATTAAAATTCATTCAAACAAATTGCTGCACAAATCTTTGTGTGTCACTTGTTTTGTGAAAATATTACTGTAAAGGAGAAATAACTCTTACTTCACATCACTGCTTCGATTCAAAGTTATTGTACGGCTTGGAAGAACATTTTTCAACTTCAATGTAGAAAGTTTACGGCTGTCAGTTTGTTCATATTCTGAGTGCACATTTTTTTCAGACTCCTGAACTTACACCACTCACAAACAGTTTGGGATATTCGTCTTTCGGATGAAATTTCAGAGTGCACCTAAAATGCACTCTAATCTTTACAGGTGAACTTCATTTGACCTTCTCTAAACTTTTGAATGCACATGTCCAACTGTTCAGTGTTTCAGTACTTATTGCATAACATGCTGTTCTCTAACAAGGTGATTAAAAATAATCCATGAGTCGACTATAAATGTTCTGCTTCAATGACAGTTTGTGTTTAAACAGTCCTCTTCATCATGCTGTTCACATTGTGACATCATGACACCAAGACGACACCTAACAATCCATCAACAGTACCTGGTCAGTGTGAGGCTTCAAACAGGAAGTACTCAGAGGGAAGTTACCACTCAGCGTCACTGTGTCACTGTACATCACTTCACTGTAGCATGAACTTTTTACATTTTCCATAAATTTCACCCGAAAAGTCAAATATCCTGAACTTTTTGTGAGTAGTGTAGATGAAGCTGAGCCTGTACAATGGAACGGATCAGCACTGAAAGGTTGATAGTAGCTGTAGTTCAAGGAAATCAGACGAGCTGTTTGTTTACATGTAGATGGTATACTGTATGCTATATGACAACCATTTTACATTTGTTTCCATCTTTAAAGGTCAGTGATAAAATTTGATATCTGCTCGTGCTCATCAATCATTTGGATCACCATTTTGTCTGTGCTGCTGTGTCATGGCTCCTGGAGTTACACTGAAGATACTGAACTCTAAAAATGGCTTCCAGGGCGGGAAAATGTCAAAGTTCCTAAAAATCTATGCAGTGGAAATATTTCACAGATTTTATTTCTCAACCTTTATCTCACTTGACATGAACTGACCCCTAAATCATTCGCACTAATATTCAGGCCTGTCTGCTGGTGGAGCCCTTAGAAGGCAACATCAGTCCATCTGTCCATCCACCAAATATCATTTAAAGGAAAATGTCTTTGTCATAATTTCCCTTTGATTAAGTTTTTATTCCATGATGAGGTTTTTTGAAAACTCCAGATTAATTTTTTGTGGATATTCCTGGTCTCCAGGAGATAAATCTGCTCTTGCAGAGCCACTGATCACTCCTCTGCTGCCACTGACAATATAAGATTTATTGTATGTTTGAAATGAAAAAATCTAATGGACCTTTCCATTTCATACAGACAAGCGTCATCTTTGCACATTATCACATGGAAAACGTTGAGGACATTTTAAACTCCTGACTGAATGAACCCTTTTGGTTTTAATGGCTCAGCATCCCTCCCCAGCACCTGTCACTGTGCTGTGTACTTAGTCTAGCTTGTATTCAATTAGTAATTGTTGCCACAAAACAGGTGACATTTTTAGTATCTGTGCAGTAAGACTGTCTGAATTAAAGTATGCTATTGTATAAACGGGGTTAATCCACACAGCAGATGAGCTCCTGTTTCTGCATGCTGGTTTAACTGGTGTCTCCAAGGATGGCCAGTATGGAGCTGGCCTGCGAGGCAAGTTTACTGCTGCTATGATCTGTCAGTTTACTGAGGCTTTCCTTCATGTTCACAGAGTTCAACTCCTCCTTCATCACACCTGGAGGATGGAAAGAAGAAGAGAGAAGTGTGAGATACTTGTGACTAGTGTCGGAGGTAAAATTGTGCAGGCTTCGTATTTTCTGAACATTGTGTGTTGATTGTGTGTTTTTGTGTAACTTGTACATCTGTCTTTTCAAACTTTTTCTTGGAGAGTACAGAACAGAAGAAATAGACACATATATGCGTACAAACCTCTAAATGAGTATATGTGACTGATTAATGATGTTTTGGATCCAATACCACTGACCCTTGTCAAATTTGAACAGAACTCATGTGAGTGTGTGTAGTCAGATCAAACACATACTGGAGTTAGCCAGGCTGCAGATGAGACCTAAAGCACTGAACTTGACTTCGACCGCCCCTACAGGATCCTCTAGCATCTTCTTCAGTATGGGCAACAGCTCCGCATTGCTGAACGGATCCTTCATAGACTCTGTAGTGTTCACACACACACACACACACACACACACACACACACACACACACACAAACATATAGGTGAACACACATGCAAATGCAAATATGTAAATATGCTTGATTTCATTCAGGATTTGGAGATATATCGGATCATATCTGATCATATCATCATGATATACCAATATTGAGTATCATGTTAATAATAAATCCTAAATGGACTGTACTTATATATCTCCTTTCTAGTCTTCTGACCACTCAAAGCTCTTTTACACTACATATTCATTCACCCATTCACACACATTCATACACTGATGGCATTAGCTGCCATGGAAGGTGCCAACTGTTCATTAGTTTTAGGAGCTAACCATTCACACACATTCACATACCGATGGCGCAGCCTTCAGGAGCAATTTGGGGTTCAGTATCTTGTCTAAGGTCATCTGATTAGTGGACACAATCTGCCCTTCCTCCTGAGCCACAGCTGCATTAGTGATAATGTAAATACTTTACGCTTCACACTCAGTGTATATGTTCTTTTTCTTCTCTTTTGTACAGTTCTGGTTACAGACTCTCTCTCTCCACCTCACTGCACTCATATTTTCAGTTTAATTCATTTACCATAAAAAAACTGTTCAAGATGAATTTGACTAACTGCTTTGACTGTATTATTTTTTATATTTGTTAAGATATTGTGATCATTTTGATCACAAATTCTTTGGCCACAATAATCGTGTCATGAATCTGACTGATAGATTGAATCTCACTCATTGATTACATCAGGCTGTGCTCTTCTCATGCATGTTTTTCTCTTGATAAAAATATTTGTTTCCATCGGATTGTGTTGCATGCTTCTTTGCTTCTGCATCATCCATTACAGCCTATAGAGTGATATATACTCTATGTTGAACAGTGTTTATTTTTAGTCTTGGCTAATAATAAACTCTGGTTAGTCTGAGGTGCATTCTGCTGATGATTACTACTCACACACAGCAGCTCATCTTTGTGTCATCATGTCTCCTCTCCATCTGACTGACTCATTTACTCACATTACTTTCATTATAACCATTGTTATTTATGATGTTTTCTATTCTTATTGTCCTGTTATACACAAGTTTTAATATTTGTAGGAGCTTTTGTTTGTATCTGTGTGTGACGATTCAAGTGAAGTGAACTGTCTACATTAGCTGGAATCATGCAGTTTACTTACAACCTGCCTTCTGCCAGTCTAAACACACATCAACATCAGTTAGAGTTCTTATGAATCGCACTGTTTGAACTAAAGCTAAAAGCATTGTAGACATGTTACAGAAAACTTAAAGAATTATGTTTCTTCCACATTTATATAAAAGTATGAAGCATAAAAGTAAACTGTGCAACACGTGTGCTGTATCATACGAAACCTCAAATAACTAAAAAATGCTAAAACTCACCAGGGATTAAACAGCAGGGTGGGATGGACAACAACAACTTCCTGTGTGTTATAATACAAAGATGGCACAGAGAGAGGAATCCCATCACCATATTGTATGTTTGAACCATTAACGACCAGAACTGAAAGCACTACAGAACAGCTTCACCAAACGAGAGGTTTGTTCGTGAAAGAAAGGAACAAGAAGCTTCTCCTGAGAACAGAGACTGATTTCACCAAATCATCTTAACAAGCCCACGACTGACAACCAGCTCTCTGCACACACTGTCTGTGTATTTGTTGCAGAAAGAAAGATCGATGGCCACATCCAGAGAAGAGCAACATTCCTGCAACAAACTCAGTCAGTATATAACATACAGAGAACACTGTAAAAGCCTGTGAGTGCTTTAACAGTTAGAGCTGTGGTCATCTGAGTCTATGGAGTGACGTCCAGCCTGGATTTATCAAACATCTCAGATTGGTAAAATCAGTCCTAATTGGCCAACATTTCTCAGCCTTGCGTGTCTTTGGGATGTGACGAGCGGTCCTAACATGATAGAAGTTCTACGGCTAATCTGCTAAGAAAGTTTAGACATGTGCAAACTTCTCAACCTCGCTGAGAGTTCACCTTCAGTTCCACTCAAAGTTTGTTACAGTGAGGCTGACTTGTTTGATAAATTCAGGCGCAGAACTTTTGGATTTACATAATCTCGGAAATTACCAATGTCAATGGCAGATGCTATCGCCAGGGCAACCAGGGCCTCGTTCTGCATGATGACATGCTCGCTTGTTGCCATGGAGATAAGGTGTCGAACCCCAGTTGCTTTGGCTACAGCGTTGACAACTTCCTGTCAGAGGGAGGAAATCAACTCATTAGAGATGTTCAGTGTGTATGTGTGTGTGTGTGTGTGTGTGTGTGTGTGTGTGTGTGTGTGTGTGCATACACAGCACATACGCTCCAACAAACTGACTAACAAGAAGAAAGAATTTACACTTTGCTAACTTTCACATCAGAACAAGCGGACTCACGGGGCTGCGGCTGTGTCTGATGAAGGCAGCTAACAGGCGGCTGGCTTCTCCTCTGACCCCTGCGTGGTCTTTGGCTTCACACCACTCCATGACCCGAGCCAGCAGCTCAGCATCCCTCCCCAGCACCAAGGCTGCCTCCTCTGACACACACAGCATGGCAGAGAAAAGGCAAAAATACATTTTAAAAGGTTAACAGAGAAGGTGCAAAATCAAAAACAACTAGGACATATGGCCACAGGTCGTCACTGAGTTGTGCAGCATTGAAAATGTTGATGTGAATGATGATAGAGGGAACGTGTTAGAATCCCTGCAGACAGACAAACAGTTTGGACAAAACAAACTAACTGCAAAATAAATGATTAAACAAATAACCAGCTAGGCGTCCCAGGAGAGAGAAGAGGATGTAAAGGAAGCCCGAGGAAATGATGAATCAATTAAAAATATAAAAGGCAATCATTTTAAGTGAGGCTTTCAGTGCACACACACGGTCAATAAGCCTCAGGACACTGTTCAAAGTGGGACACATGGCATCCTTCCCAACTGGCCAGACCTCTCTCGGGGGTTTGGATCCAACCACCCACAAGCCCCCTGAAGCAAGGAAGATATAATAAATTCTTAAAAGATGAAATGAAACAAAACAAGAGAGGTAGTAGAGGGATTAAAGTGATGGTAATATTGATAATAATACTGACTCGTCTCTTTGTTTGGGTCGAACTCTGTGCCTGACCTCTCTGATGCTGTGGGACATCAAAACCAACCCTTCACTTTTCACTGCTTTCTCCTGTCCTTCACTCTTTTCTTCACTTTTTATATTCTTCAATTTCTTTTTAGACACACAAACACGGACCCAGTCCTACACACAGCTCCCATTAACACTGACTAATACTATTAAGTGCTGAAGGTTCCTGCATGAATATGTAAAGTCTGCTGCTCACCTTGTCCATCCACCATCATGCGTAGTGTACCCAGAAGTTTAAACTGGACTGGCGGCATGTCAGAGCGCAGCAGCGTCTTTATCCTCTCAGTCACGCCGTCTTCCAGCATCCGCACTTTGTTGGTGGCTGGAAGACATAGAAGTCGTACTGATGCACAGTGACAACAGTGATGCTCAGTGTAGGTGCTGTCTGTGTTTGCATTGAATGCTCTATCTGGTTTATAACACATTCAAGACAACTCTATATGAGCAGAACCCCAACTGCTGTCTTGATTTGGCACTATAAATATAAGTCAAACAGAACTGAACTGACAGAAGGAACCATATCTCTACTGTTTAATCAGTACCAGGAATGGCCAGGTTTCTGAGCGCGCTCAGTCCAGCATGTTGAACAGACACGTCTCCTTCATCAACATGCTGCTCCAACAAGGTGAGGATGTGAGGCACCACGCCGAGGTCCAGCATCTTCACACAGTTACTGTCTGACAGAGACACAGCAGGCAAATAAATGTGTACATCATACAAACAGATAATATTCCATCACATGTACCACTTCAGAGTGCAGCTGTGTAAATGTTGATGAACAGAAAGCCTGAAGCCTCTGAAGCTCCAGGGCAGTTACTAGCATTGCTTAGTTGGTATTCCAGCCTTGCTCCAAGAAAACGGCAATAAGAAAGTCAAGTTAAGGGCTCAAAATCCCAAATCACTTTTAAAATGTGTCTTCTGTGGTGACTTTGAAAAAAAAGAAGATTTAATCTGCTCACTTTAGTGGAAACAAGCCGTGAACACAGCAGAGTAGCCTCTGTGTGCAGTAGAGCACTAGCATCATATGCAGAGGAGCCTTCTTAAGTTCAGAGGTTGGAAGTTATTGACGCTCCCTTATTTTGTCAACACTGCATCCTCTTAATTTATTTATTTCATCATCTTACATGACATTATTCTTACTTGTCTATTTCATACTGTGCTGTTTATATTAATTACTATCTCATATGTTTAATATCTTAATATTTTGTTTATTGTCTTCTTACAGTAACCACACACACAAAGGTCTTACAACCACTGACATAAACAAGTGGCCATTCAGAAAGCACCTCAGAGAGTGTTATTGAGCTTCTCATATACTCATACTTTTTCTTACTGGACAGACTGGGGAGGTGTGCATCAGAACAGCATCTCAGAGACTGCATCAACTCATTCTCACTGTGGTCACAAGTTTGGTGATCAGTAAGCCAACACCTCTTTTAGAACTAGTGTATGTTTTGGGGTGTGTATCTTGTTCTCTTCACAGTCTGTGTTCCTCTCTCGACAGATATCTCACCGTTCCTGGCGAAGTTGGCGATGGCCAGCGCTCCAGACAGCTGCAGCTGAGTGTTGGAGCTCTGCAGCCAGGAAAGAACATCCTGATACACCAGACCTGATCCCTCACCAAAACACTTCTGCATAGACTCATCTGACACACACACACACACACACACACACAAACAAACACAACAACAAGATCATTAAAGTACAAACAGCACTTTATTTCTTCTGACAAGCAGCTCTGACCTCGGCGTCCCTGCATAATAATATATTGTGATGTGAGGATTATTTGCTGTTGTGAATATTATTAAGGTAAACAAAACAACACTGGTGAACTGGTGAAAAATATCTGCTTTCAGACTCAACACAATGGTCCGTCCTCTGCCTGTGACATGCTGCCACCCAGAAAGGTCACACTACTTCGATAAATGAGGCGGAAAGGAGTCATTTTACTGTAAACAGCCTGCTGGGCTGCTTTGTTATTTCATGGCTGCCCTGAGTTCACTTCCTCTTCTGTCTCTTTCTTCAGTTAGTCAACACCTCCTTTGTGGTGCACACTATCTGAATGCAATGTTAGAGGACAGGACAACATTTGAACTGGCCAGAGCTGAAAATGCACAGAAAAATCTTCTGATCACCTTGATCAGACCCCACATTCTGCACACTCAGTGTGGAGTGTGCAGGGTAAAGAAAAAAATAAAGAAATAAAACAAATGGATCCCCACACTGGCACAAACACGTTCAGAGATGTTCCACCAGTTTGCTGTTGTGTCACTCACCTCCTAAAAGCAGGGACACTATGAGGTTGGAGGCGATTTTGATGCTGCAGAGGTCGTGGGGGTCAGAGCCTCCCTGCAGACCCCGGATCATCTCTGATAAAGCCTCTGGTACTCCGGACTCTGCAAACTGCAGCTTCAGTGTGTCTGTTGGTACAGCACAACCAGGTAAGCTTTACTACAGACCTTCTTTTGATTCATCTCACCATTATTAACAACCAACATTGTCCTCCAATAAATGTACAACATCACTATGACAGAAAAGACTTTTATATAGCAACTGCTTTGGAGCTTTCTGTCATGTCTGACACTATACCAGTACATAGTTAGCATCTCTTTATCTCTTTGTAAAATCCTCCACTTACGTAAGCAGACATGCTGAAGCCACACTGGTTGAGATTTTTATTTAAAGTTCATGAGTCAGTTCTCCTGAACTAGTCTCAGGGCTGTTTGGCAAGGCACAACAATAACTCCAACCATGGTTTTATTACCTGTTCTCTTTTTATTCTCCTCCCTTAATGTTTTAATCAGACACAAGCAGCCTCACAGCCACACAGTTTTCCAGTGACTGCCTTTCATTGTGGTAATATTTATGGTTCTAGTGTATTGTGTCACAAATAAATGAAAATACTTCAGTTACTGTCTGTTAACTTCTAATTTAATTTAATTTAATTTAATTATACTTAAGTTATAATTCATCCTAACCAAAATGTTTTGTTTGCCTAAACCAGCTGAACCACAGTGGTGTGATATCAGTTTTATTTGTCAAACAGCTTAGTTGATGAATCTCATTAATAAGCTGCTGAAAATGTTACAAATGCTCTATAAACTATCTTTATAGAGGCAAATGTTCTGTTGGTTTATACACTCCTGATCAAAATCTTAAGACCGGGTGAAAAATTAATATTAAACGCATTTCACGCTATTGGAACTTAACCATATTGTAAGTAGAGCTTCAGAATGCAAAAAGAAGAAACAGGAGCGAGAGACAGCAAAATAGAATCAGCAGTTTATTGAAAACTGCATTTAAACTAAAACAGACTTTTTATCAGCTGATCAAAAGTTTAAGACCACAGCCCAAAATAGCCCAAAAATAGATCTAAAAGTGTCAAAAATGGACTCACTAGTACTTGCTTGTGCAGCTCAACAATCTTTTCACGTTCAAAGACAAAATCTTTTTGCCTTTGCCATCAGGGGGTCATGACAGCGTGAATGCCCAATAGAAAATGACATGAAAGCCAATGACATTTTGACATTTTAAGGCTGTGGTCTTAAACTTTTGATCAGCTGATAAACAGTCTGTTTAAGTTTAAATGCAGTTTTCAATAAACTGCTGATTCTATTTTGCTGTCTCTTGCTCCTGTTTCTTCTTTTTGCATTTTGAAGCTCAACTTACAGTCTGGACAAGTTCCACCAGCGCGAAATGTGAATATTAGTAATTTTTCACCTGGTCTTAAGATTTTGATCAGGAGTGTATGTGCTGTCTGTTTATATTGTGATACAGTTTCTTTAATTCAATTCTTTATTTATGGAACAGCACACGTTAGTTAGAATAATAGAAACAGAAGATGTGATTAGCTGCCAATCACTCTTTGTAGATGATATTTTATATACCACCTGCAGATTGAGATGAGAAGCCCATTTTTGTTTTTTACAGTAATTTTGTCCTTGTGTGAATGATTTCTGACCTTTATGTTGTTCTGTCAAAATGTGATGAAGAACAGAAAGAAAGAAACTTTTGTCCTCTGGGGTCAAAAATGACCCCGCCTGGTTTGACTGTTATTTAAAGAATAAAGTATAATTTGTCAGTTCTGTGTTACACCTTTAGTCTCACTTACATCCAACCCACCACCACAAATGTTCCCCTTCATTTTGGAATTTAGGGCCAATAGGCCCTGTTTACATGAAAGTATACCCTGTGGTTGAGTTAAATACAAGATACAAAAATCACATGAATTCCAATGCTTCCATAAAGCAGTCCTCCTTATTAATTTCTAATCTATTAATAATAGCATGTTCTTTGGAGGGCTGAGGCTGTTCTGGCTCGTACAAATCATCTGTCGTCGCTCCAGCTGTAAATGACTAAATGTGCCTTGTTTGAGTCTTTTGTCCTCCTCTGGTGTTAACTGTGTTGTTGTCACCTGGCTGCAGACCAAATTTACCCTTGGGGACAATAAATATTGATTGATTGATTGATAATATTACTCACAACTAGAGATACTGTATGAAAAGAGTGGCCACCACAATATACACATGAGGGATATATGATGGCTCCTCATACAGTCTGACTGTACATGAGAGGTTTGAAAATGGATCTCAGCTGAAATATCAAGTCGCTCTTGATGAAACCTTTCCTCGCCTCCTTTCTGAAGCAGCTTACAGATCTTACCGCTCTCGCCCAGTGAGCCCAGTATTTCCAGGATGACATGTCGGCGTTCGGCATCAGGCGCCCGTTTCAGCTGAAACGTCAGGACATCTGCCACGTCCTGCTCTGCCAGGGCTTCCCGCGCAGAGTCTGCAAACACAGGCGTCGATGAGAATGGACAGTTTTGGCAGTCACTAGTTATCCTGACATCTACAGCTCATTTTATGCCGACATGTGTAAAATAGTGAATTTGCTGCTCTCTTCTTGATCAGGGTTTCACTTTAAGCATTTTATATTTTATAACAGTGTTGCTGAATGGAGTCATGGAGAACACATACAGAGATGAGCAAAGATGAACCCTGTGACGAATGTGTCTAAATACTGTAACAATGTGATTCAAATTACAGCTAATTAATAATTAATCACTATAATAAACATGATTATTGAATAATCACCCATGTCAGCCAGGTTACAGAGGGCCAGCAGGCAGACGTTGACCAGGGGGTCGTTCTCTGGATACTCCCGTATTATACACAGGAGTCTGGGGATCACACCACTCTGGACTAACTGGTCCTGTTGGTATGCTGGCAGGAGGTCAGAAAGAGAGAGTAAAGTTATCGAGGATAGAGACAGATATAGACACAGGCAGGCTCTGCCGCCATGAACATCCTGTTCATCCTCAGTGAACCCTGCTGACGGAGCAAGTGCTGTCAGAACAACTCACAGTTGTCAAAGCAGATACGTCCGATGGCCCTGCCAGTATTCAGCAGCATCTCCTGGTTATTGCTGTTCAGATGGGGAACCAGAACCTTCACCAGGCCTGCCTCAATGCACGGCTCCCTGACTGCAGCTAAAGCACACACACACACACACACAGATAACAGTTAACCACTATGATGTGGAGGATTCAAAGATATCTAACTGTGACACTGTGGCAGACAGCAAAGCATGCTAAAAATAACACACATAGATTACATCAATTTCAACCAAGCAGTAACCATGCAGGACTGCCAAGATGGTGGCGTCCAGAGCCACCACAATGAGCTTCACAGTGACTCTTTAGAAACCTGTGGGTGTCATCACGGAGACTACGTCCAAACTTTAGACAGTCTGTGATTTTAACTGACTATTACACTAAACACATGCCAGATACATGGACATTAAAGAGCTGTGGTGATAGGAGAAGAGCCCTAATGGCTACTGAACACATACAGTATCATACTGCAGTAATAATCATCTAAAATATTAAAACAATCATTTTCCTGTTATATTTTATCATCTGTAGCTGTAATGTTGTAAATCTTAGCTTGGTTTCTATTTTACAACAACATAACAACTAATAATAATAATGATAGCAGCATCCTACCATCACGTGCCATCTCTGCCACCACCAGAGCCACCTGGCAGCTCAGGTTGCTTTTACCCCGTAAGGCCTGAGCCAGTGTGGGGAGAATCCCACTTTTGGCAATCTCAACAGCAGCATCTTTCTCTGTGGACACAGAAATCAAAACAAACATGACTCACACTTTGACTGAGACTAATTCTAGTGGTTGCATTTAAAAAAAAAGACCTCTTGACCTTTTTTCTACTGCCACCATCACACGTTCACTTTCACCCTTTATATGCACCACCCGCTTGTTCCACCCTTAAAGCAAAATTACATTTGCACACAAAATCCAGAGTCACGTGCAGCACCCTTCAGACATGCAGCTTGTTACATAAATGTGAAAAGCTTCTTTTAAAATTCAAACTGCCGAGTTTGGACCTGCAATGTTTCTGTATGGCTGCACCAGTACAAGGTTAAAACGTGCGAGCAAATAGGAATGAAGTGAACATCATGTCTGGTCATTTTGATTTTGCTTGGGTGCCTCCAGACTGTATTCATTATGGAAACTGCTGTGCAGGGTGAATCAGACAAGTGAGGATCAGGGGGGAGTGGTCCTTTGTGCGTCTTAATTAAGCCACCAGACAGTCACTGAACTGCAAAGTTTGAAGATTCATCACTGCATATTGTTTTCCATCCTATGACAGAGCTGTCATGAATAGAAGTATAACAGTAACAGTAACCAAAGACATCACTTTAACAGGTAGATGATGTAACATTCTGTATGTGGACAGGGCTTGCTGTTGTTGGCAGGTTACTTTGACATTTGCTGAGCACATTCATCCACAACTCTCTTTTGAATTGAGTGATTCCATGAGCTGTGCCGCCTTTCTGAGTACAGTAATATTTTGTCTAGTAAAAAATAAGACCTACTTGCACAGTGTAAATGCTGAGCTGCAGATGACAGCAACCAAAGCATGATGAAAACTCAGTGACTCGAATGTTAGAGCTGAGCTGTGTGAGGTGGTTTATACTGTTTGACGAGCAGATCTGGGATGACAGACCAGACTGAATGCATAGATGTGTGTGTGTGTATGTGTGTGTGTGTGTGTGTGTGTGTGTGTGTGTGTGTGTGTGTGTGTGTGTGTGTGTGTGTGTGTTTGTGTGTTACATGACTTACTCTTTTCCAGCAGAGCAGCCAGTACTGTGTCCAAATGAGGCTTGAGCTCCTCCTCTATCAGCTCTGTACTCACAGTGATGGCCTTTAGTGCATCACTCAGGGAGTCTGCAACAAACACACAAACATATACACCATCACAACCAAGATGAGAATATGACAGATTCAAAAGTCTTCCTTGTAGCATGTATTACAGAGGAAAGGAAAACACTCAACAGCATAAAAGGATGCACAGGGAATAAGTGCAGTGGAGCTACGATCTGTTTTGTAGCATAAAGGGACTACAACTTTTATTTCATTGTACAACTCAGCATTATAGAATGATCAATAAATGACCTACATTGTAATTGTCTTACAGTATCATTTCCATGTGGTCAGACAAATGATACCAGTAACTACTCTTGGAGAGTCCATCACTGTCTGCCTCTTATCTGGGGTCAGGTCGCAGTGTCTGTAGGCTAAAGCAAGGTCGTTTTCTGGTTTCTTTTCTGGCCACTGTGTTTTGGGTCTACCACTGGGTCTCCTACCAGGTGGACGTGCCCCTAAAAGAAGGGTCCGATGATTTCCTTATCCTATTTCCTATTTCTAGGGATGTGCCCAGCCACTCTGTTGAGGAAACTCATTTTGCTGGCTCGAATCCTCAACCTCATCCTTTCCGTCAATAGTCAATAGATGGAGGAGGTTGGAACATAGAGACTGGTGAATTAAACGCTTTGTCCTTCAGCTCAGCTCCCTCTTCATCACAGTCTGGTACAATGCCCACAATACTGCTGATGACGCACCAATCCTCCAGTCAGTCTCACACTCCATTTTACTCTGACTTGTGAACAAGACCTTGAGATACTTGAACTCTTTCACTTTGGGCTCCTCACTGTCAACCTGGAGGGAGGAATCCATTGTTTCCAACAGAACCATGGCCTCAGACTAGCATTGCATGATATCTATCAAGGCCAATCAAGACATTTTTAACAGATCATAATAGGCTATATAAAGCCTAATCCATTACCAGTCCTCTAGTACAAAATGATGTACTCTGGGTAGGCCATCTGTCAACAACCACATATTGTGCTTCATTGAAATATTGGAAATGTTTTTGTTCATGACAGAGATGAAGGAATGCCTGTTCAAATCCTGTTCAAACCATTCTTCCACACTAAGTTCACATTCACTACACTACAGGCATTAAGAAAACACCACAGGAAAGCTGTGACACAGGTATCCCATAGGCTCAGGGCTGTTTCTTGCTATATGCGGACTATACGGATGCATAGGGCCCCACAGCCACCAGGGGGCCCCCAAGCTGCAAGTTCAGCCTCAATATATTTTGGGAGAATTAAAAGTACCTGTCTTTATTTGTAGATGTCACGTGTCGGCGGAGGGGGATAATGGAAACATAAGACTGTGATCATACAGATCATGAACACAAAGCAGTGCAATATTGTTGTACAATTACATATTGTTCCTTTTGAACTACAACACAACTATTATTCTTATTGTTGGTTTGTTTTCATTGTTTGCACATTAAAATAGATGCTGCTGGTTTCTTGAATTTTTATTCAAGGTAATAGCTTTTGCTGATTTCTGTCAGACTTGTGGTTATACATACCACAATCAGGGGTTGCAGTATTACATGTTAATGTTTCTTACTACCTGAAACATCAGTATTAAAATGACAAAATAGGGGGCCCCAAATAGCATCTTGCATAGGGCGCCCAAACAGCTAGAAACGGCCCTGCATAGCCTACTTGCAATGTGTAACAGAATCATATGGGCAAATATAAATGTTGGACCAGAACTTTGTTTCTACTTTCTAGTATTAAATCTCTTAATGTTAAATCTCTGCGTTATGATCAGAGCAAAATAATTGCACTGTAGATTCCAATGTCCTATGTGTATGCCAAAAACATAGCATGTAGCATTGTCTGACTTATTGCATTAACATACATTTTTAAGCACAGGGGTGCAACAAGGGAAACCTACACCTACATTATAAATGAAAGCCATGCACACTAATCAGTGCAAACAAGCTTACTGACCCTAACCTTAAACCTAACCCTAAAAACTGACACATGATCTTTTCCTAAACCTAACTGTGACTGCGAACTGAAAATGAGTCTATAAATAAAAAATCATCATCACACAGGACAGAAACCTCAGTCTCCTGGACAAAAATCCTACACTTGCAACATTCATCCATTCATCCTTACTACATGGACTTCGCTATTTATACTAGTTAGTGTACAGGGAGAAGAGCAGAGGAGAAAATATGCAGCCTTGGAGAAATCCGGTGCTGACTACCTAAAGGCTTTGTCAAACTTGTCAGGTTTTCCAAATATCTTGTCTCTCTTGGTCTTCTCCTCTCTCTCTGCACTCCTTATGACTGCAGATGCACTTTAAACTTGGTGAAACAAGAATATTTTGAAGCAGTTGCTGCTATATCTGCCATTGCAGATAGCGCTGCTGTGTTAATCAAGTGCACGTCTGAGAGTTTGCAAACCTAAGATTTCCATCTCGACATGACCTATTCATGGTCCCCAGAGAATGATCCTTACTAGTTCTGGTGACCCCCTGACTTTCCCCCTGAGAATGAAGCCCAATGTTTTCTGTGACCCACCAGGTCATGAAATCACTTACACAAGAAATATCAAAATCTACATTCATACCCCTCAGAGGAGGAACCATTCCATTTCCATCTCTCAGTCACTAAATATCAACATTGCTTTCATCAAATCTCATAAATGCTGCTTGAGTGATTGGACCCTTTGGATTTTTATGACCGTGTGATTTTTCTGCTAGTGTCACCTTCAGGAAAAATGATTTTAATTTTTTTTTTAACCCCGCTGTGCTCTAAATGGGTTACAGACTTGTACTCATTTCAATGTAAATCCAAAACTATCTACAATGACTAGATTATAGCCTGTTTCACACTCTTCCTCAATACTGGACTTAATTCAAAAACTGTTGTCCCCATGAGTCACTTTGGCACATAAACACGAGAAAATAAGGTCCAAGATGAAAAATACCAAAGTTGCTCTTTGAAACACAGCCAGTGGACGGAGAGCTATTTACAATAGAGGGACCAGCGCTGTTAAGAACCTCCTTCAGAAATTTAGCAGACATAACATCTAAAGGACATGATGTATGCTCTTGTTTGGAAATTCTGTCCTTGAAAATGTAATAAGAAAGTGCCTCAGAATGATGGAGCCAGGCACAGGGCATATAGCACACTCAACTCTCATGCAGGAATTTGCCTCTGGCGCTGAGAACATTTACCTTTTTCATTTTTCCTTTTCAGTAACCACAAATTTTAGCCAACCTTAGCCAGGTATTTTAGTTGCCTTAACCATGAATTAGTTGGTATAACCATAATCTTTCCTTAACATAACCATGCCATAGTTACAATGGACATGAGCAGAAAGCGTGAATTGTCAGTAATCAACGTAAATATTGATGTTCTTGTTTGGTGAAAGGGTTGAATAAACTGATTGCTTACTTTAGCCCAATTGGCGCCATCTAAGCTAAGACATCTCAAATATATTTTTTCTCTGCTATCATAAAAAAAAGAACAAACCTTAAAAGCTACTTAAGCAAATACACATAACAAACACACCAAACAAACAGTGAGGCGAGACCTGCAGATGGTAATCAGCTAATCCCTTGTAAGTCAAATGCTATCAGGCTGATACACAGCCTGCTACGTCAGGATCTAACCCCCATGTCCTTCTATGTGTGTGTGTGTGTGTGTGTGTGTGTGTGTGTGTATGTGTTACCATGTGCATGTGTCCATGTGCTTCCATGTGTGTTTGACAAGAGAGCCGGTGGGCAATTTACTAATCAGTCCCACAGCGTGCTGCGAGGGAGTCCCCAGGGTGCTTATTACAGATGCTTCCACAACACTACATATGTACTTAGATTAACATACGTACACGGGGAGTGCTCACCATATCGAGAATGAGTGTACAATCTAATCCAATACAACAGTCCAATAATAAATCCCATCACTATGAAGCTCATTATGTTTAGTGTTTGTACTTCTCAGACTGTCAGAGAGCTGTTCATTGTCCTGCGTGATCATTATTTAAAAGATAGACATTTATGGTGCTGTTGATGAGGTTCATGCCTCAGATCAGCAGTTAGAGATGAATAAGAGTTGAATAATAAGAGTCTCAGAAGAAGTTGCGTTGTTGGCTTGTTCAGCTTTAGCCACTAGCTACTGAAGCTAGCCACACGAGCTAAACAATTTCACTGCCCAGTGAGGCACACAGCTTGGTGTTCCTGGGATTGTCTGGATTGAGTGGTGCGAGCCAGTGCCTTGCAACAAAAATCAGAAAAAAAATAACGTAAATCTTATGCAGTGCAAAAAAAAAAAGAGAGAGATGAGTCCATGCTTAACTAGAGAGATCTGATCTGAGATCTGATCTGTGTAAAAAATATCTTTCAAAAAAGCACATTTCTCATTTTTTGAACCTGACCTACAAACTATTTTTTTTGCCATTTCTGGTCTTCAGTCCTGTGTGTGTGTGTGTGTGTGTGTGTGTGTGTGTGTGTGTGTGTGTGTGTGTGTGTGTGTGTGTGTCTGCAAACCTGTGTCTGCAGCACTTTTTGCTCATGCTAGTTCTGTCTGAACAGCCCAGTTGGTTAACATGATTTAGCCTGTGGATATCTAGGACTATCTAACACTTCCTCTGCAGTCTGATTAACAACTTGAAGAATAACGGGTAAGATCTGTATATGATAATAATAATAAGTCGTTGTCAGACAATAGACAGTGTGTTCTGCTTTTTTTGTTTTCCACACAGACTGTTGCAACTAAAACACGCTCAAACATGATTGGTCAATACGACTTGGACTACAAACACATCGTGGTGCATTTTAATGTGATCATTTTTGCTGGTAAAGAATTATGCCAACTATTCATTAGCATTAGCAGTCTGATGTAAAAAATAGTTTCATTTTCATCCTCATTGGAATCCTTCAGGCTTCTACTTACACCACATACAAGTCATCTTATTTTGTATAATTACAAAAGAATGAAACATGTTCTCATAGGCCACCTCAGGCCAGTACATCACCTTACATTCCCCTACAACCTGCTAATGGTGTGTCATGGGGATCACTAAGCTCCATACACCCCCATATCACCCTTATCCACCTCCTGGTTGCACTCAGGAGATAGTTTGAGGAAAGCACTAATCTGTCAGTGTGTAGCACTAGTTGACACCTAAAGTTGAGCACTGTGGTCATTTTTGAGGCCATGGTTGTTGGTTTGTTTTGAATTGGATTGAATTACACTGTAGGTTGCAGTTTGTCCACTAACACATATTGTAAATGAAGATTCAGGACTGGGACATCCACCACATTGAACACCAGCTGCAGACAAGCAGACAAGATTAATGAAATATGACATGTTATGTGAGTTTGTATGAAAAACTGCAAAATAAAAGGGGAACTTAATGCCCCCTTTAGCTTAATTAAGATGAATTATAAGATAATCATATTTGATTTTGTTTATTGTGGTCTCAGAAGATTGATCTGTATGTCAGACAGTCCTGGTCTTTAAGGTTTTTTAAGTATAAAAAACAAAACAAAAAATAGATTTGAAAATTAAGAATGTGTGTAAAAGATAATCTTCACACACATTATGTTTTCATATCAATGCTGCGTTCTCTCCTTGAGTTTGCTGGATTCACTGAAGTGGTACAATATCATTATCATTATTATATCAAATAAAGTAACATATGATACACATGAAGATATTGCAGCTGATCCACAGTGAGTCAGAGAAGAAGTGTAGTGGAGAGATGAACAGCACCATGATTGAAAGATCATTTCTACGAGTGTGAAATCAAACGAGGTGAGGTAAGTATTTCATTCTGTTTAATCTGCAAGATGTGCTGTGATATTACTTCATATACTTCATCTGTAGGCAGCCTGTAGTGTCATAAATATCCCATGGTGCATTTCATTACTTTGTTAGTAAACATGTAAATTGATCCTGCTGCTGCTTTTTTAATGAATGAAAATAATTCAAATGAATTAATTAGGCAAGAGAAAAAGATTATGCTGTACAAATGTTGCAGTGTGGTTTTCTCGCCTTAATTACTGTGACACTGTTTCATTATTTCATAATCAATAAGTCCCAGACACCTTTTAGATAATCTATCTATCTATCTATCTATCTATCATACACATTCCCTGATGTGTGATGGCTAAAATCACATAACCACAGCTGCTATTAGACGTCATCACTCCATGCACGCGCGCACACACATACACATACACGTACACACACACACACACGCACACACACAGGGACGTTAGATATGTAGCTACTTACCGGTGTCTGTCATGGCTGCTGGTCTGCAGGCTCTCTGCTGCCTCACTGCCTCTGCCTGACTGTAAGCGCTGTTATACGTGTGTGTGTGTGTGTGTCTGTGTGTGCAAACGCGTGCGTGTGTGTGGCCAGCAGAGGAGCTACCCTCCTTCCTTAAGGTCAGGTGTACCCCAACAGTCTCTCACTATGTCTGTATGTTTCTCTCTCCTCCTCGCTCTCGCTCCGTCAATCCCATTATCCAGCTCTCCCTCCTTCCCTCTCTCCTCTCTCTATATATAAACCTCCCTCTCTCTCTCTCTCTCTCTCTCTCTCTCTCCACCCTCCCTGCTCCCACTGCGCTTGCGTTCTCTCCTCTCTCTCTCTCTCTCTCTCTCTCTCTCCAAATAGCTTTATTGTTCAGACATAAGTATGTCAAAGCTTTTGCTGTACGAGAACGTGAACATATTTTAAAATGTTTTTTAGATATAAAGCATTTATAATAAATCAAATATTCTATTATATTTGTTTTCAAGAAATCTTTATTTAAAATTTGGGAAAAAATAAATGAAAGCTCCATCAAGTGGCTCTGCAATGTGAGGAGGGAGTCCACTGCAAGAGATGTGCTTCAAGAGTAATTCATTTAACCAGAGGTTAATACAATGTCAAGACTATAATGCAGTGCATGGATGTGTGCTGTGGAGGTGTTGTCGTAGCACAAGAGAGAGACAGAGTGAGTATATGGGTCAACTTTTTCTATCTAAAGAGCTACAGGTGAACTTAATCACCTGACGACCCTCCCATGTCAGCCATTTGCATGCTGGGATTGGCCATGACAGTCTCAGGACGGCTGTAGGGGCAATATTTCAGACAGATCTATGCACTCAACAGACAATTAGGTGCAAACTATAGACTGTATAAAACGTGGAAGAATATGTGGCTCTGCCCGCTGCCATGTTGGCTGTTCTGCCTCTTCCGCTTCTTGGCTAATCTTTGCTAATAAAAAAAAAGATGTGGATCATCGATGAACCTGAGGCAGGCTGAATGATGCCTGGGTGCTCAAACAAGTCATCTGTAACAGCACCCACCTGTCAATCAAAGCATCCACGCTGTTAATTCAGCATAACTTTAAGCCTTAATATCATTTGAACAGGTGAGTTGTAAAAAAATTCACCCTCAGTACAGTTGTCATGAACGGGGAAATTAGCTATAGAGACCAAAACAGTTTTTTGTACCAGGCTGTAAACATGTTTATTTCTGCTGTGAAGTTGGACATTTTAACATGGGGACTTATGGAGACTGACTCACTTCTGGAGCCAGCCTCAAGTGGACATTTGAGGAACTACAGTTTTTGACACTTATATGTTGGCTTCACTTCACAGTCACAGAGATTACTGATTGATGGCAACATGCATGCATGATAAAATGGCAGCACACCCTTCACATGGTTCTCTTATGAGTTCAATAAATGACAACAGGGCAGGCATGGAGAGATCACAACCCATTCTGTCATAAACTGTGCAAATAACACCATACAACCAAGAGCTAGCTACTGAGCTGTGAGATGAGCACACTTGGCCTGCAGCCCATGGCAGATGTAGATTTAGATGTAGAAAAAAAAACCTGTCGTGCTACTATCATAGCAGCTGAGCTCCTGAGCCCAGGCCCCTCTCCGCCTCACCTAGTGTGAGGGAGAAAAAGGTTCTCAGGTGAACAAACCTGCTGGACTTGAAGGCAAATGCAATACCATTGGGTTAAGTCCAGAACTCTTATCCTAACAAGAAAATGGACACCAAGCTTAGATGATGATACCATCTGTGATTGTGGATCTGGACAGAATCATCACCAACAACCTGTGTAGGAGCCTGGTTGGGCACTCCTGTGCACAAGTGAGGTATGATTATGTTGGAAATAGGAGGAGAAAACTGAGAAAGCAGAGGCATCAAGAAGGCTTCAACTAGACTTTACGTCAAGTCAAATGCACTATTTTCAAGGCAAGGTTAAACAAGGCTAAGAGTTAGCATGTTTACCATGTTGACTATCTTACGTTACCATGTTAGCATGCCAACATTTGCTAATTTGCACTGTAACTAGACTGAAGCTGAGGATGATGGGAATGTTGTTGGTTTTGTAGGTACCTGGTCAGAAATCAAACGACTGCACAAACAATTTTGGTGATGACGCAAATGAAAAATCAAATGATAAACAGAGTTATTACAAGTCAACTTTGGGGGAGGGGTGGTGTGAACGTGCGTTCCAGCTCTACCAAAGTGGTGGACCATACCTAAAGCTAAATACCTAAAGCTATGCCATTACCATGACTATGGTGACAACTGTGTAACACCAAGCAACACAAATATAGGACACACTGTGACACTGGGTGTGCTTTTGAGGCGAGACTTGAAGGTTTGGCTCTCGTGAGGACGCTTCTTGTACAGTATGTGAAGGTGCTCTGACACCAAAGAAGTGGTTTTAGACTGTAGAACAGCTAACAGCTTTAAGCTACGAGACCTCAGAGACTGAGGGTTTAAACAGTGTGAGATGTATAAGGGAGCAGCATTCTAGCCCTTTTAGTGCCTTAAAGACAAACTGTAAGATATTTAAATCAATTCCACACCACACTGGAAGTCAGGCTAGCATGGCTAGAAAACTTGGTGTTGGGGTGAAAAGCACTAATACCATGAAGGGTATTAGTATGAGGGGAATAGAGGAAAATAGATCTGGAAGGAAATGATGTATTTATGAACGATTTGATCCAAGAGGAGGGCAAAGAGAGTGAACAGAGCCTAAGACTGATGTTAAGGAAACCCAGGAGATACTGGCTGCACACTAACTACATTTAGTATGATTAATTAGAACATAATGATAAGACCTAAGTATGATACTGCAAACAGAATTAGGGAGGAAGGCATTCAAATAAACAAAACAATATTATAGAAAACATATATTTAAATGGCCCACCATACAAGACTTATTTAAACAGTGTACATCTGTGTTTCCATCTGTTGCAGTCTCTGACTCTGGTTGTCATCCATCTCCTTCCCATGTAAATCCTCCATCCTCCCCTCTTTTCTGCTATCTCTCACTCTCTCTTTCTGTCTCCCTCAGGTGCAGGCTGCCTTCATGCCCTCCTCTCTAATACTCTCTAAATCTATTCAAAGCTCATCAGAAGATTATCAGCTGCGGAGACAGAGAAGCTGAAGCTCAGATACAAAGCAGGGAGTCGTGACACAAACACACACTTCCCCCTGCTGTGGGTTGTGACCGGAAAATGTCGCAATGTGTCAGAACAAAAGCCAGTAAATGAACGGTTGGGCTGGATAACGGTGTTGTGTTTGCGAGGAGTTGTGCTTGTGTATCTGTGGAGGTTGGAGAGGAGGAGGAATTGAGTAGCTATGCTTGTGAGGACCAATTCTTTGCAACCAGCTGTTCTTATGAGGACATGTACTGTGTGTAATACAGATCACAACAGAGTTCCATTTGAAGGCACCACCACCATGACTGAATGCTACAGCCACAGCAGAATACCTTTAGATGTAATACCACTAGTGGCCACTCAGTGGCTCCAAAATACCACCAGCATCTTACTGTAAGAGGACAGTTTAACAGACAGTAACACAGTTTCATTGTAAAGATTTGAATCCTTAAAGTCTGTGTAAAGGCAATTCCGAGATTTCTTTCAAAATACATGAAATATGTTGGAAAATAGTTGCTGAAAACGACTTTGAACCTCTAACTTCACATTTAAGTAATATATCGTTCAAACAGTTTTTCACCAGTTTTCAGTCCAGGATTTTGTGGGCGGTCCTAAAAGGGTGGCTCGGTGACACGCTGAGGCCACCCTGAGCAGAGAGATAGAGATGATTCTCTAGATTCATCTCACTCAGAGTGTTTCAAAGTTAGTCATGTCATTTTCTGAACTCATCTGACACATTTCAGTCGCTTCAAAATGGCTGCCTGACTGCTCCCATGAGTGGGCGTGGCTTCAGCACCTTCAGAGGACACGCCCCCACAGTCCTGGAGCTGAGAATTCATTTTTATCTGATTCTGACACCTAATTTCATAACACTTTCTTCTTTGGTCTGACAAGCTCAGAACACATATTTATTCTGACTTTACACAGACTTTAAAGGTCCAGTGTGTCAGATTTAGGGGGCTCTATTTATATATGGTAGAAATGGAATATTATAGTCAGAACTATGTTTTCATTACTGTACAATAAGACAAGAACCATTATTTTTTATGTTTCTATTATCTATTATATCAACAGAAGTTGTTATTTCTACAGTTGCTCAGAATGGACAAACTTAACCCTGGCTCCAGATAGAGATTTTCACATTTTTCGCAGGTTCTATGGCCACTGTAGGTTCTCCTACATACTTGGAAAGAAGGGTGAAGCAAGGTGGTGGTGCGGTGAGTGCAAAGAGCAAGGTATTCAACAGCTAAACAAAGCTAAAGCACATTCTCTGACATACTGATTCCATCTCCATCATGTATTAAAATGCAGTCTTTATCTGGATAAGATAAGATAGATGTTTGGATGATGATAATGATATCTGATCACAAGCCTTATCTCAAATCTGCAACTGCAAGGCTGCAAAGCTCTGTAGAGCTGAAGACATATTTGACTGATTGTTAATCTAGAAAATACTGATGCATCCAGATTTAAAGACAGGTACATTTCAGAGCATTTCTGCATGCTTGAAAGGCTCCTCATCACAACTTTTCACTGTCCTTCCTCACCTTGCACCCTCATCTTTCTCCCCATGCCTTTCCTCTGTCTTCTTGTTTAGACAGACACTGTGTTTAAAAAGATAATACATGTTGTGCTGCATGTTAGAAAATGCTAAATGCAATCCTGTTTGCATGAAAACTATGAAAAGTTGCTACTAAAATTAGGAATTGCTGAGATTATTGACTCAAAGCATGGACCCACAGAAATACATCTGCTAAAACTATGAAACCATGAAGTGTTAACCACCAGAGGAGGCACAAACCACAGCAATAAAAGCTAACGGAGAGGGAGGTCAGTGTCTGGATCTGTGCTGTTTCTGCTCTCTATACAGCAGAGGGAGTACTTGTACCTTTATCTGCTCATGGAGGATAGTTAACAGGACAGACCCGGGCTTACATCCAGTTTCATCATCTGGAGATCAGTATGATACCAAGGCTTGACGTAACTCTGCAGCTTCTTTTACACAGCCTGAGAAAGCTTCAGGTGAGGTAATGCACGGAGCACTGCTACCTATCTGATCGATTTGAAGATGCTGAAACAGCTGAATAAAGTAAAAAAAAGAAATGTCACTACAAGAACAGCATAAAATGGAACATATCAGAGGTGTAAAAGAGACTGAATCTGATGTAACCTTGACAAATATCTAAAGGTGTAACAAAAAAACAAATAATAAAAATGACCAAACATGACACCTAATGTGGGCTCAGCTTTGCTGTTTTGACTGTAAATGTTAGAACATGATAGTTGTGTGGAAGAGAATGTTAAAGCATCAGTCAGGAGTTTAGTTTAGCAGAACTGGCTTTAGTTCACAAGATCATAGGTTATATACAATAAATACAGCATTTACATATATAATATTTACAGTACTCAGCTCAAGGTAAAGATTATTCCTTCATTATCATTATAGTACAGAAAAATACTAAATATTCTTATATCATTCATACAGATGTTTAGAATTATCAGTGACATTCAGACCTCTGTTCAGACTGAAGTTGGGTAGAGCTATAGGTACTGATCACCAAACTTGACAAACCAGTAAGAAGTATAAGGGTGTGAGCATCCTGACAGAGAGAAGTGACATATTCTTTGTGAGGAGACTGACAGGACAGACAGCCGGCAGCAAGAAACAAGCAAATACCACAGAGTTCAAGTGAATGACCTGTGACCTGGAAGAGGAGAAAAACTCCAAACTCTGTCCTCATGTTAATAATTAACAGCTTAAATTTAAAGTCAGGAATATCTGAAGGATTAAGGAACTCTTCTTCTTCTTCTTCTTCTTCTTCTTCTTCTTCTTCTTCTTCTTTATAAATATAAATGTAGTGTACTTTTTAGTACACTATAGTTAACTATACTTACTACTTACCTTGCAGTTGTTGTAGATTAAACTAAACAGTGTATGAAGCAGTAAAAATCACCCACTGCACCAGCCACGACACTAAAATGCATCTGATCATTTGAAAGCGACCCTTCTGATGCAAAATGTGTCCTTTTAAGTATATTTTGCTAATAAATACTGCTAAATAGTTTACTTTACTTAGACAGCATAATGAATGTAGGGGTTTACAGTAGAACACAGTGTATTGTGACTTTTACTGAAGCAAAGGATCAGAATACTTCAGAATGCTAGCCTGTAACAACAGAACTGGTCAACTCATCCTCATGAATCAATTCTGAATTACACAATCATTCATGTCTTAACAGCTTAAATGGGGATGGATATAGAAACAGCAGCACAGGAGCAGTGCAGCTGGCTTTATAAATTGGACTTGGTCTGTGAATATTTATAGAGATGGATCATTTTGAGAATATCAGACCTTTAGCTGAGAGTTTGAATACAGTCTAACAGCTTAATGTTACACAGTTGAGACATTTTTTCTAGACTAAAGGGAGTGTGTTCCCTCCAGCTAACCAAATTACCACAGCAGACAATCTAATTGTGCTCAGGTTTCATAAATGAACTCCATGTGCTCCTTTGACACATCACTTCGCACACACACTTTCCATTCCATGTTGACTAATCTAAGGCACCGAGGGTCTATTTAAAAGGAATTAGCCTTTGGACTAATACAGTCTTAGCAGCTTTTGATCAACTTAGTGTAATGCAATGAGAAGACAGGTATAATAGGAGATTTTACATATCAAAGTCAGTTTACAGTACACTACTGTATATCTGAACAGAGTGTGTGTCTTTAGAGAGGGCTGTGTGAAGTCTGACAAGTGAGGTCATTGAGTTTGAAAATGAAAAGAATCTGCACATTAGAAAGAAGTGATCCAGATCTCTGTTGCCTGCTCCTCAACTCTGCTTGAGGTTCCATGTAGCCACATGAGCCACTGGAATAACACATTTCAATGTCTGACTGAACTGCCATTGGTTGTGGTTGCATTGCATTCTATTAGTCTAGTGTTTTTATTTGAAGTGTTCTATTCACACGTAAAATAGTACATGTTCTGAATAAGTAGTCAGTTACTGCCCCTGTGTCTCAGCTCAATTAAAAGTACATACAGTACACACCAACCGGCCGCTTCATTAGGTACACTTGTACAATCCAATGTGATCCAATACAACAACTTTCATAACTTCTACTTTTACAAACTTTTACAAAGCTTATATTTTTTCAGTTTTTGTTGATACTGTCAGAGGTATTCATTAAACTATTTATAGTACTATTTATTTAGTTTGCAGTAGTGTTAAACTTAATTGCATTCTATTGAAAAGTGTTTATAATATTATGTCCCTCTCATGTATGTAAATGGGGTGGCCAAAATATTAGAAACTCCTCTCAATATAATGCAGGCCAGTCAGTGTATAGCACTAACACTCACTGGAATTTGTTGTGTACAGCCCGACATTATAATAAGACAAAGAAAAAAACATACTGCTAGTCCATATTCTCTGAGCCTTATAAGTAATTGCACCAAACTTAAAAAACAAAAAAAGAGTTGTGTCTCAGCAGATTTTGTCTCATATTCAACAGTAATCATTTTGAACCTTTTCAGTCTGCTTTCAGGGCCTGTCACTCTGCACTTAAAGCAGTGATGAATCATCTTCTCAAGTCTGAAAAATGCTCAGGAGAGAGACTTCATCATCTGGAATATACTGTATGGCATCTCTGGCCTGGCTTAAGATGCTATCTGAAAGAACAGTGTGTTTCCTACAATAAATCTACATAAACATTTTCTGGTGTGACATGCGGAGTGCCTCAGGGCTCTGTTCTTTGCCCTCTGCTCTTCTTTCTTTATATTTCACTGCTTGGCCAAATTAAATTGGTCTCTGTAGAGGCATGTTGATACCAAACCTGGCAACCTCTCCTCAACCTAAGCTAAGTGTGTTTATTTTGAAAATTGACCAGATTGACTCTCTATGCAGTTTTCTGTGACTTCCAGCCAGTATGATCTGATCTGTGCTACTAAAATAGACTAGCCATAAGCCGCTTATGGTGAAATCACAATCATTGTCTAGAACAGCCGTGAACAGCTGCACCGGCAACAGCCCAGCCAGAATGACAGACTGTTGGTTTTCTTCTTGTGTACAGATGTGTACTAATGCTAAGCTAGGTTATTAACACCGTGATTCCAGCTCTGTACTTAACACACATAACACAAGACTAGTATTGATCTTCTCATCTAACCCTTGGAAAGAAAACAAGTAAGAACATTTATTTAAACACAGTCTGGTGAAAATGCCTTTCATGTTGAACTGTCAGGTTTCTACAGCAGCCCAGGATGGACAAACTAAACACTAACTCTTTTTATGTTTTTTAGTTCCACAGCCACTGTAGAGGCAAGGGGGTTGCAATCAGCAACTACACTGCTAGATGCCTTTAAATACACTGCTACTTTAAGAAAAGCAATTGGAGAAGTCACTAAACACATTACCTACGACTGTAATTCATCCATTTGAGTGCAAGGACTCTTCTGAACAGGTAGTACAAGTCATTAGTATTCAGGCAACAATTGACACTAATGCAGTGGATTATAAAACAGCTTTAACTGGACATGAAGGCAGAAGGCAGAGAGAAATTCTTTGATTTTATGCAGGATCACTCCATCTGTCAGAGATCCAAATGTGTTCCCTCATGGCTGCACATGAATGTGGATGGTTAGCGTTGCTGCTGTTGCAGTCGTGTGTTGGTGTGTGAGGAGAGACGATGGTGATTTCTCAGAGAAAAAACAAGTCTCTATTCTCCAGACAGACACGCTTCATTAGCTAATGGTCTTGCCAGTATAATCAATTCAGTCTGTTAGACAGCCACAGACGGTCTGATGCTTTCCCACCACGCTGTCCTTCACCTCCCTTTGGCTCCAACTCACTTCCCCAAAAGCACTGGCTGCTGTTCTCGTTCTGTTGATCTGCTCCTGCTCTCTATTCAAATTCACTTCTGGTCAATTCTTTTAACCTTAAGCTGCAGTAGAAGCAAAATGCATTTCCAATGAGCATGAAAGTTCATTTAGAACTTACTAGTTTCAGAAAATATCTTATTCACGGTCCACTTACTTTTTCTGAAGCTTTCAACCACATCATACAATCTTCATCTGCAGGAGATCCCACAGCTATATTCCAGATGCAGTAGCTAGTTTGGTTAGCCAGCAAGACGCCTCAGCAGCAGTTTCCTATGCAAAGAGCTACTAGCTAATCAAACAAGCTATTTTATGTTTATTCAGTCAGATCTCTTCAGAGAAGCGCTTCAAATTATTTATGTAAAACTGAAGTTTATTTGTAATGATGTTGTTCTATTGCAACTGATAGTGATGCTTGTAAATCAAGCAAACACTCCTGAAGCTAAAATGTCTCATCAGCAGAGCATCACTGGTCCTCATGTCATAAGTGAAAGCAGACATTGCAGATTAAGACGTTTGAACCAATTTAGCACCGCACTACAGTAACACTGTCAAACTCACAATGGTCATTTTCTTTTAAAAAAGGGATTCAAATTGATGCAGCAGATCCAGAGATCCATTTTCTGTAACCGCTTATCCTTATCAGGGTCGTGGGGGGGCTGGAGTTGGGCGAGAGGTGGGGTACTCTGGACAAGTCAGAACCAGTGATATCATCTTTGTTATTCCACACATGAAACTTGGCATCTACATTACCCACAAACATTATGGAGATTTGAATGTGTTTTGCTAGTAGTGGCAAATGTAGTGAGCTCCTCATTCCCCAACAGACCTCATTCCAGCACCAGGAGCAGTCCACAGTATGACCTGTTAAATAATTAGAATTCTGATTAATTACAGAACTTTTGTGTCACCTCTCTCTTCCTCCATTCCCATACATTTTCTTCCCTCTAATAACTGCTTTCCCTTCAGACCTGACCTGATCTTCTCCACCCACCTCCTCACATGTTCCCTCATCAGCCCTGTTGTTGCCCGACCTTCCCGGCCCACTCACCTGCTTCCCATTTCCACTCATCAGCCCAGTAGCACACTCCAGTACTCTGCCAGTTTATCCTAGCTGCAGTGTTGCTTTCAAGCTTGTGCTACCCGAATCTGAACATTACGTGGACTGGAACCTGTCTGTCTGCCTGTCTACCAGCTTTTGCCTAAAAGCACTGAAATCCACTGGCTCCTGGCCTGTTTTTCTGGAGTCATGACAGATTTCAATTCATTCTGTTTTCTTGGAGTTTAAACAACACAGTGGTTTGTATTAGTGGTAATAATACAGTGTTCTGCTGTCTGGTTGTGCTAGTGTCACTGGCAATGGACTGAGCACTCAGCACCGACTTGTCACTTCAGCTCAGACAGCTCATCATGTGTCGCCTTAACACACACTTTACACACTATTCCATTCATTCTCCCTGCTGCTAACAGCTGTGGCTGTGGACATGCACTTAACAAGGAGGCAGGGGGGAGACACACATACACACACACACACACACACACACACACACACACACACACACACACACACACACACACACACACACACACACACACACACACACACACAAACTCCCTCTTTTCCTCACTGCATTATACCAGCTGTTGCTTAGCGCAGACCCTGCGCCCCCATTAATTATTCAGCTCTAAAGTCAGGCAGCCACGCACATGCAGACACTCACACGCAGCAGGGAGCTCTCTCTTCATACAGTCAGCCCACACTGGCCTGTCATAGAAGATTCGTGCTCAGGTCCACTTACAATCCATGAACCACTCTGACTCATAGGAGTCAAACATGTACTCCTCCTAGCACCAGTTTTTTTCTAAATGATACGTGGTATGGATGGCAGAGTGTGAATGTACTACTGGAAGGCCTTCAAACAACAATGAATATTTATGAACTAGGATAGTGGCACTTTTACAACTCAGTACTATGGCCACTGCTTTGGACAACATGAATGGTGTTCGCTTCCTTTTCTAGCAAAAGCAAACAGTTTCAGGTGTGTTTGGGAATTTACTAATATGAACCTGCAGGATTTAAAAGGATATAAAGACGAACCACATCCATCTTGTCTAACATCTGGTGATCTCATGCTATCCATACAGCCTTCATCAGCAGCTTTATTGTTAACACTGCTAGCATTAACAAAGTCTTTTTGTCTAATGTTGTGATAACAGAACAAAAAGTGTGTTTCATTTTTAAACTCTCTCAGATCTCACAGGAGCCACTTTCTATCCTCCTCTTTTGGAGTGGCAGCGTCCAGTTTCCACCACCAGAGGTCAGATACCACATCTGGACTGACCTCTGTGCTCTGGATGATGAATACCTTTAATCAGACTGAACGTTATTTTTGGTTCATACAAAACTTCTGCTGACCATTTCTGTTTGTGATTCTCAGTTAGTATTATTTTAATCTGTCTAACACTAAAAGATAGTTTATTTCTGGATATATATTGGAGACCTGTCTTATCAAATACTTTTGCTCCTTTGCCCAGGAATATTTTTTACAAATTTACATTTGTATTATTATTATTAATTATTATTAATAATCATTTCATATTTATATTTTGCCATCAGATGTTGCAATTTGACAAAAGAAGAGGAAGAAAAAGTGGTAAAATGTTGCAATCATCAGACAACACTACACTTCTGAAATTAACAGGTTACACAGTACACAGTGTACTACATGAATTGGAACTGGGCAGTGTCTCAATAGGATTTGTTTAATCTGCGTAAAACACTGACTGTAATCTGACAAAGCATCAAAGCACTCTGTCATTTATTGATTTGCTCCACTGCAGCATTGTGCTGTTTTATTTTTATATAATCTGGATTTGTCTTTTTTATTTTGCTGCACTGGTTGGCTGTGTGTCATTTACCCATTCCATTCAAACACTGAGCAATAGTCTCAACTTCCTCTCCGTGAACACAATGAAAGTCTGGATGTCTGCACTGATGTTCCTTTTTAAATGATTGGTTTTCCATCTCCATACAGCTGCAGTAGTAAAGTAGTAATTACTGTTGTTATGTGTAACATAGTCGTCCTTTTGTGATCTCTCATCACATCTGCTTAAACAATCACAATCATGGCATTGCTTGCTATCCCTGAAAGTATCTGGAAATTGGATTTAGGATTCTCTCCTGAGCATTTTTCAGACTTTATTTCAGGAACTCGTCCTCAATGCAGCCAGTGGAAACAAAAGCAGACGCTGTAAAAATGGTCACACGTTACTATAGGTTTTGTTCCTGAAGGGAGAAAGGGTTATAATTGTCAATGAAAAGAATGATTCAAATGATGAAATGAAACTGTTGCTTTTTGTTTCTTGTTGGGGGGAGACAGATCTTTGTTTGCAGCAGCTGAGGCTTGGCTGGCCTCTGTAGGAGAAGTCAGAGCTAACAAAGCAGCAGTGACCCAGCCTGGCCTCTGTATGCAGATCTGCAGAGGGCTTCAGGGCCAGAGTCAGACTCTGCAACGCTGAAGGCAAACAAGACAGAAGGGGTCAAAGTTCATGCTCCAGCTGGAGAGGCAGAAACACAAACAAGCCGAAGCTGAGATGCTGAAAGGCATTCCACCAACTCATAGCTCAGTCTGCTCTCAGCATTGAACAGATCCTGATCTAGGAGCAGCAAAAACATTTGGGGACATAATTCAGGTGTGACTTTCAGCTATCCTAAAGAACATGAGTAAGTTAGACTGCTGCACCACCTGGACCTGCTACAACAAAATGCTGCTGCAGGTTAAAGCATCAATAATTCAACATATTTAGAGAAGCCTTTCTTCATAGTTAGTACTAAGGACAGCTGATATAGTTTGTCAAGCAAGCAGCAACCTCCATGCAACTTTAAATACCTACGAATTTTAGAGTGATCCATCACCATAATGTGGCAGCAGAAGGCGCTCTTTCAAAATATCCATAACAGCTGCATTGAGATGTCGGACCTGACTCTGTGTCAGCAGCAAAATGACACGTTCTCATTTGTTCATCATTTCATGGTGTTACTCTCCACAGACGTGTACAGGTGCTGCTCTTCTGTGCATGTAGCTTATAGGTACGCAGTGTAACCATTGACTTCATTACAAACAGCCGTTGTTGTTACAGAGTCAGCCTCTGTGGATTTCAGCGGGCTAAGGCGACAGAGATCGGTCTATCCTCCATCCACTGACCGATTTGCCCAGCATTACAATTAAATTACATTTGGTCATTTAGCTGATGCTCTTATCCAAAGCGACTTACAAAAAAGGGAAACAATCAGTGTGATACAGTGCGACACGGACATGTTAGTGCAGCAATAAGTACTTCACATAGAATCAAGTGACAGTTGTAGAGGGGGATAGATTTAACATGTCCAGTTGTTGGTAATGGAGAGGAGATACTCTCTGAAGAGCTGGAGGTCTTCAGAAGTTTTTTAAAGGTAGAGATCTGGTAGGAACTGGTAGGACGTTCCACCAACGGGGAACAACAGACGAGAAAAGTCTGGATTGCCTTTACGAGTGAAACGAAACAGTTGTGAGGGAACATAAACTGGAATAAGGGCATTCAAGTAGGTGAGTGCAGAATCAGAGACTACTTTGTAGGCGAGCATTAGTGCTTACTGAACAGGGAGGTAACGTGCTTTTGGGTTGATTGAAGATCAGGTGCACTGCTGTATTCAGGGTTTCACTGTGCAGGCTGGGAGTGCGTTACAGTAATCTAGTCATGAGATGACCACATCCTGGGTCAGGAGTTGGGTGCTGTGTTGAGTCAAGTAAGCCCTGATTTTTCTGATGTTGTGAAGTGCGAAGCGGCACGGCTGGGCAACTGAGGCGACATGATCTGAGAAGGTTAGCTGGTCATCGATCTTGACTCCTATGTATCTTGCTACTCTGGTAGGGGCGAACATAGGGAGTGAATTTTGATGTTGATTTCATAGCAGACAGAGCATCAGAGATCAGGATGACTCTTCACAAAGGTTGGGCGTGCATCTCCTCGACATAGTGCATTCACCATCATTCTGTTCCAACTTTGCCACAAATTTTTGTGCATTAAGCATTTTTGCTCATAATCTGTGCATACATTAACACAGTGAGGGAAGTATCTGAATACTTCATCCACACTTACAGGATAGAACTCTACCAACGCCTGTTAGTTTGTCAGCTTTGGAACTAGACCTGAGGTTAACAGTGATCAAAACATCACAAGCCATTCTTGGTTACTACAGTCCTGTCAGCCAGCGTGTCTCTCTGTTACAACGAAATGACAGAAATAATTTAGCACCCCCCTTATCACTGATGATAACCCACAACAAGCTGTGAGCTGTCTGTCTGCTTGTATTTCGTGCTCTGCGGTAAGAGGAGAACGAATAGTTCTGTGGTGACTGGCAGACACATTGGCAGGCACAATGATTTTCCGTGTTTACATGAAGATTATCAAAACTATGTCATAATTATATAGACGTAACTTGAATGTGTTGGAACCTGACTCATCAGCGACTAGTTTTGTGCATCAGTTTATAACGGTGGAATGATATCTAATGATCTAATCTATCTACTGTATGTCTAATCTATATCATGCCTTGGTGGGAAAGTCAGATAGTATATAATGTGGCCTCTCAGATCATCAGGGCTGAGGTTAGATCTTTGGAAAGGTTTATTTGAGAAGATACTGAGATTAAAATGGAATATTCTTTTGGGCTTGTGTTTCAGTTTTTGGACATACATTGTTTCTTTACAGTGTAGTAATGTGTAAAACGAGGCCATGTGTCTGCTGGAGGTCCACAGGAAAGGGTAAACTGCTTCCTCAGCACATCTGAAAGAATGCTCAAACACTGTCAGTGTGATTTATCGCTCCACTTGAATCCACACAAAAGGTTCTTTAAGACTTCTTCTATTGTTTTTTGTGTGTTTCCGTGTCAGAGGTCTTGGAGGTTAAAGGTTCAACTCAGGCTTCTGTCCTCTCTTTTCCCCAGTGTTGTCGAACACATCAGTATCAAAGCTTTGGTACACGTCGAAGCTTTGCTGTCACGTGCAAATACAACAAAAGAAAAAGAATTTCGTGGTATGAGCTATACTGATTCCTGGGTGTGAGGAGCGAGACAGAAGTGTCACATCACTGATGTGGTGGATGAGCTGATCCTGGCACAGAATCAAGCCTACATTTCTCCGAGTGCAGAGACGGCTGTGTACAGTACCTTTCCTCCAGGTGAAGAACATGCAGAGACACAGAGAATACCACACAGCTTCCAGGCAGACAGTGGCAGGAATGTGTTCACCTCTGGAAACCTGAGGATACAAACTGTTTCCATCAGAGACTTTATTTAAATTAGTGTGTGTGTGTGTGTGTGTGTGTGTGTGTGTGTGTGTGTGTCTGAACAAAAACGTATTTGTTTACTTCAAGCAGCTATAATTGATATTTTCATAAAAACATTGTATTAAATGACAGTGTGAAGGGGTTGTAGGCTCAATCTTCATTTTCTGATTTCCTGGAAGATGTTCTACTCGTCACAGAAATAGAATTTTTTAAAAGGAATTTCAAAAAGAGAGCTTGATCACCTGATAAAGTAGTGATAAAGAAAGTGAAAAAAATCACTGGACACAGGCCTTAACGTCATAAAGATGTATGTGGAGTTGACTTCATTTTGATTTAAGCCTTTTCACTTATAGAGTCTGTGCAGACCACTGAACATCATTAAAGAAACTTTGAGTAGAAATTGGTATTTTAGTAATTTGTTGTCTCCAGTTTCAGAGTGTAATCCCACCGTGGTAAATATGTTCAGCTGTACTCGAGTATTTATTCTGATAACATTACTTGTGATCAAAAACTAGCAAGTCGACAACTTTCCTAACAGCCAAACATCAACAAGGTCAACAACAGCAGACATAGCAGCCAGCTAATATTACTGACTAGTCCAACAGCAGTCAGCCCAGCTCGGCGTCTGTCTTTCAGCCTTTTATTTCACCAAGCTCTCACCAACCACTAAAAGTCAGTCCCACATTTACTCTCGGACTTACTTACTCTTCTCCTCGTCATTTTGTTCATAGAGGCCAAGTTACATTGCATGCTTGCCCAGCTCTGGTTCTGGCACAACACCGGCCTGAAAACACTCCCTTGGTGCTCTGAGCTCACAGTCCGTGCAGCCCAGCTAACAAACTGAGCTAACATTAGCTAACAGCAGCTACAGTTGGCAGCAGTTTACCTCACTGTCAATCAGGAAATATCACAGAGAGTTGAGGCAGAGCAGCCGGAGGACATCAGAGGGAAAAGCAGAAAACATTTTCTCCATAAAATATGATCCAGTTTCACCAAAATCAGTCAAATAGTTGGTGGTGTGTGACTTAGTGCTGTAAAGCGTTACGTACTTCTCCCGACCCGGAGCCCAAAGTTACATAGTGTGAGAACAGACGTACGAATGACAGAGACACCATTCATCTGATTACAAGTCAGTGTAGCATCAATATGATTTAAAATCTGTTTATGGTGGAAAAGTTACACAGTGTTGTTTTAAGTAAAAATAGAACTGGTCTGTAGCAGTGGTTTTAAGTGGTCACAAGTTTGGATCTACAGTAGTACAACAGAGAGGCCTTTTGATTTGAGCGCAGCTAAGCTTACTGTGACCTTTACATGTCAATGTTCAGGTGTGTTTCGTTACTTTTACATATCTGTTTCAACTGGAAAAGGTTGAAATGTGAGTAACACTTTCAGTGTGTGGGTGTGTTGTTTCCTCTGGAGGCTGATGTTATAAGGCTGAACCTGATCTCGTTTGACATGATACCAACTCTAATAATGTACATGCTGACGCTGCATCAGCGCTCAACATGCCCTCAAAAACAGGCTGATGTTAAGACTTGCCCTGCATTCTCCTTGAATGTCATGTAGCCATAGGCCAAGTGCCAGAAGAACACAGCACCGAGAACTGAACACAACCGTTCTTTATCACTGTCCGTGAGCTGGTATGAGCTCAAATACACAATCGATATGGCATCATTTGAATTGTAGTCAAGGCGTAGAGTATTTTTACCAACTTCCTTATTCTCTGGGTCCTTAGAGATGGGGTCAGTCATACTGGAGGAAGATTGTTGATTATTCAGCCACATCCTCGGCTCAACAAATACGTTTGTTTACTGCTGTGTTGTATGGCTTTATTTGCTTTTATACCCATTTATGCCATTTTCATGTATATTTAGTGGCAAAAACAAGTAGGCTCATCTTTTAAGCTTTTAAAATGATTTCTTCCTTATTGAAGCAGTCTTGACACAGGAAAAACCTTTTTTTGTTTTCCCTGTATCTGAGATGAGACAAAAGGGTTAATTTTTCATTGTGTTGTTCACATGGTGTTCCAGAGAACAGTTGTGCACTGTGGTGCTGCATTAATTTTTAGACACATATCATATAAACACATATCATACATAAATATAGCTAATGCTGCCAGGCCAAATACCATATTTGATTTATATTCAGACCCATGTTTTTGTAATGCTAAATATGTGTCCTTGATATAGTATGTCAAGGCAGGAGGTGTAGCCAACTATACTGCCAGCCAGTCACAGGCGTGGTTCATTAACTATAAAATGACCTGACTATTATTATAAATAAATAAATGGAATAATATGAAATAAGAATACATTATGCTCTTATATTGTAATTATTAATATTTGTGATGTCATTTAGTCTTTTTTGCACGTGAATGTCGCAATGGTCTGTGGTGTCGTACGTACGCTTGTGGTACAAACGGCTTTACGTGGATTTTACGACACTGGCTCGGTTCTTACGTTCAAACATGGCGCCACACTCTTCATCGCCTTCAGCTCAGTGAAGTGAAGCCTGTCGTCTTTCCCGCTCTCTGCTCGTTCACAGACAGTTTGACACAGCAGCTGAGTGTAGCTGGAGTCCTCCGCCGTGCTCGGACACAGTCAGTGAGCAGCAGCAGAGGTCTGTGCGGAGACATGGCGGCACAGGGAGGCGTCCTGTTCCAGGAGAAGGTCAGCAGGCTGCTCAGCAGGCGGGACGGAAAACCAGTCCTGAAACCCAACAGAAGCCTGAGTCTGCGGGACGCGGTGGCCAACCGCAAGATGAAGAAAGGAGGTAAGGACGCACTGTGTGACTGCCTGAGGAAAGGCGGTAAGGACACACTCTGTGACTGCCTGCTCCTCTCTGAGGAAAGGAGGTAAGGACACACTGTGACTGCCTGCTCCTCTCTGAGGAAAGGAGGTAAGGACACACTCTGTGACTGCCTGCTCCTCTCTGAGGAAAGGAGGTAAGGACGCACTCTGTGACTGCCTGCTCCTCTCTGAGGAAAGGAGGTAAGGACGCACTCTGTGACTGCCTGCTCCTCTCTGAGGAAAGGAGGTAAGGACGCACTCTGTGACTGCCTGCTCCTCTCTGAGGAAAGGAGGTAAGGACACACTGTGACTGCCTGCTCCTCTCTGAGGAAAGGAGGTAAGGACACACTGTGACTGCCTGCTCCTCTCTGAGGAAAGGAGGTAAGGACACACTGTGACTGCCTGCTCTTCTCTGAGGAAAGGAGGTAAGGACACACTGTGACTGCCTGCTCCTCTCTGAGGAAAGGAGGTAAGGACACACTGAGTGACTGCCTGCTCCTCTCTGAGGAAAGGAGGTAAGGACACACTGTGTGACTGCCTGAGGAAAGGCGGTAAGGACACACTCTGTGACTGCCTGCTCCTCTCTGAGGAAAGGAGGTAAGGACACACTCTGTGACTGCCTGAGGAAAGGAGGTAAGGACACACTCTGTGACTGCCTGCTCCTCTCTGAGGAAAGGAGGTAAGGACACACTGTGACTGCCTGCTCCTCTCTGAGGAAAGGAGGTAAGGACACACTGTGACTGCCTGCTCTTCTCTGAGGAAAGGAGGTAAGGACACACTGTGACTGCCTGCTCCTCTCTGAGGAAAGGAGGTAAGGACACACTGAGTGACTGCCTGCTCCTCTCTGAGGAAAGGAGGTAAGGACACACTGTGTGACTGCCTGAGGAAAGGCGGTAAGGACACACTCTGTGACTGCCTGCTCCTCTCTGAGGAAAGGAGGTAAGGACACACTCTGTGACTGCCTGAGGAAAGGAGGTAAGGACACACTCTGTGACTGCCTGCTCCTCTCTGAGGAAAGGAGGTAAGGACACACTCTGTGACTGCCTGCTCCTCTCTGAGGAAAGGAGGTAAGGACGCACTGTGTGACTGCCTGCTCCTCTCTGAGGAAAGGAGGTAAGGACACACTGTGACTGCCTGCTCCTCTCTGAGGAAAGGAGGTAAGGACACACTGAGTGACTGCCTGCTCCTCTCTGAGGAAAGGAGGTAAGGACACACTGTGTGACTGCCTGAGGAAAGGCGGTAAGGACACACTCTGTGACTGCCTGCTCCTCTCTGAGGAAAGGAGGTAAGGACACACTCTGTGACTGCCTGAGGAAAGGAGGTAAGGACACACTCTGTGACTGCCTGCTCCTCTCTGAGGAAAGGAGGTAAGGACACACTCTGTGACTGCCTGCTCCTCTCTGAGGAAAGGAGGTAAGGACGCACTGTGTGACTGCCTGCTCCTCTCTGAGGAAAGGAGGTAAGGACACACTGTGACTGCCTGCTCCTCTCTGAGGAAAGGAGGTAAGGACGCACTGAGTGACTGCCTGGTCTCCTCTGGAGGTTTGCTGACAGACTGTTGTCATGTGTACAGTGCTCAGTGTACACACGTGACACCGGTGTTTTGGGGTAATGAGCGACCCTGTTAACTGTGACCACACAGCGCACACTATGTACATTAAATGACTAATAATGAATGCACTGTGGGGTTGTGTCTAATAGTGCTTAATGGACATACACAGAGTTTAACATGGTAAACACCTCAGAGGTAAACATGAAGCTGTCTGTCCACAGAGGCCACCTGTGTCACAGAGATGTCAGTCATGATGGCCTGCTGGAAGCAGAACAACTTTGTGGACGGTCTGTGCTCCAATGAGCTGAACGCTTTCTACACGTGTGTTGAGAAGGCTCAGGTATGCACACACACACACACACACACACACACACAATTTAAAGTCTACAGGGCCCTTCTTTTTCTAAGGCACACTGGGACGTATCACAGTCAGACAGAACAAACATTTTGTAGAATAATAATATTGATATATTATATCGTTATATGTGTTTACTGAAGTTGGATAAATGATAATATTGAACCGACGCTCAGCATGAGAAGTCTCCAGTGCCAGAAACTAGAAACTTTTTCTGCTCGTCACTTCAGGGATTCTGTACGTTCACATCATGAGTGGGACAAAACAGTGTCCTGACAGCCACGCCTGCAGTCTGCAGCACACTTCACTCACAGCTGAGTGTAACCCATGGCAGAACTTTCACTCACCATATTATTGATGAGAATATTTATGATGATAATATTGCTGACATTGACAAACAATGACATTGAGGAAAAAAAAAAGTGTCACCAAAATGTTGTGTGTCTTTTATGTACAGTAGACCCAGATAAGACAGATTGAGATCATTGGTAGTTGATAATTTTTTTGTCAGATGTTGCATCATTTGTCAACCTGCAGGAGAAACAGTTTGAGGTCTCAGACTGAAATAAGCTCCTCTGATAACCTTTAACTATTTATTGTATTGGTTGGACTTTAATATCTGTATGCCATTGCATCTGGCAAAACTTTTTATCATGACAATAATCTGCATTAATGTGGCAGTGCTCAACGCTTCAGCTAACTCTTCTGTCAGGCTTAGGACAGTTTCCAGGGGCAAACAAAGATGACGTGCAGAGTCAGTCAGGTGGAGACTTAGTCAGGGGTTAGGTGGGTTAACTTGGTCAAGGCTGTGTTCACACTGCAGGTTAAAGTGGACCAGACACTGATTCTTATTTTTGCTCACATGAGATTCAAACATGAAAGACAGCTGCGATGGAGGTGGAGGGACCGTGATGTGTTAGACGTCAGTCTGTTTCCTCTGACTCCACATGCAACCCGAACTCTAACCCTCCTCCACAAAAAGCCAGAATTAAAAATGTGCATCTCTTCCTCCTCCTCGCAGACTTCCACTGCACATCAACTCGTAAATGACTGTAAACATTGACTTCAGTCCATGTTTTCTTCACTGTTATTTACACATGTGAGACAGTTCACACTGGAATCTGATATTGGCTACATTTTAAAAAATGTGAACAGCCAAAAAGAAAAAACAGATTTGGGCAATAAGTCTGAATTGACCTGCAGTGTAAACACAGTCTATGTCAGCCCTCTGTGTTTATTGGTGAAACTGTCGATTAGACAGCATCAGACTGATCCAGGAGCAGAATGAAGCCTAGCATAGACACTACAGACCAGTCTAAAATCTCTCTGCCCTCCAGGAAGTGATAAAGTCTGTGCTGAGTCCTCATCATTTTCACGAGGCATTTAGATATCAAGCTTGCTGACCTCATGAGTGATGAAGGACGTGTCTCTGCTGCCAACGGGCAGAAATTTCCTCCTTGTACTTAATTAGGACATATGAAGAAGCACTGGTAACAAATCATGGTCCTCTTTCACAGGCTGCTATGAAGAATAAATCTGACCAGAGCGGCCTCCAGGGAGGACGTCTGCACCCGAAGCATGCCACGACTCTGCTGAAGAGATATCCCAACATGCGCACTGAGATCTAGGAAACAAACCTTTCTACAGACTTGACATGTACAGGTTGAACAGAGGCCATCGGACTGGATCCATCGTGTTCAGACCAGACTTGTTAGCTACGGTATGATTCAACAGTGGGTTACCATATACATTTATTAAATAACTAAATACATGAGCAGAACAAACAGTGATTTCGACACAAACACACACTGCACTACTCCTCCACTGTGGAACAAAGGTTATTCAATCATTTCATGTTGCTGCTTTAGGGCGCAGCCTTTGTATTCACAACACACGGCGTTTATGGTTTCAAATTTAATGTGACTTTGTGCTCGTGTCCTGAATTGGCCCTGATGGAAATTATGCCATTTTGTCTCAATCCAATTTAGCAGAGTGGTCTCACTCAGTGCAGAGATGTTATTAGTGGATGTGATGGAATTATTCTTCTTGGGTTTCATGGCTCCTGTCCTGGAGCATACCGTTATCACCGAACACTTAAATGCCTCGTCATTCCTGTGGAGGGCTGATGATGAAATAAAATGAACCTATCAGACGGATGGGGTTACACGGGTTCCCAATGAAGCTCGGGGTGGTTGAAGAGGATCTTCTTGAATGGACTGAAACAGATTTTATTTATCAAGTCTTTTATCTGTCAAACCGTTCATCAGTCTGTTTCTGACCGTGACCCATGTTTGTCTTTGAACTCACCATCACTTCATGTTGTATCAAAAAATAAAGCATATTATTTTGTACGTTCACTGTGAAAGCTGCTCTGTCATCATTATACAGACTGAATCCAGTGTGTAGTGTGCAAATGGCACAGCGCCCCTTTTAATTCTTTCTTTCTGTGCATTTTTTAGATGAACTGTTGATGGGTGACATTCATTTAACATTAAGCATGATGTTAACAGAGTAAATGTGCCTGCGTCTAGCCCCACTGTACTCCAACCGCACATACTCTTAACATCAGCCTTCCTCAGTTACATTACACATTCCTACCAACCACTTTCTAGTAAAGGTTGGCTGTAGTTTTAGATTTATGAGTACTTGATTGCACCGTTTGAAGTCTGCCAGTGTCATGTTATTTTACTGATGGAAGCTCCAACATCACTTGAAAGCTGACTGCCTTTAAATACAAGAAGCCTCCAAATTCACATCAGAACACAAGCACCAAGTTTGTTTACGGTTTGTCTTCTGGGTTTGACCTTCTGCAGTTCTTTAAGTAAAGACAGTATGTAGAGTGAATAGGCGATGGAAACACCAGGTTATTTTCTCCTCTCTACATGACCCATAAACGTTTCATGATCTGACTCTTTCTATAATAATAGACTAGAATAAAGAATGCACTAATAAACTAATAAAACACTGAAGTTCAACTTTTAAGAATAAATTAAACTATGGGTGTGAGCTGCCTCTACAAAACCACTTGTGTAGATGAATTGGTGAAATTGTACTTCAGAATCAGTTTTAATAACAAGAAGATTAATTATTTATAATGTATAAATACAGAGTAGTAATAAGTATGTGGACTCACATCAGAAGGAGAAACCACACAAACTTGTGTGTTGGTCACTCCTCTAGTTTGATTTTATTCTTGAGCGAAATCTTCTGATTCATTTTTTCTCAAGTGTGGGCCTGATACATTAAAACAATTCTTATGTCAGTAGGTACTGTGTATAATATGTAACATTTGATACTTTTTTTTTTTTTTTTGCTGCTGCTGCTGACACTTTCACTAAGTAATAATTTGGAGTGCAGGACATTTACATGTGACAGTTTTTTACAGTGTCGTACTGTAACTGAAGACAGTAAATTTCCTTTGCCACTCACATCCCAGCTGAATGATTTGATCTACGCTCACATGTGATTTATATGATGTCAGTGTTGTTTTCACACACAAATATATATTTTGTATTTAGTTATGCAGAGCCTGATGGAGGTGAATTTGGGGAGCATCTCCTGACATTATCAGTGGCTGATCTGTGACTTTGGGCGTCAACATTTCCATTAATGTACAAATCAGTCATTTATCTTTCATTGTAGGTTCACTTTATTATTTAGAACATGTTACATATTAAATAACAAAATGAAAATCCAGCTCGATGTAGCTCACACAGCTTTGGAGTTGTAGGAAAGAGTCAGGTTAGCATCCCAGCTGCTTCCAGTCTTTATGCTAAGCTAGGCTACACTGTATTTACTTAACAAACATATAATTCTTATCTGTCCTCTGATCGGAGTGGAAAGGCTTGCATGTTTCAAGTTGAATTTTTCCTCTGAAGCTTTCTTCCTTCTTAATGACCGTCCTGCCTTCTATTTCCCACGTTTCCTGGCCTCATCCGACAGCATCTTCTCCTCTGCTGTTTATTTCTGGAACCAGAGTTGATTTTTTGAGCGATGCTGATAAGTGTGGATTTGGTTTCATGTTTTGTCTGAGGCTCAGGAAGGATTTTGTGCCATGTTTGCACCCACCATTGTCAGCATGTGGTATTTTTGCTGTGTTCCTATTTATCTGGCCGTCATTATACAAACCCATTTCCCCACCCTGCTTATCACTTCCTCCCAAACATGTAGACCGCAGAGGAACCTCCTCCACAGCCCACGGCCATCATTCACTGTGACACACAGCTTCTCATTCTCTCCTTCATACAAATGGAATGCATTTTGATTTTTTACATTTTCTTATTATTATCTATGTAAACAACAATAGCCTAAGTTAGCAAGAGTAGGCATTTAATCTCATGTTCACCTGTGACTTCCCAGGGAGGTCTATGGGTAAAAGAAGCAACATATAACACCTTTCTAGTCTTCTGATCACTCAAAGTGCTTTTACACTACATATCTCATTCACCCATTCACACACATTCATACACTGATGGCATTAGCTGCCATGCAAGGTGTCAACTGCTCATCAGTTTTAGGAGCTAACCATTCATACACATTCGGACATTGATGGTGCAGCATCAGGAACAATTTGGGGACAAGGACACTTCGACATGTAGACCAGAGGAGCCGGCGTTCATCTGATTAGTGGACAACCCACTCTACCTCCTGAGCCACAGCTCACCACAGCCCAGTAGAGACATCAAACTGATGTGCTCAGGCGTTGATTGTTTTGTTATCAGTGGTTGAATAAATTACAGTTACAATTTACAAGCTTGAAAACAGGTACGAAGGTTACAAATGAATGGAAATTGATGCTGTGTCTCAATTCAGATACCACAGTTGGTAGACTTCTACTGTACGTAGTACATAGTAGTTTCAGCAGGGTAGCGTGTTGAGCACATCCATTGTGCACTTACAGTAAATAACGATCAAAACATTTGAGCATTTTAACACTTTTTCTTAAATTTGCAAAATTTGCAACCCAATTTGCAAGCAGAGCATTAGCGCAAACATTTGACCACCAATATATAAATATAAAACATATGTACAGCTTACATTTGTATATTGTCTTCATCTCCAGCAGCTTTCTCAGCTGCCATTTTCACAATGCCGGTGGTCCCTCCCCTTCCACAATCCAGCCAAAATGGTGAAAGTGTGCAGCGTTTCACACTCAGCTTTTTAACCTTTATGAGTGCACCATCCAGGTACTCACAGTACACTGACTTTTGACAGAACTCACAACGTGAACGCACTTACGGACTCAAAATAGCAAGTGTATGGAAGTATGTGAATGGAGATAACATGAGACAAATGAAGTAACTGAGGCAAGCGAACAATGAAAGGACTGCAGATGTCACCAAATCAATAAATAAAACACAAACGCTGCATTCTATTAACTTTGGTTCACAGCTGCAAAATGACTCAAATAAAAGTGAAAACAAAACCTGCCCTTCTATCATAGGTTCATGTGTCAATAACTACCAATGTGTCAGCCGCCCCTTTACCAACCACAACATAATGTCCCTGTGCCAAAACCACTAAGAATGATTCATTATTTGTTTAGAGCATCCTGCATGGTGACCAGCTTATATGCACTTACAAGAGGCTAGACTAAACAAGTTCCTCCAAAAGCATAAACCACCAGCTAATCAGTGAAGGTCTTTGAAAACCATCTCAGAGCCTGAGAGGGCATTCTGTTTTTGTTGGGCATCCTGTTAATGCCTTGTTGGGATTTAGTCACACAAAATCTTCAGCTGTTACAGGGTTGTTCTGTGGAATCTGTGAAAATGTTGCTATTTTTGACATCTATCTCCTGAGTCAAGAAGCATCTGCCCCAAGAGGAACACTGGTTTGATGATACAAACAAGATCAGGCCTAATGATCATCAGTGTTTGTGAGAGGTCGCCAAGATAAACAATGGGCTTCTTGAAAGTTGCCCATGGAAATCCAGCTTATCAGGCTGATTTATTTGGAGAGAAATTACGGCCTCGCCCTGCTTATCTCTGTCTGATCTCCTGAGTTCTTACATCGTGACACAATGTTGACTTCCACTGCAGTTGTTTTCAGAGCCGCCTGTGTTTCACAGGTATCAGAGTGTCACTATCAGTAAGTGTAACTTCAGGCTGAAAGTTCCAGACTAAATGTCAAGTTCAGACCACACCCTACTTGATAAGCTACCTCATGTTTTAAAAGGCCAGCATGTCCACAGCAGAGTGAGAAGAAACCAACTTAAAGGTCCAGTGTGTCAGATTTAGGGGGCTCTATTTACAGAATAGAATACCCATGGCAGTATAATCACTGTGGATTATGTTTCTTCAGTTGAGTTTGTAATATTAAATGAACAATATAGTCACAGTTTTCAGACTGGTACAGATTTGAGGACTCTGTGGTGCCACCAGTTTGGACCACATGGAACCAGTCTGTGACTGGATGAACAGCTATCCTTTACTACCAACATCACCACAACAACCTGTTCCTGCAGATTCATCTTCCACAACATCCAGACAGAACCCTCTGTTCCTGACCCAGGATACTGCACAGGTTCTGATCTGAGATCTTGTCATCTTACACCTAGACTGCTGCTCCTGCTGTGCATTCAGGCTCCATCCAACCTCTGCAAGTCTTAATGTAACACATGAAGCAGATTTGATAAAGTTGATGTACTTCCATGATTCTTGCAGTTGAATGCACGTTCAAAAAGGTGTTTCTTCTGTTTGCTCTATGCCCATTGATATAAATAAAAAATAATAATAAATATAAATTATATTGTGGGTAAGCAGTTTGTATAACACAAGCACCACAAACTCATTGTCCGTTGAATATAGTTTAATCAAGACGCCTCTGAAACAAAAACTGAACATTAGAAGCTGGCACTGGCTGCCAGTATCTTTTAAGATTCATTGTAAAGTTCTGGCGTACTGAGCTTGCAATGGTTTGGGACCGGCCTACATTTTCAAGTCATTGTTGATTTATAATCCTTCACAGCGTCTCGGATCCTCCACTGCCTGCCAGCTCAGCCTTTTTTTAACTAGATGCACCATAACCAGGAATTCCCGACCCGCGGCTGTAAGAGATGCAAGCTGTGAGCTATTTATTCAACATGGTCTTTTTTTTTACATATGCTTGTTTTGTATGAGTTTTTGTTGTTTGATGCCTCTTTTACTTGTGATTGATTTGATTGCTTTGTTTTATCACAGTATTTTATTTATTCACTCTGAGCTCCACTTTGTGTCAAATATGCTATAAAGTCTGCTGTTATTGTTATTATGAAATTCATCAGACTAATTAGACTTCATTAGTTAGTTTATTTCACCATGAAGATGTATTCAGTGTCACTGTAGTAGTAGTCCTGGGGTCCTTCCCTGCAGGTGTTGACAGCTCTGCTCTGCTCCTCCTCATGAGCTCTTCAAGGACCTCCAGGCTTTTCTGAACTCAGGCTGCATCACATTATCTCTGTCCACCTGTGTTATAAATGTGCCACCTTAAGATAGACTGACTGACTTATGAAGTATAAAGATGAATTATTTACAGAGGCTGTAATGTCTGATGTTGATATAAAGACCTGCATGAGACCTTCACACCTTTGATTTCATAGGGAAACGTCGCCTGTGTGTGTGTGTGTGTGTGTGAGAGAGAGAGAGAGAGAGAGAGAGAGAGAGAGAGAGAGAGAGAGAGAGAGCTGTCGGCATGCTCTCTCCTCACCAACAGCGCGTCATTTTTAGCTCGGGGCCGGGTTGGGTGTCTGTGGATGTCGGCTTGAGTTCAGCACGGAGCATAGCCGTTGTGCCGTCAGGTTGTTATCGCCCTGCTCGGCTCGGCACGGCTCGGAGAGGACACTTTATCAGACAGAAGGCGGGGTGAGGAGCGGCTGAAGGTGTGCGTGGAAGGTGTGGAGGAGATGGTTCCTTCAGCAGGATGGACCGGAGGAAAGTTGTGCCCGGGTTCGTTCCCTACTGTCTCTTACTGGTCCTGTGTGTCTCTGCAGAGGTAAGCAGTCTCAGCCTATATAAAGCTGATGTTTACGATTTGTCATTTAGCCTGGAGCCGTTTTTATGTCAGGAGGACAGCAGATTTAACTCAACGGTGAGCTCCGGCTACTGGAACACTTTTATTTCTTTTCATTGTATGGTCCTGTTATTTCTCTAAAAATCCTGGAAGTCTCATGTAAAGGTCTTTGGCAGCCTTTAATTGCAGGAAACAGAGACAATAATCTGATGAAGTGCGTTTATGAGCAGTTTGGAGTTCCAGTCTGTGCGTAAACAAGTTCCACAGCTCCGCATGTGCAGATAAACTCTGTGTGCTGTGAGCTGGAATGAAACACACTCCTATCCAGAAACCTTTATAGAATCATATTACACCACCTCTAGGAAAGATAAATAATATACTAATGGATAATTAGGAAAATTTGCCTTTTGGCACACTTACAGTGATGAAGATCAATGCACATTGTCCATGAAAAATGCAATAAAATAGCACAACCCATAGATCAACAGCATCTCTTATCTATTTTTTCCTTTCAAGATCAATAATAATGCAGTCAAAGTCTAACATTAGTGTAAAGTGGATGGATCCCCTGCGGAAACCAGAGGTGGGCGCTAATAGAACCAGAAGCAACAGCTTTCAGGAGGGTGGGAACGTTTGTAACACTAACCCTTATCCTCCATGTCTCCTCGCTCAGCTTCTCTTTTTTGTCATACGCATGCCTCAGATCACAACATTGACGAGTATTAAATAAAAAACAATAAGAATGATCATTATCTGGTGATGTGGTCAGGATTTTTAACTCACAGTTTTAGTTTCTGAGGCTCCAGAATCTGTTGACTGATTAAAGCATTTCAGCATTTGTTCTGATTACATTACTACTGATCAAAAACTAGTTAACAGCCAAACATCAAGCAAGGTCAACAACACAAGACATAGTAGCCAGCTAATATTACTTAATAGTCCAACAGCAAGAAGCACTTACACTCCCCCTGGTGCTCTGAGCTCACAGCACGGGTATCAAACTGAGCTAACATTAGCTAACAGCAGCTACAGTTGGCAGCAGTTTACTTCACTGTCCATCAGGAAACTCTGTAAATCACAGAGAGTTGAGGTGGAGAAGCTGGAGGACATCAGAGGGAAAAGCAGAAAACATTTTCTCCATAGAATATGATCCAGTTTCACCAAAATCAGTCAAATAGTTGGTGGTGTGTGACTTAGTGCTGTAAAGCGTTACGTACTTCTCCCGACCCGGAGCCCAAAGTTACATAGTGTGAGAACAGACGTACGAATGACAGAGACACCATTCATCTGATTACAAGTCAGTGTAGCATCAACATGATTTAAAATCTGTCCTTATGAGAGAATTGTTGCTTTAAACTCATAGTCATTGTCTCAGTTCAGATCCATTATAGGGCAGAGAAACATAACAAATAATGTCCACATACCGCAGTCTGTTTATCTATTCATTCTTTCATTGGCACTTGGTGTGTTTGCTTCATATTATCAGCAGGCCAAAGTCTATGCTCATTTTTTTTTATATCACATCAGTGCAGATAAGTGTGACAGGGAAAGACCTCAGTTTAACAGCTTTCAGGTCCAAGGCTGGTCCAAGTGTTTCAGAGGGACATGAACTGATTGTAAACAGATCAAATCCAAACAGAACTCTGTCAGAGAAAGTACATTAACATGATAAAACTAATGTCCACCATTCCGTCTTTCTCCCTTTTATACAGCGAGCAATTTTATAAAAAGCTCAAGGTTAGGTTAGTTTGTTCATTTGTTTATGTCTCAGATGAACCAATATATCTGCACTCTCAGCTACCATGAGCATATGAAAGTACTACAGCCAGAGGAAGAAATATTAACTGTCTCTGCACACTCATGCTACTGATCTGCCCTTAATGTGCCACTCTATTGCCAGCTACTGTATGTCACCCTGAGTGCCACACTGCATACCTTTGTGAAGGAATCTAATCTAAAACACATATTCATGTCCATGCAGGCGCCCTGTAGGAAGTTGTCAGGAGTCTGTTTCCACCCGAGCTTTCATTTTAGCAACGTTCTGAAAAATCTGTCTCGTCATGATTTATTTATTTATTTTAATTAATCCTAAAAGGCTTTGCAGTAATACGTGCCATGCATTTGTTAATCCTCTACATTGTAAATCAAACTCTATATTTGTTCCATGATGTTGTATTTCTTCTTCGCAGGTCAATGAAGGTGGATACTTGAATATTGTGCAGAGTGCAGGTGAGGGCCATCTTAAAATCTTTATTCATGTGTGTCTGTTTTGGGTGAATGTGTAAAGCTACATGAACCTCACTGAAATGTCTCTCATAGTGTGAAGTTTGGCAGGAAAACACCAACATTTAAATGAACAAGAGCTGTATGGCTCTACATCTGATTAAGGCCAGTAATTATCCAGTAATTATCATCAGGTTTGACTGAAACCTTTCAGCCATGATGGGAGTATTTTTGTCTGTCAACAGTACAACTGTTGTTCGGCAAATGGATCATGACACCTGGGCTAATGTTTGTCAGGCCCTCCTAACCCAATCATTTATTCATATTTTATATTTGTGATTAATTAATGTCAGCTTTGTCGAGATTCATCCACAAAACATGCACTGTGCCTGAATGCTGTGAAACTTGTGTGTGTGAAGGTGAATTCCCTAACCCCTTACCTAACTGTAGCACTAAACTTGATTGATCTCCAGCGGGGAAATTCACCTGTTCCTGCAGATCGAGAGTCTAAAGTAGAGGAAAGAGTGAGTGAATGATACATAAAAATAAAATAATAGTTGCTGCACATGCATTCAGATGTATTCCCAACCTCTGTTAAGGTCAAACTGTTTCTGTTCTTGTCCTAATAATAACATAATTACTCATATCCTTTACTCTAAGCAGACACTCTAATCTGGTTTGCAGTCGACAGTATATCCTTTATGCTCATCACCTCAGCCCCCTGCTCTTTCCCCTCCAGTCACGGCATGTCTGTATACAGTAAACCCGTGTGGTTTACTGTTCTACCACCACCACCACCACCACCACCACCACCACCATCCCCACCACCACCATCAGCCTGTGTATCCATCCTGTGCCGATAGCCCAGAGTCACAGTTAAAACCCTGCAGATTGATTTTCATGCTTCATGCCTTATGGCAATGAGGATTCACTACAGGGAACAAAATTCCACTGACTTCATACCTGTCACACACTCCCACTGGAAAATAGATGAGCTGACTGTTGAGTATTTTATGCTTGGCAGCTGCGCTTGCAAGAATCTTCACGTGCCAATGTTAAGTAACTGACTGTAGGATTGAGTCAGGCTTCCTGTTTCATTTATTTATTTATTTTTTTTAAAGGACAGCATTCATTAATCAGCAGTTCTGGAACTGTGCCAGTGTTAGCCAGCGAGCACATTTTTAGCTGCAGTCCTTTGGCGACATGTTTTGACAGCAGTGAGGTGAAACCAAGGTGTTCTTGTCTGTGTGTGAACCAGTCACATAACGTCTCCCCAGGAAGCAGTTTTATAGACGGCTTTTACAGTTTGGCAGTGCTTCTGGTTGCTCTTAAGTGTCTTCCATGCATTTCAGCCACATCATTGTCTTGTTAAAGCACCATCTGCACACCAGATGAATATGTTACGTTTGACATGTGCTCCGGCTTCATAGAACTTGTTTTTACCACGATCACTACAGGACCTCATAACCTGAAGCTGCTTCTGATCCCACTGATGAAGTGTGAAAAACATTAGTCAGCCCCTATGAGACAAAAATAAAGATCCTAATGGAAAAAAGCAGTCATCACTTGAGCTAGCATTTTGTTTATCCCAGAGGATCATGTAAGCTCTTGGCTTATTTATGGGACTGTCAGCGACGATCAGCCCGGTTCAAAATGTCTCCAGTGTTGTAAAATGGGCAGATTCATTCTTTGAATTAATTCATGTAAACATATCAAACCTTTTGAACCTTTCAGGTTTTGATAGTTTTTGCAGAATATAGCATAGCATAGCATAGCATATAACAGTTTCTCTTTGATGTCTGTTACAGTAATACATTGTAACAAATGTCAAGGTCCTGTGTGTAAAATAGGGGAATCTATAGTTAAATATGCAATATACTAGTCATAAGTGTTTTTTTATTTGTGCAGCAATCATGTATGCGGCCTGCATCCCTGTCGCTCGCAGTACATTATCCCTTACATTATTGATGACTGATGCATTAAGATATATATGTAGCATTATAAATGTAGAGGTGAAACTAACTCCTTCATATACTGCTGGATAGTTTAATCTACCAATATTTTCATATTTTATAGTTTGTTTAATATTTTTTTATGGTATAGTGTATTATATACAAACTGTATACAGTATATTATATACAATATTGACAGTAGTCAGTGTTATACATAAACACAAACAGATGGGAAAAAGGACCTACAGGTGGTGCAAAGATAAGATAAATCTATACACCTGCGGGGAAAATAAAATAAACAAAAGAAAGAGGGTGGTGGTCACCACAGTAATGCTGTTTAACAGGAAAAGAACCTGTGTGCAGTGGGAGGGGTACTTCACTCATACCTGGTCCCTTTCCCAAAAACTCAGAGATACTAAAGGACTTTTTTCAAGAGTTAACTCGCTAACTCTCTGTATGAAGAGCAGGAATTTTTAGTAACATGTCAGTGCAAGTAGCTAATCCAATATTAATAACTTATTGTGTTCGTAGTGTATTTTAAGGACATCCATTAAGATGATATGAAATATGAATCATTTATGTGTGTTGTGTTATGGATGAGACCTTCTACTTTCTGCTCTTATTTCTGAATAATGAAAAGAATGTTCTGTTGTCACTGTGTGCACATGACAGTAAACTGTACCTGCTGTAGGACATCTTGACCTGCACACGAACGCACGCATGCACACACACACACACACACACACACACACACACACACACACACACACACACACACACACACACACACACACACACACACACACACAGGACTACTTTTCCCTGTAGTTGTCCATTCTCTGCATGTGTAACACAAAATAGCCGACATGATCAGACACGTCATACAAACTAATTGGTCTCTCACATAATTTAGTTTAAAAGTTCACTCAACACATCAAAATCCAACTCTCTGAGTCAAAGTGTTGGACAGTCTAAAGAATCATCAACACTGGTCCCTGCGCTTTGTGTTAAATTCTTTACTGAGAGAAAATTTGTTTGTTATTTTAACATAATCATGAGTCTTACTTTTAATAATATCTTAAAGCTCATTGTTTTCTTCTTTGTGTGATGTGATTTAGTAAAAAGACCTCTGTGTCCACAGCTCCGCTCTCCTGTTCAGAGGGCTTCACAGAACTGGGCTATTATAATGGCTCAGTTTCCCACACGGACTCAGGCTCCCCCTGCCTGAAGTGGACAGACTTCCCAGACTACATGCAGCAGTACCCAGGCCGAGGTCTGGGGGACCACAGCTTCTGCCGAAACCCAGACCGAGAGGCCAACCCCTGGTGCTTCTTCAGGCAGAGCTCTGGTGCCATCGGCTGGGCATACTGCGACTGCCATCAGGGTGAGTGGATGGATGGATGGATGGATGGATGGATGGATGGATGGATGGATTGATGGATTTTCCAGCCCAGACTTATCCAAATGTCACAATGTTGCAAGTTACAATAAACACACACAGCACTGCCACCATGACCAGCTCGGTTTTCTATGATCCATTTGGGTATTACACATAATGTTATATAGACCCAGGACTCACAATAATAGCACATGATCTGACCCAGATTCAATCGACCATATAAAACATGGATCCAAACACTTTCGGGTCCTGGTTCGGCTCCTTGGCACCAAAGTATCTTTGTTATTTTTCCATGTATGGTCACTGAATTCCTCCTGTGTTGTTTGCAGGTGCAGCCAGATTGGTGGGGGGGTCATCCGCCAACAATGGGCGCCTGGAGGTCTACCTGAATGGTCAGTGGGGGGCAGTATGTGACACACACTGGACCGACCGTGATGCCAGCGTCATATGCAGACAGCTTGGACTGGGGTAAGGTTATTTCTAACGACAATGAACATGTGAGGACGACGGTGAAAATCATGGCTATGAACTGACTGCTGACTGAACTGACTTTTGTTGTTGTTTTGTTGTAATCAGATTGTGTGAAATGTGTTGGGAACAGTGCTTTCCATTGCATTTAGCTTAATATGACCAGACAGAGTAGCTTCTGTTAAAATGAATGTGACATTTCCCTCGCCTTTGGACATGCCTGCATGTGCGTTTAAAAGAGAATCTCTGTGTGTCCATGCAGTGAGATCGGTACAGCCCTTCAGCATTCCTACTTTGGCCCAGGTTCTGTCTTCCACTATGAACGTCTAGGTTGCCGTGGCAATGAGAATTCCCTACTGGAATGCCGGAGCAGGAAGTTTGTCACCAGTGACTGTTACCATGGCAACGAAGCAGGAGTGGTTTGTGCTGAACCTGAAGGTGAGGTCAGACTGTCACCACAGATTATATAAATAAATACATCATGGTAGACACGTGTGTGTAACATTGGGTCACTTCACCTTTTGTTTCTCAGGCATTGGCATCCCTTTAAGGCTCGTGGGAGGCCTGGAGGACTTTGAGGGCCGCGTTGAGGTGTACCACAACGGCAGGTGGGGAACCATTTGCGATGACCAGTGGGATGACACTGATGCTGAGGTGGTGTGCCGACAGTTGAGCCTGGGGTAAGAAACAACTTCTGTGCTAGCGCTTCACAAAGAATGTCAGGATCAAAGACTCAGTGCAGCGACCAGCAGAAAGTCTGGACACCAGCGGTTACCGTTATTGGACTTCTTGCTCACTTTAAGGCACCTCCTCTTCCCCTACCTGATCTGTATGGTTGTGTTCTCTTATGTGTTAAACTTGGCTTATTTATAAACCAACTGGAAACAAAATAAAGATGAAAGTTGAAAGATGCTCCAGAGGAAGACAACATTGTACAATGTTTGACTTCCGTCAAGTTAAAAAAAAAAACTATTTTAATTATTTATATTTTGCTTTGTCACTAGGCTATATGTATAATTTAACTAACTCTGTGCCACATTATGAATGAGATATTTCAGACTAAATTCTGTTTTGTGTTCTTGTAAAAGACAGAGTAAGACTGAATTCTATAAAGTGTCTGTAAAAATAATTTTGAACACTAAACTTTTGACTTGGGTTTGCATAAATATTTCAAATATTTCTGAAAAAATATTTTATCCTAAATTCTGTACCCTATTCCCAGTCAGAGAAATCAATAGACCAAAATGTTTAGTTTGTATTAGGTCTTATTATAAGCCTTTGTCTGTGCCTTCAGCTACTCTTGCTTTGATTATTACTTCAGCTTCTTATGCCCCAACTGAGGCAATAACCATTAACATTTATTAGGAATAAATCAATTGGACATATCCTCCTGCTGTTTTTAATTTTAAATTAAAGAGACACACTTTTAGAATTTATCTTTTTGAAGATGAAGATTATTTATGTGTTAAGATAATTTACCCCAGTACTGACTGAGTAGAAACACCAGGTGCAACAACATACAATGTTAAAAAACGGTATTGTAAACGGCATATAAAGAGCTCATAGGCCTAAATACCTGAGCTTATTCTACAAATAAAAGGTAGTGTTTGTTTGTCCTGACCAACAGGGGCGTGGCCCAGGCGTGGACATGGGCTCACTTCGGGAAGGGTACTGGTCCCATTTGGTTGGATGGGGTTCAATGTACAGGCAATGAACTCTCTCTGGAGGAGTGTCCTCATAACATCTGGGAGCAGCACAACTGTGACCACATGGAAGACGCAGGCGTGTCCTGCAACCCATACACAGGTCAGAGCCAAACAAACTCACACGTTCATATTAGACAACACTGTAATCGTTCCTGTGGAAAGCAACTTTCTTTTGCTTAAACCAGTGATACCTAAACCTGTGATATCTAAAGTGCTAAGTCAAAGGCATTTGGAATTGCTATAGATTCTTGTAGACATTTTGATCCAAAAAGCTTCCTCTGTTCTGACTGACTGAGTGGTGGGGATTCCAGGGACCTTAACTAAGTAGGTTCATTTACACACGAGAGTCGCTAAGGTCACATGTAAGTTGTTAGGTGGCATGGAGGTGAGTCACATGACTTAAGGTGTGGAAGCGTGTTAAATCTGCCTGGGAAGAGATGTCAGGACTGCACTGCAATGTCTTGCTCACAAATACAGTCTCACAAAGTCAGACTACTTCTGCCTCTTATCAACCTGAAGCTTGCATGCATGTTTAGTGTCAAGCACATCATTTATACTGAGCTGTCATTGGTTATTTCCTACCATTGCCACTGAATGGGAGAAGTAGTTTTTTGCAGAGAAATGTGTTTCTACACATTTTCTATTTCATTTATGTCCCAGAAAACAACTCTGTGCTGTGTAAAACAAGCATGATTGGTTGTCTCTGTTTGCACTGAACCTTTCTCAAGGTTGCACTGCTGAGTAACTTGTGTCTTGCTGAGCGGTTCCAGAATGTTATTTGGAGGTTCAATTCACTGTCTGACATTGATGCTCCCTTAGGATGAATTGTAATAACTTTGAATCCTTCACCTTTCCTTTAGCACCATCATCAAAATGTGTGGAATACTTTGATTTAGAACCAAACGAATGGCATTTCAATCAGTGCATGTAGATGTGATGGCGAGCAGCTCACATAAATGCATACATGCGTACATCAGCAAACATGTTAATGATGTGGTGATCACAGAGAAAATGAAACAACCAGAAAGCCTGGATGAATGGAGAGGTGCGGGATCAGAATTGGCATCAAGGATGCAAAGAGGAGGCATCAGCAGAGACGGGAGAGAGACCTCAGCACCAACAGCACCAAAGATCCAGACTATCACAGTATACAAAAGCAGAAGGTTCCCCATCATGTGTGAGACCAAGTTACCAGATGAGCATTTTATGCTCGCTTCGATCTCCTCAGTCAGCTATCGAGTCTACTCGGCTTCCAGAAGACCGGCCGCTGTCAGTGTCCACAACGGATGTAAGAAGAATCCCGATGAGAGTGAATGTCAGTAATGCTGCTTGGCCTAATGTCATCCCTGGCCGTGTCCTAAGAACATGTGCCAACCAGCTAGTTGATGTCATCACTGACCTTTTTAACACATTGCTGTCACTTGAGACTGTTCCCACCTGCTTCGTCCCTGTACCTAAAACAACATCTCAGTCAGTCTGGATGCACACCAGTGTGCAATCACAACTAAATCTACAGAGCATAAAAATAACAACACCTACAGTACCAGTCAAAAGATTGGACACACCTTCTTATTCAATGTTTTTTGATTCATTTCGATTATTTTCTACATTGTACATTAACACCAAAGACATCAAAAATATGAAATAGCACTTATGGAATTAAGTGGTGAACAAAAAAAGGTTAAATAAAATGTGATTTATATTTTAGATTCTTCAAAGTAGCCACCTTTGCTTTGATGACTTTTGACACTCTTTGACATTCTCTCAAACAGCTTCATGAGGCTGTCATCTGGAATGATTTTCAATTAGCAGACATGCCTTGTCAAAAGTTAATTAGTGAAATTGTGCTGGCATCCAGTAAATAGCCATATGTGACGCTATATTATGGCAAGAACTGCTTAACTTTATAAAGAGAAACCACAGTCCATCATTACTTTAAGACATGAAAGTCAAATCAGAAAAGAAAGTCTGAATGTGTCCTGTGACAAAAAACATCAAACACTATGAAGAAACTGGCTCTCATTAGAACCGCCCCAGGAAAGAGAAGTTCATTACAGTTACCAGCCTCAGAAATCAACAATTAATGAAACCTCAGATTAGAGGCCAGATAAATGCTTCAAGTAGCAAACACACGTCACCATCAACTATTCAGAGCAGACTGCGTGGATCAGACCTTCATGGTCAAATAGCTGCAAAGAAACCACGACTGAGGGAGACCAACAACAAGAAGAGCCAAAAAACACAATGAACGGATATTAGACCAGTGGAAATCTGGACTTTGGTCTGATGAGTCCAAATTTTACGTCCAACCACTGTGTCTTTGTGAAACACAGAGAAGGTGAACAGATGGTATCTGCATGTGTGGTTCCCACATGAAGCATTGTGGAGAAGGTGTGATGGTGTGGTGACACTGTTGACAGTTTATTCAAAATACACTTAACCAGCATGGCTACCACAGCACTCTACAGTGACATGTCATCCCATCATATCATGATTTCCAACAGGGCAATGATCCAAAACACACCTCCAGGCTATGTAAGTGCTGAAATGTGTTGGGCTGACCAAGAATGAGAGTGATGGAGTGCTGTGTCAGATGACCTGCCCTCCACAATCACCTGACCTAAACCCACTTGAGACTGCACACACTCCTGTTTACATCAGTGGAGCTGAGGTGGAGCAGGAGAACAGGTTTTAGGTTCCTGGGGATAAGCATCAGTGTTTCTTAGGAAAACTTAAGAAAACAAAATTCTTGTTAGCTTTTTACAGAGGAGCAATAGAAACATCTTGGCATGGCTTGTGCAGGACAGGGGGCTCTGCAGTGTGTGATTAACAACACCCAGAACATCACCATCACTGGTACCCATCAACCAAGCATCACTGATATCAGTGAGGTGAGTTTCCTGCGCAGATACTTAAAGGCAATACCAACTCCAGCCACAGCCTCTCTACGTTGCTGCCAAGCGATACAGAAGTATCTGCTGCCATACCAACAGACTATAGAGCAGCTTCTTTCTTCAGACTGTAAGACTCCTCAATTCATCCTTCACACTCCACCATAAAAACTAGTAGTACAAAGGGACTACAACTTGCGTTTCGTTGAGCAACCCTGTGTGTAGAATGTGATGGTATAATAAATAGCAAATGTTAACATGCTAAAGTACATTGGTCAACATGGTTATGCAATTGTTGCAGACACCTTCCTCTCTGACAGTTCTTCCTAATGATGTCCTTAAGATGCAGACTACTGCATCCTTATCCAGGGATTGACCCTCCTGTGTTGGGCCATGCACTTCTTTAACGGATGTTTTGTGGCCTTAGTGTATAAAACAAGTCTACAGCAGTTAATTGCCTGAGACTCACCACCAGTCAGTCAGAAGCGAAGAGGCTTGTTGGATGAGAGTTTTTTTTTTACGAATGTACAGCATATGTAAGTTGCCTTTGACTTAGCACTTCTAGATATTCTATGACTCTAATGACTGAGAATGCATGCACATTCATCATTCATCCCAGTCATTGTGATCTTAAGTGAGCTAAAAGAGAGCACTAACACCAAAACTAAAACAAATGAGATGCTTTATGTCATGCACTCCCTTGAGTATGTGATCTAATACAGTATAAGTGTTTTCCTGTGTGGCTGCAGATGGTGCAGTTCGTCTGGTGGGAGCGGACAATCACTGGGAGGGTCGTGTGGAGATTTATCACCAGGGAGAATGGGGCACTGTGTGTGATGACAACTGGACCAAGCTCAACGCCCAGGTGGTGTGTAGACAGCTGGGCTTCAGGTCAGTGCATTGCTACATCCGAGTCATAACAACCCCTCTGTACCTTAAAAGCTTGTGATTTTTTGCAAAGATTGAACAACATACTGGCAATTATCCAACCAAGGCCCTGGGATATATTATAAACCCTCCAGCATGTTGAGGGTCTGCACGGGGGGCTTTTCTGTGTATGCGCCTGGAATACCTCCTTGGGCATGAGGAGTAATCATCTGCCTACCTCAAACCGTTCCTTTTCATGCAAACAAGTAGCAGGTTTACTCCTTCCTGCCCACTCCTTCAGAGGTCCTTCAGGATGGCTGAGCTCCTCACCTCTATTCTCATCCACTTTAATTCATTATCTCATTTGTTGTGTCACAACATCATGATCATTGATGAGGAATGGAACATAGATCAAATTGTGAAACAAGAGCTTTGCTAACTAAATTAAAAACAGTTCTTCCTCTGGGGAGCATGAATGTTCTTAGAAAATTTAATAGCAATCTGGCCATAAAAAATATCTTTTGTGAGTGGAAATTTTGGTGTAAGACTCAGATCGAATAAAACACCACAGGATTATTAGAGTTAATAGGGTTCATGGTTGTGTCTATGTTTGTAACAGCCATGGTATTTTGTGCACTCTCAGTGTGTCATTTTCTTACTATTTTATTAGAAAATAGTAATTTCCTAAAACCTGGTGCATTGCATCTCCTCTTGTTTTACATGAGGTTAATGTTAATGTTAATGTTTGTACATTGTTCCTGTTTAAATAAAGACATTCAAATTCAAATTCAAAAGAAGCTTTCAATCCATAGAAAACCTCAACTGCATCCATTTAATTTTATGGATTGATGGAATGGAAACTAACTGAATATTGGTGATATTGTTCTTCATCAATGTTCTGTGGTCATGCCTTGTCTGCAGTGGCCGAGCAGAGGTGGCTCCTGACAGGGTGTATGAAGAAGGTCGTGGGCTGATCCTGCTGGATGAGGTCCAGTGTCTGGGAACAGAAACCACTCTTCTGGCCTGCACCCACTCTCAGTGGGGCCAGCATGACTGCTCCCACAGCGAGGATGTTGGTGTGCGCTGTGAGAGGGGACGTGACGCTAATGAGATACCAGCTCTGTTGCCTCCTGTTGGTAAGTGCACAAATTGGTGGCTGTTGAGGAAAGGAAGCAGATAGTTAAATTTCCTGCTGATGAGAATTGTGTGTATTATATTTGTAAATACCTCAGGATATGTAAAAACTTGCTTAGGGCATGAATTATGATCAACAACAAACCAACATTTATATGTTTTTCTTGTAATGTTTGTTTGCAGGCCCTCTGGTGCGTTTGGTTGCTGGAGAGAGCAGGAAGGAGGGTAGAGTGGAGGTCTTCATAAACGGCCAATGGGGAAGTGTGTGTGATGATGGCTGGAATGATGTCAATGCAGCTGTAGTTTGCAGACAGCTGGGATTCACGTTAGTATGATTACACCTCCTTTCATATTTTCACCTAAGAGATTGAGACAAAAGCTCAGTGTCCGGAATGAAAATGGTTAATCCTCATGAGAGCATGAATATACTCAGAAAGTTTCCTAAAAATCTGACTGTTGGAGCTACTGTTAGCTATACTAGCAGTGTGTCTCTTGTTGGTTGTATGACTGTGTTCTTAATTGCTGTGAAATTTTGTACAGGTATTCCTGGTCGCCAGAGGACGGATCCCAATGACTTTGGTGTTCCCAGTATTTTTTGTCTAGTGCCAGAGCAGGTTGCCTTTTTTGGTTTCAGGTGAAATGTCCTGACAAATATTGGATGGCGTGCCATAAAATCTGGTGCAAACATTCCTGACATTTCCTCCTGCTCTACCTGCACGTTGATATTTTTTTGTTTAGAGTGAACTATTCCATCAAATCTGGTACACGCAGGATGAATTAGAACAACTCTGGTGATCCTTTTACCTTTTATCTAGCACCATCATCTGGTTGATTTGTACAATACCAATAACTACACGACATTCCTTCGCTGAAGTTTGTGTTTAGTGTTGATTAGAAAATGTTGGCATTTGTTCCTCATTTAAGATGAGGAAAACAATAAATATTACCTAGGAACTGCTAACAGACGTCTACTGCAGGATCGCTGCACTCAAGTTCATATGGGGTTAGCAGGTTAGAGATATAGACAGGGGCCAAACCCATACATGCCCTTAAAAGTGATCCTTACAATCTTAAATGAAGAGAAATGTATAAAGCAGATGTCTAAGATAATCAAATTGATTTCAAATAATGTGTAAACAGTTTCATCAGAATGTGGTTTGAAAAAATAAATGAAAACATGAGAAGATATGTGATTGAGAAGGTTTGTAGTTTGAAGGTTTGTAACAGTTGACATCAGGTGACCTGAAATACATATAGCTATCTGTACATTTAATATACAGTATGCATTTATAGAACAAAAAGGAACAAATCATAACGATGCTGCGTGTCTTTGTGTGCTGTTCTCCAGCGGTGTGGCTAAAGCTCGATCCATGGCGTACTTTGGTGAGGGTCGAGGCCCCATCCATCTAGACAACGTTCGTTGCTCGGGCACCGAGATGTCCTTAGGCCAGTGTCAGGCTGTGGGTCAAGATGGCCATGACTGTCGCCACAGTGAGGATGCAGGCGTCATATGTGATTACACCCTAGATCCTGTGGGGGATGGCGCCATAGCAATGCAGACCTGTGGCCTGAGGCTCAATAACCAGCGTCGTCGACGCAGGATCATAGGGGGAGATAAGTCACTGAGGTTAGCACATGCACGCAACACTCTGGCTCCATTGTAGGTAGATTCACACACAGCTCACTTTGATTCACTTCACTTTAAGCCCTTGTACAGATATCGTTACAGTAGTCATCCAGACAAGTGGGTGAAATTGTGCAACTGTTTCAGCCTCCCGAAAGCCTAACTCTGGCTTGTGTGTATGTGATTCCAGGGGTGAGTGGCCCTGGCAGGTGTCTCTCTGGCTCAGGTCTCAGTCTAAAGGCAATCATCCTCTGTGTGGAGCATCGCTCATCAACCCCTGCTGGGTTGTAACTGCTGCCCACTGCTTCAAGAGGTAGGAGCCAATTTACTTCCCTGTATTCACTTTTTGGCTGTGTTTTTAAATTTAATGGCTTCACCAAGGGTGTTTAATATTGTTTATTTTACACAGTATTCTAAAGTATTTTACTTTAGGACCATCATTTCCAATTTTTCTGTCCTCCTTCAGATTTGGCAGAGACCCGACCCGCTATGTATTGCGTTTGGGTGACTACCACACTGAGGAGCAGGATGACTTTGAACGCACCTTGTCTCCTCAACGCATAGTTATCCACAGAAAGTACCACAGTCAGGGCTGGGAGTACGACATCGCCCTGCTGCGGCTCAAAGGCACAGAGGGCAACTGTGTGGCGTTCAACCCTCACACCAGTGCGGTGTGTCTGCCAGAGCCGGGTAACAAGTGGGAGAAGAGACCTGCTGCCTGTGTGATCACTGGCTGGGGCATCACAGGTAACTTCACTGCATGTGGAGCTCCATCCTGAAAGACTGTAGAACATTTCCCATCTGTTTGTCTGTCTCTGTCTCTCAGAAATAAAATGGTTACATTTAGCACAAACAGGCGGCACGGTGATGCAGTGGTTAGCACTGTCGCCTCACAACAAGAAGGTTCCTGGCTGGGCCCTTTCTGTATGGAGTTTGCATGTTCTCCCTGTGTCTGCATGGGTTCTCTCTGGGTACTCTGGCTGCACTTAATAGGTTAATATGGTGACTCTAAATTGCCCGTAGGTGTGAATGTGAGTGTGAATGGTTGTTTGTCTCTATGTGCCCTGTGATGAGCTGGGATAGGCTCCAGCCCCACCATGACCCTGATGAGGATAAGGGGTTACAGATAATAGACGGATGGATGTTGAGCACAAATAAACACCCCTCCATACTTCCTTCCCTGGGTTGTAATCAGGCTCCACCTTTCAAATGCATCTCCTTTGTTGATCCATGCTTTATTACGTTTCTAGTTGTAGAACTTTTTAGGATCGAGGATTTTTAGGATCTAATGTTAACTCTAATGATCCACTTCGGTCGCTTACATCCATGACTGTAGCACGCTGCGTCTGCTCCAAGTTGTTTCATATCTGGCAACCTGGGGTGTCAAAGTTGGCATTGGCAGTGAAAGTTTCAAGAGAACATAATGGCTGTAGTATTGTTGTCGAGAAGCCATTTTTTGAGTTTAGTATTTAGTTTAGTTTTGTTTCCCTAATCTCTGATGACATAGCATGGTAATTTAATGATTTAACAAGTAAATATGTTACATATTACTCCTTTTGTCACTAAGTAACATCAAAACCCATGCGTCCACCTCAGTTATATTGTATTGTCAGTGGAGATGTCTCAAAATTTGGCAGATAAAACCAAAAAAATGTTGATGAACTGGCACTTCAACAAGGGTTTGCGTATTAGCAGTACATATACCTTTGGTAGCTTACATACAGTATACCTGCAGTACATGTCCAGTTTTCATAGGGCAACACATGTTATTATACCTTCACTACTACAATGTGGCACATCTGTGTTATGGGCACTGAATGGCCCAATGCTTCATAACACGACCAGAGTATGCCACAGTTATGCAAACACACTTCCTATGGGACTGGGTTTTTCAGTAACTTTGCTTCATTTGCTCATTTGCTTTGCTTCATTATTTGGATTGCCGTTGGATATCTTCTACTTAATGCTCCCACATTACTGTACTCACATGTAAATGAGACTTGTTTCTTGCTTCCTGCTCTCAGATTCGGAGTACTCCCGGACTCTGCTCCAGGCCTGGGTCCCCCTGCTTCCAGCCTGGAAGTGTAAGAAGAGATACAGTGATCGTTTCACCAGCCGCATGCTGTGTGCCGGGAGCCTGTCGGAGCGCCACCGTGTGGATAGTTGCCAGGGTGACAGTGGGGGTCCACTGGTTTGCCAGGGAGAGGGTGGACGTTGGGTGCTGACAGGAATTATCTCCTGGGGTCATGGTTGCGGAAACCCCTCATTCCCTGGGGTGTACACACGTGTTAGCAGGTTCCTGCGATGGATCGACAAGGTCATCAACAAACCTTACAAGAACTAACGAAGGAGAATTACACTGACTAACGTCTAATGTTAGTAAGTGGCCTCAGGGCTTGAGGTGTGTATTGGTAAGAAGTAAACCTGCTGGCTGTTGCTTCTGTGTTGTGCCACATACACAACTTGAGCTCTTAACAGCATTTGTTTCTTTTCCCACATCACTTCAAAAAGCATGTGTTATACATACTACACATATATTGTTCTCACAGTGTGAACTAATGGCAAATGTCCACGCAGTAGGGGACACCTGTGTTGTGCCATACCTCGAGGAACCATGATCAGAGCCAGTGATGAGTGCACAGTAAAAGGTGGTAAGAGGTTGCTTACATTAATGAAGTATTGTAGATTTGACATTCATCCAAACTGCAATATGTACCTGTTTCTTGCACGTCTTCATCTAACCAGTTTAATGGCTGCTTCTTCTTTCATTCCACATTCACAAAAGGATATCTAAAACTGATCTGCCAACACAAAAGGAGTTAGCAGTGCTGCAGATGGAGAATAGTACCCTTCCAAACACACTGAAATAGAGAAAGACATACTGACACACCTGAGACCTGAGACCTGTGGCAATCCAGGAAGGAAACTGGTGGACCCATGAAGACCTCTGCTGGGTACATGAGGCACAGCTGTACACTAAACCAATCATGTGAAAGTTTGAATGACGTTGCACTAAACTGCATGCCTTACAATCACACTGTTATCATCTGTAAATGAGAATTTCATGCAGGCCAGAGCCAGTGACTGTGCACTGTGGAAAACACAAATACCTTTGAAGAATGATGCGTCTTATAAGAGTGAATTTGTACATAAAGACATTTTATTTGTTTTATTAACATTCCAAGTGTACATCTCTGAACCAAACCCGCAGGTCAAACCATTATTCATCATTATTTTAACCATTAAGGTCATGGTTGTTGCCAAATGTAACAAATTACAGGTCTACACACTAACATTTACTGACAGCTATAGTAAAAAGTGTAAATCCATTGATATAACACATGGCTTTCAGAGGCTTATAACCAAGACTGAATTACTGAGCTGCCTGTAAAAGCTTCAGGTTCACTGTTTGGTAATTTGATTAAGTGTAACTGTGTTTGGGGATGTGGGAACATGTATGGATGTTAATGTCTTTGGGGTCTGAACTTGAGACTCTGCATTAGAAAGGGGGATAGTGACAAAATATTTATTTTCTAACCTTCATCATTTCAGTTTATATTGTGCTTACATGGTGGATAATCCAAAATGTATTTATATTTATTTTTTGGATTCTGTTCTGCATTGGCCAATTGTTTTCATTGTTATGTTTTTATTTATTTGAAAAAAAAATAACATCAGTGTTGACTTTGTTAAGCTGTATTTATTGAAGTACTGTTGATTTTAACATAGTCACATTCCACTATGAGACCGGAGAAATGCTGTAAGTAAACGTGCTGCTGGGACATTTATGATAATGTATCTAAACCACAGGACAACAGTAATTACCACAAGACACTTAACAGAGACTAGCAGGCTAGTCTTTTGTTCACTTTGCAGATAGCATAAAATAAATGTCTCAAAACAAATGATTACATTTTCCACAATCCGTCAGTACTTTATGATTCATGCACCACAGCTCTCACTATCTCTTTTTAACAAGAATAGTTCTCACGGCTTAATTTATTCTGATGAGTGCACGTTGTTCCCTGTCTTAATGACACTCAGCACTTGCTGCGAATGTTTAAAAAGCCCCACAGGGAAGGGATGCCGGCCTAAACTGCTGGAAGGCTTTTAATGTGTAACAGATTGAGGATGTATTAAGATTGCGTCAACAGCAGACAGAGAATTAGCACAGCAGAATGCATTTTTACATATTTATTAATCTTTGCCTTATTATAAAACACAAAAACGAAGCAAGGCTACACACCGCAAATCCATAATCAAATACATCTGAATTAAAATAAATAAGAAAATTATATTTCATTAATTAACCTCACATAGGCTCATACAAAATATTCTGCAAAGTTTACACTGAGTATGATTCATTTTAACAGAAGACTTAACAGCATATGCCTAACCTATTGTTTTGTACTCCGTTCAACAAGTGGACAAGAAATCTCTTCACTTGTTGTTGGATCTTGTACACTTGTGAAAAAACTATCATAGTTGGAGTTTTCAGTTAAACCAGTGCATGGGCTGTTAGTCTTCGAAGTGGTGGTGAATCCCAGAGATGTGCCTCAGACCTACAACAGCTTGCTGTATTTTCAATTGTCACTGTGCAGTAAAAGTGTGAGAAAAGACTCCTGACTCCTTATTTTACTCCTTTTTCAGCTGGACACGGAACAGTCCTCTCCCAGGACAGACGGACATGCGATAGATTTCATCAAAAGATCAGCAAAAATCACACAATATACAAATTTTGATTAAAAAAAATACAGATCTAGTGTGTGTAGATTATTAAACATAAGTGAAGAGTTAAATTTACAAAGACCTCACTTTCTTTCTTTCTGTGGATATTAAAAGCTGAAATGTTCAGGAATTCTACAGCAACGCAAACAAGCCTCTGATATCATGAATGTAATCATGTTGGCTAATAAAGCCCAACCATTACTGTAAATGTATTTACAATGAGGAGTAATAATAATAATAATGATAATAATTCCTCAAAAGAAACTGAGTCCTTAAGTTCAGCTTAGTGAACCCTTTTCCACTCACCACATCAGACTGATAATGATCCACACCTCTATATTCATTGTAATAGTAATATATGTGGTGTATACTGTATATAATCAGCTTAGATTGCATTAGCAGACAGAAGAGACAATGAATTGAACAGCATAGCCACTACCTTTGTGATATTAATTGGATGAATAGATTAATTCTATGATGAAGTCAATGACACAAATAGCTCACACTACAAAGACTCTGAGTGTAAGCAGCAGTAAGAATTGCACCTCCTCAGCCTTTATGTTCCCCCAGATGATCTGTGACTGGCTGCAGGTTCCCAGATTTAGCAGCCAATATCACGAGGGGATGAGGAGAACCTGAAGCTGAAAACATGGGAAGCAACACAGCACATCAGTACATTTTAACATCCATGTTTGATGGTTGTAGGTGAGTGTTTGAATGTATCTGAAATAAATTCCTATCATTTCATTTTTAAAAGTGTGAAAAAATAATCACTAAGAGCCCGTGCTAATGTATTCTTCAAACTGTTTCATCATGTTCCATTCACACAAATGCAATATCAAGACAATGGACAGCAGGTGTCACCATTTCAGTCCATTTTCAACATTTTGATTCAGTGCTTCAGCACGTTTCCTTTGCCTCACACCATTCCTACTTTATTTTGGACTGAGTGTAGATGTATTTTGTTGTGTCATTCAATACTGCTGCCACTGTTGATTATTTTCCTCCTCTCTATACTTTTCTTCTGATTCTTTTGCCGATTTGTCTCCTTTCAGGTTTCCAGCGTTACGTGTGAAAAGTCTTTTCTGTCATGTGTTAATGCAGATATTTCTTATCATTTTGACAAGCAAATTCTAATATGTAAAAAAAAATAATTTGCAAATTTGAATTTGGCCATTTTACCCTAATTAGTCCGTGGAAGGTAAGTATTATAGTTGAATTAGGTGTTTCAGTGATGTGCTTTCGTGACTCTGCTGCACTGTGTTATAATAAATATACACACTAGGTGGCAGAGACAGATTCAGCCAACTCCAGCTCCAGATTTAGCTACATGGCAAAGAGTGGCATGAGCAACAATGCAGAAGTCAGCTGGATGACCAATCATCTCAAGTATGAGATGAGGAGCTTGAAGGTGATCCAGCCAAAGGCTAGTGGCAGCAGGCAGAAGGTTTGGGTGCCACCAGGCTTCAGAGAGCCCATTTTTCAGCCCCCTTCACCTGATGATGATGACATTGAACACTACCTCACAATTCTTAAGAGAATGGCTAAGGTTTGATGTTGACCTGAACAAGATTGAAGCTGATCATAGTCATAGACAAAGAAAAAAGTGCATGGACTGCTGTGTGATCACACAGAAGACCACGAAAAAAATGAAGAAAAGCTATCTTGTCAAAATATGAGATTACAGAAGAAACAAACAGATGGTGTTTGCAAGCTGTGGACATCCAGGAAGGAGAGACCCCAAAGGAACTGTATATAAGACTGAAAGACAACTTTACCAAGTGGGTCAAGCCTCAAAAACGTTCCATGAAAGAGATCTTAGAGGTCATCGTCCTGGAGAATTTCCTCAGGATGTCAAGATGAGGTAAAGATGAGAGAGACTAGAACGGATGACTGCACTGGGACATGAACAACCCTCAGAAATGATTTCCTCTGCTCAGTCTTGACTCATTTGTCAGTTACCCTGAAACTGCAACTGATTGGACTGACAGACTCAGAGCAGGAGAAATCTGGCTACACAAACCTGATCCAGCATAAAATGTAGTGTGAAAGAATATAACCTAGCTCACCACAATAGCCTAAGAGGCTGCTACAAGCACTAAATCAGGGGCTGGAGGTAAATCTGTACTCAAGGGGATAATTCAATATTCATGCATTTATGGGTGATGACTGCAGTTTTCGGTTTGATTCCAAATAGATCAAATTAATGGCTTAGATTTATATATAGCGCTTTTCAAGGCACCCAAAGCGCTTTTTTTTTACAGAAACCATTATTAATTCATACACATTCTCACCGGTGGTGGTAAACTACATTTTGTAGCCACAGCTGCCCTGGGGCAGACTGACAGAAGCGTGGCTGCCAATGTGTGCCAAACTGCCCCTCCGACCACCACCAAACATTCATACACATTCATACACATTCACACGGGGCAAGGTGGGTAAGGTGTCTTCCCCAAGGACACTACGACAGCGACCGGGACAGAGCGGGAAATAGATCAAATTAAAACTATTTCACACGGGTTGTGACACCATTTCACAGCAGCTTCTCTTCCTGTGGTTGGGTGCAGGAAAGTCTTTTTCAGCTAGTGTACATCATGTGATGACCCAGAAGAATTCCACGATTTGGACACACTGTTGAATTGGCTTCAAAGCTTTAGCTTGTTTTAAATGTTGGGAGGTGGATGACCAGGTGCTGTGACAATTTTTGAGCCTATGCACTCAATGCTAGAGGCAAGATTGCATCACTTTGAGCATGCACACCCTCGTAGGTGCATCAAGAATAAACAGGTGGGCTTACTTGACATCTTCAGGAGCATATTGACCATACACAGTCCAGACATGGGCCTATATTTCGACCTAGTTTTGTTTACAATGTGGTATTGATATACTAATTTAAGCAAAGGATCTGACAAGTTCTTCCACCATCACATGTAACTATGGCCCATATTCACCATGAGTATATCAGGGTTTATTCATGCAGTGTGCTTCAAGTACATAACCAGAAGCTCTGTTTTTGCTAGAATGGCCACCCATTAAAGAACAATCATAAAACATTTGGGTTTTTTTTTAGCGATATGGCCATCCTCTTCGCTTTCTTTGCCTCTGCCATTATGTCTGGTGGACACCACTGAGCCCGGTTACAATGCCTGCTCGCTCTACCAGCTGTTCTGGTCCTGAAAACTTACCAGTGTAAACACCAACAGTCCCCTGATGCTCTGAGAACCCTGTGAGGGTAGTACGGCTAACTGAGCAGAGCTGACTAGCTAACAGCAGCTGTAGTTTGCATCACTTTACTGTCCAAACAAAACCAGGAAGCATTTTATCTGTAAAATGTAATCCAGTTTTACCAAAACAAGAGACACGGTTGGTAGCATGTGTTAAAACTTTAAAGGATGGAGAGCATACCTGGATCAACAAAGTTACATAATGTAAGAAGAACAGGTGTATGGGGTGCAAAGTTGGAATGACAGAAGCAGCAGTCATCAAAATGATTCTGAAGTTGTTATTTTAAGAAAGAAAAGTTACTTAAAGTTGATTTAAACATCAAGCTGTATAAACATGAGGGACTTTTTGAGATCTGCTTGGTGGATTTTTATGGAGCAACACAACATAAATACAGCTACCATCATCCAATACATGAAAATAAAATACATCAAATACATACTAATACCTAGTCTGAGCAATCAGTGCGCTCTGACAGTATGCTGAAGTGTATTTGGTGTGTTGACACTTCGCCTGATTGCATTTTTTAAGCCGAGCTGAAAACCATCTGAACTGCTGCCTGCCTGTAGAGAGCTGGCAACCGGAAGCTGTGATCAGCTGATGGAGGAGGCGCTCCAGGAGAGGTGAGCCATCTTCCCCCGGCAGACTGATACGCTCTCTGATAGAGCCTGGACGAGCGAGATACGGGAAATATTCTGGGGGATCCCGGTGTCATTCGGAGGCAGAGACGATTATAAGACGCCGAGACAACCGATGTCAGTGTGGAAGGAAGATAACGTGACTTGAAGGACTGATCGGAGTTTGTGCACCGGAGCTGACGGAGGAATATAGCAGCTTTTAACGGCAGACAGAAGGCTCCGATATTAATACAAAGAACGGAAAACACTGAGCTAGGAGTGAGGATTAATATCGAATATGAAGTGTGTGTAATCTATGAAAATGCAAAAGTCCAGAGGATCGGTGATATAAAGCAGCATGTAGTCGTTAAAGCGCGGCAGGTGTGAAGCTTCACCGGTCAATGTAAACAAACAGCTATCCAAGCTAGTTTAAGTTAGCCGACTGGAGCTTAGCTTTGTGCTGCTATTACATCCAGCTAACGTACGGTAGTTGTGCCAGAACGAAGGTAAACCGGACCGGACGACCCCGTCCTCACATTTAAAACCTAATTTAACCTCAGTATACTGGTCTGCAGCCGATGACAGCTGTTTGTGTCGTCTCAGTGTGTAGTTATTAGCATAATTAGCCTCACAGCTAACGTCGGCTAAGTGTTATTTGCATTAGCAGCCCAGCATTAGAACATATAACCAGCACACTAAATGTAGAACAAAGAGGACGTTTGGCAGTAAAATGTGTGTGTGTTGACGTCGACTCGTTTAGGAATACTTTGTTATGATAGAGAGTAAACACTGTGAGGACCTGGGGTAATGCTACAGTAAAGATATCGAGCTGAACAGAGAGGATGAAAACAACTTAATGACTTCTTAAAGATTTAATCACGTCGCTGCTCCCAGCCAGTGTCACCGCGGAGCTGTATGTCGTGTGTTAGCCGCACGGTGGGTGGATTTAGTCGGTTTGGCTCAGTTCTACTCTCCGGTGTGTTTGACAGTAACCACACTTAGCTGTGTGTGTGTGTGTGTGTGTGTGTTTGGCTCGTTTGTCCTCTCAGCGGCAGCAGTCGGCTACAGTGCAGTCAGACAGAGCTCCTGTTCAAAGTAACAGGCTGTAAAAGAGAGCCAGGCAGCATGGAGCGGACTGATACATCCACTTAAACCACTTGTGTTGTTTAATTTGAATAGAAAGCAGCTCTAAAACACAGAAGAAGTATCGTATAGACGCTCTGTAGTTGTAGTTTAGTTGTGTATACGTCCTTGCAGACTGTTAAAAGGAGACCTCCGCCTCGTCACAGTTTGTATTATGGAGCTGTGTTCGAGGGCCCAGCGGTAAGCCTCTCAGCTGTGTTTTGGTAGCTAGTGGCCTCCCCTCCCCCAGTCTTCAGACTCTTGATTCTCCCCGAGTGTTGGACACTGTTCTTCGGGTTTCCCCCCCTCTGATTTTTAAGACTGAAGAAAAACAGGCCGTGGCCTCAAGTCGCAGTCCTCTGGACTCCGAAGCAGTCAAAAAGTGGATGTAATGGAACTTATGTTCGCCGAGTGGGAGGATGGGGAGAGGTTCTCCTTCGAAGACTCGGACCGGTTCGAGGAAGACTCTCTGTGCTCCTTTATCTCAGAGGCCGAGAGTCTCTGTCAGAACTGGAGGGGATGGAGGAAGCAGTCCGCCGGACCCAACTCCCCGACTGTCAAGATTAAAGGTTGGACGATAACACACACTTTAAGACACACACTAACATTTTCATTCATTCTGAACACTTTGGTCAATTTCCATAGTGAGTGTTAAAGACATCAGCAGTCTTACCTGTTGCTGAAAAAGCAGTATAAAATATGTTGTTATGTAGTTAATATATAAATCAACTGAAGTTACAACAGAGAAAGTTAGTTTGCTCATATTCCAAACACTGCGGCTGTAACTGATATTACTGCAGCTCAGACGTCCATCTGCTCCACTTATCTGTGTCACTTTATCACTGTGCATATGTTTGAAACCACACTGACATGTTAGTCACTGAACCTTTTTTTTGGCACTTGAACAAAAGCACAGTGGCAGTTTTTCACAGAGTCAGTCAACAGACTACTGCCCCGGCCTCCCTCATCTTAAAACCTTTTTGGAAGCACACTCGGTACTGTGTTTTCATCATTATGAGCGTTGCAGTGTAATGGAAGTGTCTTGGGAATGTGGAACCCACTGGCTACAGATCCCTCACAGCAACCTTAGGCTTCTTCTCTGGAGTTATTCTCCAGAGACTCCTCCATGTTCCTGTTTACTAAAGCCATCAACAAGCAGAAAGTCTGTGTGCAACAGGAACAGCAACCAGTGCTGCTGGTGAGTGACACTAGTTGCTTTCACAGGCGGTGTTTTACTCTGCTAACTATCAGAATAAGAGCTTGGTGAGAATAAAAAACGCCTCAGCCAGTACAAATGGATTGAATTGTATTGTTGCAAAGATAAAAGTGTGTCTTGTTAATAGTGGTGTCTATCAATTTTAAATGGAAAACCAATCGAAATGAAAACCAGGATCAGCAGAACAACACTTAAAAAACAACACAGTGTAGCTTACCGCTTCTCAAGATCAAGAAAAGTCTAATAATATCCCAGCTACTGCTAAAATGAAGCTCCAAAATAATCGTCTACCCTTTATAAAATACATCCATAATGATAAATCTAACACTGTGATTGTTTATCCAGAGTGTTTCTGACTTGTTGACCAATCAGCAGCTTTCTCGTCATACCCGTGTGAAAAATAATGTGCGTGACAAACACTGCACTTCCTCAAACGTCCACTTGAGTCAGTCTCCATAAGTCCCCATGTTAAAATGTCCAACTTCACAGCAGAAATAAACATGTTTACAGCCTGGTACAAAAAACAGTTTTGGTCTCTATAGCTAATTTTCCCTTTCATGACAACTGTACTGAGGGTGAATTTTTATACAACTCACCTGTTCAAATTATATTAAGACTTAAAGTTATGCAGAATTAACAGCGTGGACGCTTTGATTGACAGGTAGGTGAAATTATAACTAGTTTGTTTGAGCACCCAGGCATCATTCAGCTCCACCCATGCTTCACCTCTTTGCCCATTTTTGGATTAGCTAGGAGGCCACACTGAGCTTCACAACGGCTCTCCAGAAACCTGTGGACTGTTTATACAGTCTATGGTGACAACACGTTGTGCGATGGAACGATGTTGTCGCAGTCGGCATCACATCTGCGATATTGTGGTTATTGTGACAACCGTCACGTGATAGACTTTAAAAATGTAAATTATTGTTGTCAGGGCTTAAAACAAATGAACTGTTGATCTTTACAAATCAAGACTCAATGATGTAATAAGAGCAGAGCCGTCACTGCAGCAAAAAAATTGAAATTGAATCATGACGTTAATATCAAATTGAATCGTGACATCCTGACTTGTAAATTCATCTCTGAATTACGCTGCATGTCCCCACATGATGTTTAGTAAGAGATTCCAAACCCAACATGTCCCAGAAATGTCTTGCCTTCAGTCGTTTCTTAACAAAGAGTAATGAAAGCACCAAGTGCTTGAAGCAGCTCCATCTTTGTCAGAGGTTTCACCAGAGCTGGCTTTAGTCTCTGTACTGGTCTGTACGGACTGTGGAGGATGAAAACAACTCTTGTTGACTTTAAAGTATGCAGCAGATCAGACCCAAGCGGTTCAAAAACTTCAAACTATCTTTTTGCATGGATGTGATGTGAATTTCTGTTTGTAATGAGTGTGTACGGTAAAAAGTTCCAGGGTGTCATGTCACCTGCAGCTCCGACTGCAGCCCACACACCCAAGTTCTTGCAGCTCATCTAACAGCTCACCGTGGCTGCTGCTTGTTTTAACCTTTCTCCCTGCGATATTAAAACTGGCCCACTGACAGGCGGGACTATCAGGTAACACTTTTTTAGATGATTCTTTGGTCATTTTATTAGAAAGGAGGAGCTCGCTGTCCAACAGGTGAGCCACTGAGGTGCCCCGGACAGGACTATCAGCTGACAGATTGTCTCTGGTCTTGTGATGGCCACATGTGTACATGAGTGTGTATGAGGCATCTCAGCCCTCATACAGTACTTCATCAAAAATGTACCTGAGAATTAGACTGTAAGGCAGCCCAACCCAGGCTTTAAACTGCCTACCGAGAAAGATTTCATCAATATCTGCAGAATATTGTGGATAATTTATGAATGGCTCATCAGTGAGGTACAAAGAAAGAGGCAGATAGACAGACATTCAAAACAACTAACACATATTAGCACTGATCAGATGTAAAGTAAAGACTAAAGAGTAAATCAGACAAATCCAGATACTGATCCTGTTAAAGTTCCCATGGAAGGAAAGCGGAGAGGGGACAGTACGATTATAGTCTGAGTAAATGTCACTTTCATGACTGTGATATGTATAATCAGTTTCAGTAAAAATACCACCAATTAGTAGCAGTGATACTAATTAAGGTTCCATTCCATTCAGGTCAAACAGAGTCATTTAAAATGGTGCAGGGTTCCTTTTCCTGTGTTGTTGCTGTTGGTTAAGTTGCAATGACAGATCAGCTCTTACCTCAGCACTTCTTGGAAGTGTCAAACTCTTGGTTTAGCCGAGTCTTTATGATAAAGCAGAATGCTATTGCTAACTCCTTGAAGGTGCCACCTCAGGGTAAGACAGCTAGCTAAAAATAAAGTATCTCTTCTTCTAGCTGAACGGCTAACCTAGACCAACTAGCTAACAGCAGCTAAACTAGAGTCCATCAGAAAACTCTGTAAATCTCCTGGGTGGACTCCATCTCTCTCTTATTCAGTCTTCCAATTGGAGAGTTGTGTTCATGCCACCTGATGAATATAAGTCCAATATTTACTGTTCCTTTAGAGCTGGTTTGGTCTCCACCAACAAGCCAGACAAATATGTGGTTCAGCTAGTTCCTGACTTTGTCTGTGTGCTGTTTGGTGCTGAGCAGGTCGGTCGCTTGCTGCTGCTGCTGCTGCTGCGGCTGCTGCTGCTAGAAATCAGCTTGACGACAGCACGGAGACTGAACCATGCAATCAAATCAATGATCTCAAAGGGACATAAAAGCTCAGTTCAGTACACGCAGTACAGAGTTGGTATTAATTCTTTCTGGGCTTGTCACTGTGAGTGAGTCCTTTTACATTCAATGTAATGATTTGATTTAGTGTTACATTAACGATATCAATTAGTGATGTTTGAAGTTCTCATTTCCTTTCTGATATGTGCGCATGGAGAGCCAGTTCTTTAATGCAATAGTCTGCTCAGCCAAACAGAACAGAGGTTTCACCTTCTCAACAGCAGATATCAAATATGAGGAGAGAATCGCCCTGCAACATGCAGCGTTTTCAGGAGCATAACATGGAGCACATAATGGAGACAGGTGTGTTCAAAACCTGTCGGCCATCTGTCGGCAGCTGAAAAAACTCTTGGGGGGAGGGGGACTTATATTCAAATATGGTATGGGCAGGTATACGCTGTGTGCTTTTCATCAGGGGAAACTTGTGTACCCCAGAGACAGCAGCAGCAATTAAAGCAGCATGTGGCGAAGCCATATTCTCAAGGCGGTGTAACCACATTTCTGCTACTGTACCTAACTGTGCGTCCGATGTGTGCCTGCCATCCTCAAGTGTAGCGGAGAGAGGTGGTTGAGACAAAAAGCACTTCTTTGCACAGACTGAAAGACAGTATAAATGATTTGGGCTGCAGCTTCCTTAAGTCGATTATTAGTCTGTAAAATTTCAGTCAATGGTGAAAATAGCCTTCAGAATTTCCCAGAGCCAAAGGTGATGTCTTCAAATGTCAGAAGATATTGAAGATACAATGATATAAAATGTGTTTCATTACTAAATTTGAAGCACCGGGGGGGCGTAATGCTTCTGTCAAAGTAATTGACAGAAGCATTATTGGACTGTGCTGCACAGAGAGCCCTAAATTGACTTCAAACTGTCCAGGAAGTAGTTTGTAACCAAACTCTTCCCTCAAAAAGAACGGGTTCACTCCATTTTCTGCCGCCAGGACAGAGGCTGTGAAGAGCCCGAGTGTGTTTGAAATGGAGGAGGAAATCTTTACCGGTGAGAGGAGGGACACAAAGACAGCATGGCACAGTCAGCATAACTGCCACACCAATTCACTGAGCTGCCTGTGACAGTAATTGTTGGTGGAAGCTGCACTAGTGGAGCAGATATTCCTGCTTCATCCATTCATTAATCTAATCCTCCACACCAAAATAAAGACAGATCGATAATTATTAAAGAGCCGAGGCGGGCTTTATGGAGCTGTGTCAGTACTGAACCTGTTTGGGGGTTCTTTTGTATCAGCTGAGTGCTCAAAGTAAACCTACCCGCCACTTAAACAGAGCAGAGGACCTGGTGTTTATAACAGCGCAGGCAGCTTTTAAACAATGAGCAGAATATCCCACCCGGTGCACTGTAGGTGTACGTCAGTGCGCTAATGGAGTGCACCCTGTGGAGAGGAATGGACAGAGGGAGGAAATGAGGAAGGCAGTGAGACAACAAGTGATCCAGTGAAAAGACATCAGCTAGCTACAAAGGAACAGCTGTTGAAGTGGCTTCCCCCTGTGCTGGCACCTGATTGGTGGAGAGCTTGCTGTCATTCACCTGCCACAGCCAATTATAGAGCTGCAACATGAACTCTGTTACTACCCAGCCAGTTTTAGCTCTTTGCTGTTGGACAGTCAGACTGTCCCAGTTTCTTACTATATAGTAACACTGTAATGTACACAACATGCAGACGGCAATCTGCACACATATTATTAATTCATTATTAGTTATAAGATAAGCCAGGCTGCGCTTTTAGAATACTATTTCAAAGACAACAAATACTCTGATGTAATCCTAAAGATCGAGTACTTTACTGTTCATTCATGAGCTGCTGCACAAAAGGAAAGCATTGCATTTAAAGGTAAAAAAGATCTAATGAGTTCATGTGATCAGCAGAAAGGAAAACACATTACACATACATGTTCATATGTTGGTCAGTGCTTTGTTGAGTGATGTCAGTAGTATTCCATAAGCTCATTAAAGAGTGCATCATCATCAGAGTCCACTCAGGACGGTCAGACTGAAAATTACACTCAGGCTTCACTTTAGTGGTCCAGGTGTGTGTGTGTGTGTGTGTGTGTGTGTGTGTGTGTGTGTGTGTGTGTGTGTGTGTGTGTGTGTGTGTGTGTGTGTGTGTGTGTCTTTATTTAATTTTATACCTTTTTATATGATTTGGCCAAATGGAAATGTGTAATCTTTCACCAAGGCCTAAGAATTAGGTTAACTCCACTCATGTTAGTCCATGACATGTTATGCCAAGTCAGACAAAATAGCTTTTGTCCTGAAGGTAGGACTTGATGACTGTAGAACTGAGTCCAGTTCAGTAGGATTAGGACTGAGATGGTGCCTGAATTAGTTTCTACATAAATTCAGAAGTCTAATGAGAGCAGTCTTACTGCTGTGAGGAAAGGAAGGAAGACGGGGTTTGCTTGGGCACACTTCATGATGTTTGAGTTTGCATAGGTTCAATTATCTTGCAGCAAATGCTACAATATTTAGCAGATTTCAGCCTTTGCTAAATGAACTAGCCACGTTTGTGACAGTAAAGGCGTCATTTGTATGCACTTGATGGTGTTTCTGTATACCTCTGCTCAGCTTTGTTGTCTTTATTCTCAGCTGTATGTCTTTCTCTGTGAGTACATTGTGAGCAATGAAAAAACCGGAGTCCAATTCCTTCAATGTGTACACATACTTGGCCAATAAAGTAGATTCTGATTTCCACCACCTGGCTTAGCGCACCGATTTACTCCCACATAACGTATGAGTGATGCTAGTCTGCTCGTCTTGATGGGTTTCCCATGGCCTGTAACCATGAGCCCCTTTGCCTTTACACTGTGCATGGCATTATATGAACAGAGTACTTTCCTCCATATATGGTAAACAGAAGCACAAGTAGTGGCTTGGAAATGAGGTCTGTAATCTGAGACCCATCACTTTTTCTTCTCTCAGTGGCAGACCACTGTGCTCTCAATAAGACTCGGTCATTGTGCTTATGCTGCCCTTTCTTCTGGAGACGGCTCCCTCTCCACACACACACACACACGCACACACACAGTCTGATTTGATATCTATGTTGGTCACAGTTTTTTTGTATCATCAATATTTTATACCTTAACAAAATTACAAGTGTGTAGCTGTGCTGGCCCCCAGAGGATGTTAGGTACATTACACTCTGATAGTAAATCGATGATTTTGCTGTTCTTAGGGTCTTGTTTGTTAGAGCCTGATGTCATCCTGTGAAAAAAAATAAAAAGGATCCTGGTGAGATCTGTCAAAACAAAGAAACAACACTGAAAACAGTCAGAGCGGACCCGAAGAGTCAAGTCTTTTATTTTTATACTGTAACCCAAAATCACAAATCACAGTTAGCCTCAAGGGGCTTTACAATGTGTACAGCATGTCATAGCCTCTATCAGGAGACTCTCGATTCAGACTGGGGAAAAAGTGGAAGAAGATTCATGAAGAGCAGGGATCCTCTGTAAAATATATACTGTACGAATTATGATGACTAAAAGATAAACTGGTTCTGTACAGACTGTAAAACATAAACGGATATGGATGTTTACCAACTTTCAATGTCACCATATTAGTGAGGCCGTGAGCTGTCTCCTCCTCTCTACCACAGAGCAGAGAATAATCGGGCTCCATTTAAAACATGGTGGACATGAATGAACCCAAAGAAAGCGAAAAGAGCAACACCGCCAGAAACATGGTGTTCACACACACACACACACACACACACACACACACACACACACAGTCTCACATATCACATTTCCTCCTGTCCTGTATTGATCATGCACAACATGATCAGCTGATCTACTTAGATTTGCATGGCTATTAGGCTACTGTACGAAGACCTGTATCAATTAGACTCATTAATACAGGTGTGTGTATCTATAAGCCAAGGAGACCTTGTTAAAACTAATTAGTTTAAATATAATATAGACCTGAGTCAGATTGCAGGTTGACATTGTTGTAGTCAAGACCACCAAAACCAAGACATGACCAAGACCAGAGAGTATCAAGACCGAGACAAGAACAAAGCAGGACAAGACCAAGTCAAGACCACCATTAACAGTGTCAACATTTTAAAATTAAAAATGAGTTATTGGTTGCATTTGAAGCAGAAAGTTTGAGATTGGTCTCATACCGAGATCAGTACTACAGCAGAGCGTGTTGGACCCCGTGATGCGTTAAAGTTCTTCTTAAGGAGCATGAAAACTCTGAGAGGGAGAAATGAGAGAAAAATATTCTCACCACATCATTTTACTGACCTCCAGCGGTTTAACTTCTCACGTCGATGCAGTGATGTAGAAGTGTACTCCAGATGTGTCAGTACATGGTGACATCACTGTTGGGGGTTGGATACAAGTGCAGTTCAGTCTCTTTCACCTCTGAAACCTTCAGATGGAGCTGAGGAGCACTTAACACTGCTGTTCAACCTGCTGTTGAGTTACTCTTCAACACTTTTTGTCAGGTAGTTGAGGTCATTCAACCAACAGCATGCAGTAATGACAGTATACAGACTACACCACCGATTCAGTCTTTCGTGTTCAATCTAGCTGACCAAGCTAATCTTCCTCTCCTCTGTGGTCTTCTTCAGATGGCCAGGTGATTCCACTGGTGGAGTTGTCAGCGAAGCAGGTAGCGTTCCACATCCCGTTTGAGGTGGTGGAGAAGGTCTACCCCCCTGTCCCAGAACAGCTCCAGCTCCGCATCGCCTACTGGAGCTTCCCTGAGAATGAGGAGGACATCAGGTAAGACCACTGTTTTTTTGTCTCTACCTTTTATTATGTAGGGAAAGTGACAATCATGTAAACTTGACACTTGAAGAGACTTGAGAGGTTTTTCACCTCTTTTAAAATCTATCATCTAATTGATGAAAAGAAAACACGTGCCCACACCGACTCCAAACCACAAGACTTTATTTTTAAAAATAAAACTGTTATATATTGTTCTCATTTCAGCAACAGATAGTACACAGACTCCTCTGCAGTCAGTCTGCATCGATTTTACTGTGTCTTTTCAAGAAATGGCTTCAAATAAGAAAAGTTGATCTTGTTATAGTTGCAGTTGACTTATGTGATTGTTGAGTGTAATACCAGCAAACCCCATGAGCAATATGGTGAAGCACCTGATCAGAAACAATGCCCACAGACAACTTGTGGCAAAGAACAACAGTGTTACAGAAGAGTAAAGTTTGTAATGTTACAATAGTTCTCCTGTCTTCAGCAGAAAAAAAACATACATTATTCTGACCCAAGTAACCCATTTTTATCCTCAAACACTCTTCATCTTCCCCTCACATCTTCCTTTGTCTCCTGCTGCAGGTTATATTCCTGCCTTGCTAACGGTAGTCCAGATGAATTCCAACGTGGAGAGCAGCTCTACAGGATCAGAGCTGTCAAAGACCCGCTGCAGATCGGTGGGTTGAGTCTCATAGAGACAGACATATTGAAGACGTGAAGTGTACAGTATATAAGAGCTTTTTTTGTCTAACACATTCGTGTTGATTCTCTCCGTCTGCCTTTCTGTGACCGTCTCTTCTCACCAGGCTTCCATCTCAGTGCCACAGTGGTGTCCGGTCAGGCTGGTCAGCCTAAAGGAGCCTACAATGTGGCCGTCATGTTTGACCGCTGCCGCATTACTTCCTGCAGCTGCACCTGTGGCGCCGGGGCCAAATGGTGTGCCCATGTAGTCGCACTCTGCCTCTTTAGGATCCATAATGTGAGGAACTCTACCAGTCCATATCACATTTCATGAAATCAGTCAATCTCTTTTTATCAGCAGAAAGCCAAACAGAAGTAATAATAGACCACAGGATGTACCATCAGATGAGGAGGAGGTGGATCAAAGTGGGCTGAAATAGTTAGCGATTAATCTTGAAAGAAAATGTATGCATGGAAAAACCTGCCTTTTTGCTGCAGTGCCGGATCCTGTCCGAACGCAGCCTTAGACTGTTGGTCAAGTCAGTATTTTTAATTAAATACAATGATAAATATATTAAGAAATAAACGTAAACTTTACCTTTAAGCTCTGATCAGTTGATAATGGAACAGCAAAAAGCCTTTAATTAGATCTTGGATTGTTCTGGCGTTAACCCCTGCCTAGAGGGAACTGAGTATGAGAGCGATGCACTGAGATATAATGAGTATAATGTGTTTGTACTCATTGCAGTGTGTGTCTGTGTGTGTGTTCCTGCAGGCATCAGCAGTGTGTCTGAGAGCTCCTGTCTCTGAGTCTTTGTCCAGGCTGCAGAGGGACCAGCTCCAAAAGTTTGCCCAGTACCTCATCAGTGAGCTGCCTCAGCAGGTAACATCCCGAACAAGTCCTGAACCAGACGTTCTCTTCAGAGACCAAACCCTTGAACAAAACATATCTCTGTGCATGTTTGGTATTCATTCAGTTTTTTTGTCTTCAGATTCTACCCACAGCTCAGCGGCTGCTGGATGAGCTGCTGTCCTCTCAGTCCACTGCCATCAACACCGTGTGTGGAGCTCCAGGTACGGCAGCAGTAATGAAAACAAGCTTGAATTGTCCTGAACTGATGTTCACTGTGTGATGGTACAACATTTTATCTGAAGATAAGAAAGTGGAGCACTTTCAGCATACATTATTACATATTTCTGCAGCCAGATGGCAGTAATGTCACTGCTAGCAGTGTCTCCTGTATGACAGGACACTTTAGGAGCCGGACTTTCAAATATATGCCCATTATTGTTTGATATTTTCACACATTTTCTCACAAAATGAAAATCGTTTTTAGTACCATATGTCAGCCTACTGATGGTTTAAATACTGGAGATGTAACTGCAGAATGTAGTCCTGATTAGCAGAAAAAATTAATTAGCTTAAACCTGTTTTAACGCCATTCTGCAGTTGCACCATTAATGTGCATGTGACTCTTATTGTTTTAATAAAGAGGTCCGGTATTAATCGGCTTCTTTCCATCATTCTGTGATTCTATGCTGCGTCATGTGTTTTTGTGTTGGAGGTATGCAGCCTGTCGCCTGCAGCTCTTCATGTCACAGCTGACTGTCCATCACTCCCTGACAAACACATTACATTTCCTGTGACTGCTGCTCTATATTCAAAGTCAATTGATGTGTTACCATTTTCATGCTTTTAATTGGAAGCTACAGCAAAATGTTCAGTTTTAATTAGCAGTAACTTAATTCAGCAGTTTTACAATCGTAACACTGCAGTTATATAAATATTGAAATCAGTGGCCATTTTACGGGCCGGATGGGAAGCTGTGGTGGACCAGAATTGGTCTGTGGTCTTCCAGTTAAAACGAAAGTTGTGAAGAGGATTACCCATGGTGACGGGAGTGCTATTGTTGTGGCAGGATATTAAACGAGAAATGTAATTTATCTCTAAGAGCCGTCCATCTAGAAAATGTAAACACAGTAATCTACAGTCAATTCAGCTGCAGCACTGTGAAACACAAAGAAAACTGGAATTCACATTGTGTGGTGTGTGTGTGCAGACCCCACAGCAGGCCCTTCAGCATCTGACCAGAGCACGTGGTATCTGGATGAGTCGACCCTCAGTGATAACATCAAGAAGACTCTGCACAAGTTCTGTGGGCCCTCACCTGTCGTCTTCAGGTACACCCCGCCTGTCTCACACATTTCTTAAAGGCTTCACTTCACTCTGTAAATATGCTGTCACTTATACATGTCAAACAACACAAATGAGCGGAGGGGGCTCCAGCTCAGATCAGCCTGTAGTTGCAGAGAGCAGGTGTGTATGATTACTAACATGAAGCAGGATTAATAAAGTATATAAATAAATAAAGTAACACTGGCAACCTGTTAATAGCAGCATGTAACATTTCTAAAGTCACACTGATGGATGGCTACAGAACAACTAGTATTGACTGTACGTGTGTGTGTTATCCACAGTGATGTAAACTCCATGTACCTGTCATCCACTGAGCCGCCGGCCGCCGCTGAGTGGGCGTGTCTGCTGCGACCTCTGAGGGGCCGAGAGCCAGAGGGCATCTGGAACCTTCTGTCCATCGTCAGGGAGATGTTCAAGAGACGGGACAGCAACGCCGCCCCGCTGCTCGAGATCCTCACCGAGCAGTGCCTCACCTACGAACAGGTGACAGGTCCTCAACAATGACATGTGTATACACACATGTATATATGTGTACATATTTCACATGTTGACCTTTAAACAGAACACAGTTTCAGTAAACGTTACTCACAGAGTCTGTCTGTCTGTCTGTCTGCTCAGATCATCAGCTGGTGGTACAGTGTTCGGACCTCAGCGTCCCACAGCAGTGCCAGTGGCCACACCGGGCGCAGCAACGGCCAGTCAGAGGTGGCGGCTCACGCCTGTGCCAGCATGTGTGATGAGATGGTGGTGCTATGGAGGCTGGCAGTGCTCGACCCCACTATGAGCCCCTGCAGGTCAGAGACGCTGCTCACGTAATATCAGCACCTTTATCACTGAGACAAACACATTTCAGATAGGAGTAGATATTAAGCGGGCACTCTGGTTAAAACTAAAGACTGTGTGATCTCTTCCAGGCGTCTGGAACTCGCAGGCCAGCTGAAGCAGTGGCACCTGAAAGTTATCGAGATAGTGAAGCGGGGACAACATCGCAAGTCCCTGGATAAACTGTTCCAGGGCTTTAAGCCTGCTGTGGAGTCCTGCTATTTCAACTGGGAGGTGGCCTACCCTCTGGAAGGCATCACCTACTGCAGTGCTGATAAGAAGAGCGCCACATTCTGCTGGTCCAGGGCAGTACAGCTCCAAAGAGGAGCCAAAGCTGCTGCAGGAACAGAGTCTTCTGAACCAGGGGGGACAAGAGTTGAAGGTGGAGCTGGAGGAGATTTTAAAGGAAGAGGAAGTGGTCACCAGGAGGTGGCAGTGCGACCCAAGGAGACCATATTGACAAAGAGGAAGGGTCTGTCAGTTAGTGGAGGAGGTGGGATGCTGGTCCGTCTGGGAGGGAGCGTCTCTCTGTCCCTGGAAGACGGAGGAGGGAAGTGCATGTACAAAGGGCCGGGCTCTTCCTCTGGAGGGAAGCTGAAATTGACCCAAGGAGGTGGGAAGGGGGCTTCTGTAGGAGGTCCCGGAGGAAGTGGAGGGTTAGGAAGCAGTAAGCATGCCAGTGCCAAGAGGAGAACCAGCAGTGAGGACAGTTCGCTGGAGCCGGACCTGGCTGAACTCAGCCTGGATGATGGCTGCAGTCTGGCTCTGGGCGCTGAGGCCAGCAACACTTTTGAATTTCTTCCCCCGCCACCGGAGATGCTGCCCTCCCCGAGCCCACTGCTCCGAGACTCACGCAAGTACAGCAGCAGCGGGGGGAACAAGATGTTTGAGACGAAGCGTGTCAGCCACGCCTCAGCTGCACTTCCTGCTGCAGAGCCCGCTCCACCCTGCTTCCCTCCAAAAGAGACGGTGGTGGTTGTCATGGACATGCCCAGCGCCACAGAGAAGGAAGCAGAGCTGGAGGTGGAGCCTGTCCAGAACCGAGATGAAGATGCAGACTCGGCCGGCAGTAACCAGCCTTCCACCGCCGCGCCAAGATTGGATACCGCTGAAGCGTCCGCCAAGCCTCTGCCGCAGGGCCGCAAAGAGACGCCGTCTGCCGGAGCACCAGCAGCACCAGCAGCACCAGCAGCAGCAGCAGCAGCGAACGGGGCAGCAGCTGCAGGTGGACCAGCTAACCCAGGAGCAGAGGGAGGAGCAGGTGTAGCTGCAGGAGGAGAGGCTGTGGGTGAGGACGACTATCAGGCGTACTACCTGGGTGTTGCCTCAGAGGAGGGAGCAGACAGACAACTGGCTGACAACCACCAAGAGGAGGAGCCAGACATCTTCGCAGGGATGAAACCGCTGGAACAGGAGGGGCGCATGGAGGTAAGGAAGAAGACCAGAAGGCCACGTGGTGAAGAGCTGTACAGATACGGATGTAAACATCCATGAAGGTCGTGTCATTAAATGTAAAATAAATGTTTCCATGATGAAGACAAATAATGCTGCCCCACAAGTCAATAACATCTGTGGTCGCATAATTACGCAGCCCAGTGTGTTCCTTTCCATCAAGGTCCTATTGGTGCATGAATCAGAGTGGTGTTCAGGTGAGGTCACTCAGCTGTTGGTAAGCTGTGAGTTTTGACAGTCTGGTCACCTGTCGTCAGGCTACCACCTCTTACTAACATGGACCCTGAGCCCCTGCACAAAAAGAAGAACTGATCACATGACATTGTCAACCAATTACAGGCAACAGTACAGTGGGAGATGACGAACGAGACAGTAAAAAATTCAGAAAGGTCTGACAGCAAATTCATTTCAGTATTTGTCATTGCACACAGCCGCCTTAAACATGCTCAGTTTCAAATCTGTCTGACGGCATGTTTCCTGCCCTTCAGTTACCAAAGTACAAAATTAAGATCTGCAGATCTGAAAAACATTTTCCCAAAGAGAGAGAGTGTGGGAAATCAGTGTTCATTTAGTCTTTAGATGAAAAGATGTATTAGGGTTAGTCATTTTTATCCGTCATAGTTTTGGTTGATGGAAAGTCATCACGTTTTACTCAACAAAAATGAAGGGTTACGTATTTCGCTGACATTCAGCATTAAAGATCACATTTGGAACAGTTCGTCTGTGCATTTAGCCTCTGCTGCAGTCCTGTGGGGACTCTGGGCAGCTTCTGGCTGCTCGCAGCAGCAGGATCAGTCGCAGCGCTCAGTTCTGGCTCTGATACATAAATGTGGCGATTTGCAGATCAGGTTCAGGTTGTTGATTATTGGATCATTTTCAGGTTGGCTTGGTGTGGGTCTTGAAAAAAACACAACCCACACGTGACTGTAGCTCTATTTTCTTCGAATCACTGAGGGTAAACATCATGCATGTTCCACTAACTTCTTAGTTCTGTTTCATCTCGTTAACAAAACACATCTTAGATTTCATCATAGTTTTTATTATTAGAGATCTATTTTTAGCTCAACTTTGTCATGTCATGTCAGGAATTGAACACGTTGCTCATTGTATTTCTGTTGGCACACTTGTGTTTACACCTGACATCAGACAAAAGAACCTGCAGACTCAGCACAGATGTGCTCTTCTTACTGACCTGAATTCTGTTGCTGTGTGTTTATGTGTGTGTGTGTGCAGGTGCTGTTTGCGTGTGCCGAGGCCCTCCATGCTCACGGCTACAGTAATGAGGCTTGCCGGCTAGCCGTGGAGTTGGCCAGAGACCTGTTAGCCAACCCTCCAGACCTGAAGGTGGAGCAGCCTCAGACTAAGGTAGATGCAGTCACAAGTCGTGACACCCTGAAACACATTCCCCAATGTCATTTGACTTCTCTTCTCTCCTTCTGTTGTACAGTCTCAATCTTCCAAACTCATCAGTCAGCATCTTGAACTATGTAGTGGGATATTGAGCCTTTCTTCATGAAGGAAAGCCATCAGATTCTTCTAATATCTCTTTTACATTGGCCTTATTACAGTGCCAAATTGTGAATGAGCAACATACGTAAACTGTTAAAGAAAGTGTGAATCTGCCTGTCAGAAGTGAAGTTGTCTCTCATGTTCTGACATCTTTATCACTTCTGGATTTAGGGCAAGAAGAGCAAAGTGTCGACCAGCCGTCAGACGCAGGTAGCCACCAACACACTGTCAAAAGCCGCCTTCCTCCTCACTGTTCTCAGCGAGCGGCTGGAGCTCCACAACCTGGCCTTCAGCACCGGCATGTTCTCCTTGGAACTCCAGAGACCACCGGCATCCACCAAAGCTCTGGAGGTCTGTGACTCTCACATGAACACACACACACTTTATTTTGTCTGTTAACAGTTCATGATGCTATAAAACACTCCAGTGTGTCAGATTTAGGGGGCTCTATTTACAGAATATAGAAGAAATGTAATAATAATAATAATAATATTCATAAGTCTGGTGACATCAGTATTTATCCACCTGAAAATAAGAATCATTATGTTTCTGTTACCTTAGAATGAACCTTTTATATCTACAGAGGCTGTGGATTCTCTTTCATGGCCATGTTTAACCACCATGTTTCTACAGTAGCCCAGAGCAGTCAAACTAAACGCTGACACCACCCACAGAGAGGGACTTTTGTGTGTTGTTCAGATGTTTTGCAGACACCATAGTTTCTCCTTCACGTTAGGAAAAACAGGGTGAGATGAGGAAGTTACAGTCAGAACATACACTACTAGATGTGCCTAAATCCTCCACAATGGACCTTTAATACATTCTTCATGTTGTCATGATATTCGGTTAATGCAGGAGTGTAAGGATGCATTCAGACAGGATCAAGTACCGCAGCAAATCGCTGCAGGGTCACTGTCTATCGGACTCAAAACAAATGAAACTATTTTGCAGCGTAGACACAGATTCAGAAGCTGGTACACGAAATAAACAGAGTCAGAACACAACAGGTATAGTATGAGAGTTTACATAGTCTCAGTTTCAGAGACATTTCAGGCTGACTGTGGAGGTTTGACCGGTCTGAGCGTCTGACCGGCAGCTGCAGCGTGACGTGGGGCTTTTTCCAAAAGTTTGATCCGGCTCAACTTCTCCATCTGTGACACCTTTGCGGCCCTCAATGAATGGAAAAACCTTGTCCGTGTTTTTGCTGCACGGCTGGATTCTGTCTGAATGTGCCCTAATTAATGAATTAATCATCTATTAGCATTTGAAAGGAGAATCTGTTGAGAGGGTTTTCCTCCACAATGCACCTTGATGCTGTTAAGAGACTTTGATTGTGCTTAATGAGTGATGTTGACTAATTCACTGTCATTTCATTAAGGATACAACTAACCATTATTTTCATGACTGATTAATCTGTTTATTTTTTTCAATGAATCTTTGAAATGTTTGAGACAAAAGTGACGTCCATCAATGTCTCGTTTTGTCAGGCTTTCTGTCAATGACTAATCCGTCAACTGATTGTTTCAGCCATTATTTCATGCCATTTTCAGGCCGTTAGCACTGTTTTGGACTGGTGTATTTGCAAGTTGTATGTTGTTGTAAGCCTGCTTCGACCAGCACACAATCAGATCTTTCAACATTTGTGTATTTTACACAGCAGGCACAATGTTGACACCAGATTTAATTATTCAAATCTTACAACACAACACTTATTTAATGGGTTTAAAGTTTATTTAGTGAGACTTAAAAGAAGAAACAGGAGCACTTCATGGCTCTGGTGGGACTCCACCTGTTTCATTGAAGACTGAGTGTCTCAGTGTGTCGCACTGAATAGACTGTCTTCTGTGAGTGTCGATAAATACAGAGTGATTCCTGTAAAAACTCCAAGTGTGTCTAATGCATATGTGTGTGTCCAAACTATGAGGAGACACACTTACAGACTGTGGAGACATGAACGTGTACCACACATACTGACTGCGTGTGTGTGTCGGTTGACCAGGTGAAGCTGGCCTACCAGGAGTCCGAGGTGGTGGCCCTGTTGAAGAAGATCCCTCTCGGTCTGGTGGAGATGTCGGCCATCAGAGAGCGAGCGGAGCAGCTCAGAGACGGAAACTTCTGTGATTACAGACCTGTGCTGCCTCTCATGTTGGCTAGCTTTATCTTTGATGTACTGTGTACCCCAGGTAAGCACCAATTACTGTCTGACCGGCAGATGTTTAGAGTTTAGGATTTCAAACATTGAACTTCCATGGAGATTGTACACCACCAGCAAGAGTTACATGGAATGTGTCAACCACTAGGCCACTGCATCTCCCAGACAAGTGTTATGACCTAATGCAAATGATGTTTGACAAGATTATTTATCTTTTGATACAATAATATAAGACTGAATATAAGATTTTGAGTAAGTGGCAGCTCAGAGTGACTGAGGATGTGACACCTTTATGTTTTTAAAGTCTGAATTAAGACATTTGAAATGGGAACTTCAAGAACTAACATTCCTTTCACTTTTCTCCATACTGTTTGTGCAGTTGTGTCCCCAACGGGTTCCCGTCCACCAAGCCGCAACCGTAACAATGAGATGCCCGGTGATGAGGAGCTGGGCTTCGAGGCTGCTGTAGCTGCACTCGGTAAATTTATTCTTGTCCCGTTCCTTCATTTCTGTCTGGATTAGATACACTCACTGTTTATGCTTCTCTTTTCCATGGTCACCACGGGTCCTTGAAAATAGACCGTAGTAAAGAGGCAGCATTCTGCATGTGTAAAGCCTCTAAAAATTCTCAGTGCTGTAACTGCAATTAACCTTGAGCCGTGTCTGAAAGTAGGCCATTGGGCTTCGGAAGTCCTTGAAAAGTCCTTGAGTTTGATGTTTGAGGAAGTGTGCGGCTTTTTCCGCTCCTCACCACTTCTCTCACCTTCCTGTCTCTGTGTCCACTGTACCTGACCCAGTCTCCCCCTTACGTCCTGCTCTAACCCTTCCTCCTGTCTCCACCCTCTGTGTGTCTGCAGGTATGAAGACCACAGTAAGCGAAGCGGAGCATCCTCTGCTGTGTGAAGGAACTAGACGTGTGAAAGGTGACCTGGCTTTGGCTCTCATGATCACCTACAAGGACGACCAGAGCAAGCTCAAAAAGGTACGCAAGCTCAAAAAGGTAACTTCTGTTATAATCTGGCGCTCTATAAATAAAATTGAATTATGAGATGTGTTCTTCCTGCTGTCACAGAGATTCTCACTTTAGAAACACGATCAGAGAATGTGTGGAGCCGAACATTATTTACTGTTTTTACTATTTACAGCTAAAAATTTCAGCTAAATTTCATTTCATTTCAGCTAAAATGAAATGAATAAATGTACTGTGTCTCTGCTTTAGTCTACACATGATGGATTGTAGAGTCAGACTCTGTAAGTTCTTTACACAGAAACAAGCAGAACCAAGCCTTTTACAGAAAACAGATACACTGAATGGCTTCTGCTGGAGAAAATGGAGGTACCACTTTATACTGGCGGCTATGGCTCAGGAGGTAGAGCCGTGGTTCGATCCCCAGCTCCTTGGGCTAGATACTAAACCCCAAATTGCTCCTGAAGGCTGTATGAATGTGTATGAATGGTTAGCTCCTAAAACTGATGAGCAGTTGGCAGCTAATGCCATCAGTGTATGAAAGTGTGTGAATGGGTGAATGAGATATGTAGTGTAAAAGAGCTTTGAGTGGTCGGAAGACTAGAAAGGAGCTAGTACAGTCCATTTATCATTTACTTTGAAATAAGGTGCTTGTAATAAGCATTAGTTAGTAAGATCTTGAAAGATGTTTATAAACATTAATATATGTTAATATTAAATAAGCATTAATTGCATCATAAACATGTTAAGTGTAGAAGAAAGATAAGATTTGTGAGCACTTTTAAGAAACTTGTTTATAGACTTCTTCAGAATGTTCAGATTATCTTCTAAATTATTTCTGGAGTTCAAACTTTACCACTCTTTACATTGCGTTCTTCAGATTTCAACATACTTTACATCCAGTACACCCAAAAAGATAACTGGGTAACTCTTCATTATAATAAAGTGTGTTGAACCTACTCGTTCACGTCAAAGCACTGCTGTGGAAAACGTCTATTGTGCACATTCACACACGAGGGGACGACAGTCCTCTGCAATGAGGACATAGTACATGATGTGCAAGCTACCATGGCATGCCACGTTTTTTGATCATAATCAAGCATGAATACTCATAAACACTTATGTACAATTCATTATGCTACACTACATGTTGTCATGTTTGATTAAATGTGAATAAAAAATGACAAGCACAATATTTTAGTGGTGAAGCACAGAAACAGTTTAAGGCAGCTCTTTCCACATGGCAAGCACTGGCGTGTTTACAGAAATGTTGAAATCATCTCCCAGACACTGGGAGGTAGACAACATAAAACATATTACTGTGAGATATTCACACACATACAGTGTTTAATCTGAAAGTCTTACTCAATATGTTGTTGTTCAGGATCAGAGACCTACTTTCCTCGGTTATCCAGGGCGCAGATCCAGATGCTCCAAACGCAAAGTGTGAAAGTTTCAGTCACACTCGCATATCACAGATTTGTCTGAACAGATTGAAGAAATAAAGCCAGCTCACACCTTCCTCTCACTCTCTCCTCCCCCCGTCCTCAGATACTGGATAAGTTGTTGGACAGGGAGAGTCAGACCCACAAGCCCCAGACCCTGAGCTCCTTCTACTCCAGCAAGCCAGCAGCCGGCAGCCAGCGTAGCCCGTCCAAACACACGGCCGCCAGCCACGGCGGGGTGAGCGGTGCCACGGGGGGCGTCTCCAAACATGCGCCCTCGTCTTCATCTGCAACCACTGTGGCAGCTTCTTCTTCCAGCTCTTCCTCTGCTGTAGCGCTGGCTGGTGAAGAGGTGGCTCATCAGGCTGAACTGAACCCAGTGCAGAACAGCTCAGCAGGGGAGAGTACTGCTGAGACCAGGGAGCACGGTGAGAACCCCACACTCCCTCTCTGGAAGCCATGTCTTATTTGTTTTGTGAAGCAGCTTCATATTTTAAAAATGGGTAATCACTCTACAGTAACATGTTTTCTTTCCTTGCAGTATCAGATGGGCCTCCTTCATCAAGCGACCAGCAGAATGAAACAGCTCCATTTAAGCTGGAGGCCACAGTGCCCAGTCGGCTGGCACTGGGAGCGCGCTGTGGATACAGCCAACGCTGCTGGGGCTCACCTGTCCGGCAGAAGAAGAAACACACTGGTAAACACTGTTCCTATACACAAAACACAGACTTAACTCCGTCTCTAGTTCCAGTGAAACATATATCCACATGGTGGTTGGACTTTTAACTAGGCTGTATGTACTGACATGATGTACGATGTGCATGTTGCAGGCATGGCGAGTATCGACAGTAGCGCTCCGGAGACGACCTCAGACAGCTCCCCCACCCTCAGCCGGCGGCCGCTCCGTGGAGGCTGGGCAGCAACATCGTGGGGGCGGGGTCAGGATAGCGACAGCATCAGCAGCTCATCATCTGATTCGCTGGGCTCCTCCTCCTCCAGCGGGTCTCGCAGGGCAGGGGGCGGGGCCAGGGCTAAGAGCACCGACACCAGCAGGTAAATACAGACGTCCTCATCATCAGCTCAGACGAGTAAAAGCACACAAGCTGCGTGTGTGTGTCTTCATTCACACTCTAATGAGCGTGTCGTACATTTTCCGGTGTTCAGGTACAAAGGGCGACGTCCAGAGTGCCACGCCCCCCACGTCCCTAACCAGCCCTCGGAGGCAGCAGCCCATTTTTACTTTGAGCTGGCCAAGACGGTGCTCATCAAAGCCGGAGGAAACTCCTCCACCTCCATCTTCACCCAGCCCTCAGCCAGTGGGGGCCACCAGGGGCCTCACAGAAACCTGCACCTGTGTGCCTTTGAGATCGGCCTGTATGCTCTTGGCCTCCATAACTTTGTCTCACCCAACTGGCTGTCCAGGACCTACTCCTCCCATGTGTCCTGGATCACAGGTGAGGGGGGTTGTTCTCTTTTTTTGCTTTCCCTCCTCCTTCACTCAGACACTTTTCTTCCTGCACACATAACTGTGTCCTGTCTCCTCTCTCCTCTCTCAGGTCAGGCCATGGAGATCGGCAGCGCTGCCCTCAACATCTTGGTGGAGTGCTGGGACGGTCACCTCACCCCTCCAGAGGTGGCATCCTTGGCTGACCGAGCGTCGCGGGCCAGGGACCCCAACATGGTGAGAGCGGCGGCAGAGCTGGCCCTGAGCTGCCTGCCTCACGCTCACGCCCTCAATCCTAATGAAATCCAGAGAGCCCTGGTGCAGTGCAAAGAGCAGGTACTGAGTTTGACGGTTTACACTTTAGAATAATTGTTGTGATCTTCTCTTCACTCATCATACATTTTCTCCCAACTCTCGTCCTGTCTGTCCCCGTCTCTCTGCAGGATAACGTGATGCTGGAGAAGGCCTGCATGGCAGTAGAGGAAGCAGCCAAGGGTGGAGGCGTGTACCCTGAGGTTCTCTTTGAGGTGGCTCACCAGTGGTACTGGCTGTATGAGCAGTCAGTGGGTGGGGGCTCAGGCCAGCTGCGGGAGACCTCTGGGCGCTGTGGCGCTAACGGGGGTTCGGGCAGGAGGCCCCCCGAGTCCAATTGCGTCCTCGACAACGGGGCCAACATGGAGTCTCAGGGGATGGCGACGGTGACGGCCTCAGTCACCGCGGCAGCCGTCGTACCCGTCATCTCCGTGGGCTCCACCATCTATCAGTCCCACCCCATGCCCGGCCAGGCCATGGCTCACCCCCACAGCCAGGGCCTACACCCCTACACCACCATCCAGGCTCATCTCCCCACCGTGTGCACCCCGCAGTACCTGGGACACCCGCTGCAGCACGTCCCCCGACCCACCGTCTTCCCTGTGTCTGGGGCTGCGTATCCACAGGTCAGAACTCTCTGTGTCCACAGATGAATGATGTGCTCGTCAGAGTGAAGGTCACTCAAGTTAACTGTGTGTGTGTACCCCCCGCAGGGAATGCACCCAGCCTTCATCGGAGCCCAGTACCCATTCTCAGTGGCCACTGGTCCTCAGCCACCCATGGCAGCCACAGCTGTGACCTTCCCCGGTGTCCCTGTACCGTCCATGACTCAGATCGCCGTCCACCCCTACCACACTGAGACCGGCCTGCCCCTCAGCACCACTGTAGCAGGTCAGTACTACACACTGTGTGCGCGCACACGCACGCACACACACACACACACACACACACACACACACACACTCACTCACTTTATTGTGTGTTGGTCAGTTATTCACAGTATGATGTTTCCATCATGTGTTACAGTCGGCAGCGTCCACTCGGGCCCCACTATCCAGGCCATACAGGGGGCTTCTCTTCCCTCCCTCTCCTCCCAGCCCGGCTCATTGGTCAGCACTCCTTTTCCAGCTGAAGACGAGCAGCACAGCCAGCCAATCAGCCAACAGGGCCTGCACTACCTGCATTCTGCCTACAGAGTTGGTAAGAAGTTTGTGTTGTGTGATCACATTTTACTGACTGTTGTGCATACAGTGCGGTGGTTTAACTGATTAAATGTGACCTGTGTTGTTCTTTTGTGTGAAGGCATGCTGGCATTGGAGATGCTGGGCAGGAGGGCTCACAACGACCACCCCAACAACTTCTCCAGGAGCCCACCTTACACCGAGGACGTCAAATGGCTGCTGGGACTGGCTGCAAGACTAGGTGAGCCTGCATGTACATGAATGGACGATAACAGAGGGACGATTTGGCCGATGCAGGAGTTTCTCTGTTAGTTATCTCGTTGTGCTGCTTCAACTCTGCAGAGACACAGCCTTCCTGTGAAGATACTGTGTCATATGAAACTAGAAGACCTGAAGCAGCCGTTGATACCGCATCATGCTAGCTTGGAGGAAAAGAAGGCTACATAACGTAGTTAGGGTACATATTGGCAGCGTAAACACTGAGATGGCCATTTTCAAAAGAAGTGGACTTGTGGAGCCTTCGGAGAGAAAATAGAGAAACAACGCTGTCTCCAACAGGTCAAACTGATTCTTCCTCCTGTACAGCCCCACGCATTTAAAAATCCTTCTTCATGTACTTATCACAGTATCATCCGCTGTGCTCAGTAATAACAGAATCTTG